>WAAD01030499.1:0-17208 GCA_013389945.1 Fregata magnificens | reverse complement strand
TTACTGTTTTGTTGATTTTGTTCTTTTTTGTTGTTATTATCTTAAGGTGTATAAGAAAGCCATCAAAAATCTTTTGCCCACACCAGCCAAATCTCATTATACATTCAACCTGCGTGACTTTTCACGTGTTATCCATGGTTGCTTGCTCATTAAGAGAAAATCAGTTGAAAGCAAACATGTAATGATTCGGCTGTTTGTACATGAAGCATTTCGTGTCTTCTGTGACCGTCTAGTGGAAGACAATGATAGAGCCTGGTTTTTCAATTTAACGAAAGATATTGTGAAAGAACATTTCAAAGAAGCATTTGATTCAGTTTTTGCACACCTGAAGCAAGGAAACACACCTGTGAGTATCACATTTAACCTGTTACAAAACAATTGCTTTCATTGTAAATTTAGGACTAGAAAGTTTCTTAATCACAGGTGAAATTTTGGATCAAATGTGCTTGAAAATTTGAGCTGAATTTGGCAAAATGGCTTCTTTGGAAAAAAAAAAAAGAGTAAAAATGTCCGGAAAGGTTTAACTGTTGTATGTAAACATCTTTTTCAAAAAATATTTTATTTAAAATGTGGGTAAACTTATTACTTTTTCCATAAAAGAATTTTGTGTATCTGTTAGTGAAACAAAAACTTATTCAATTAAAACTTATTCAATTAAAATAGCGCAACATTTTTTCAGATTTACCCCGAAACCCCTAGGTATTTGTATCTTATGAAATTTAATTTATCAAGCACCATTTTTTATTAAGCTCCTAGATGTCTGCACATAGAAATAAACCATCCAATTAATCAGTAGGTCAGCAGAGCAACTTTTCAAAAAAATTCTGTCACATCTTTTCTTGGAGATGTAGCAGCACATACTGAATCTTTGGGCAATGGGAGATAAGGTAACAGAAACAACCAGAGTAATTTATAAAGCACTACCACAAAAGTAGCTGGGATCTGCACATAGTACTGTGCCTGCAAGGAGAAATCCAAGTATGAATACTCTTAAATGGACTTCCAGAGACCTGATTTACAGGATAGATAAACATGCCCTTTTTAAATTTAGCCTGTGACTGAGTTACTGTGTGGTGAACAGCATTCTGTAATTGTTTTGAAACTTTAGTGTTTAAAATGTTTTATAATCATGTTATACTGTATAACTTGTCTTCCTTTTTTCTGTTTTTCTTTTTTTTCTTTCCCTGTCATTTCACTGATGTATAGAAGAAATAACTTTGTGGTTGTAGTTATCCATTTCATAATATATTGAAAATTGCTAAACATATATCTGTATAAATTTGGTGTAATCTGAAGGTCATGATTATGAGACTGTTAATGGCTCTTTGAGCCAATTATGTTGCAAGAACAAATTAAGAATAAGTATATTGTTTAATATGGGAAATAGAGAATTTTGAGGTGGGTGTTGTCTGTGAGTCAAAATATTTCAGAGTGCTTGTTCTCGTGTCTTGAGTATTTGTCTAAATTTTCCTTTGTTTTCTAAAATTCCAGTGAGGAATATGTTCATTAAATATTAAACTTGACTTCATAATTTGTTGAATATTTACCATAGGTAATGGAAGAAAACATGAGAAGTTTGTTTTTTGGTGACTACATGATTCCAGAACTTGAGGGAGATGAAAGACTTTATGTTGAAATTCCAAGCATTCAGCTATTCGGTGATGTTGTGGAGCAGTGTCTGGATGAATATAATCAAACCCACAAAACAAGAATGAACCTTGTAGTTTTCAGGTGCATACAATCTGTGTTATTAAGAGCTTTAAGCAGTAGTTGATAATTCAGTATATCCAATTTTGTGGGCTGTGTTTTTTGTATGTCTTCTCACCTTTATGCATCCACAAAAGTGTTTGTGTTGTTACACCTTTTTGGATGGAAGTGATTTTTCTCTTATGCCCCTGCTTTTTCTGTCCAAAAGTAAATAATGAGAAATTTTTCTCCTAAGGAGCTTTGCATATATTCTTTGGTTGTTAAAGAAACATTGTGCACCCAATCAGGTGGGTGCTCTACTTCTGCTGGGCCTCTGTTACCGGTGAAGGTGGATGTCAGTTTTGCCTGCAGTCACTGGAATTTCATTTCACCAAGGACAAGGATTCTAAGGTTGTGGGGTGCAGACTGAGAGATAGCACAATGATAGCCATCTGTCTGCTCTGTTACTATGTAGCACAGCCATGCGCCACTTTGGGGCATGTACCCAGCCTGCTGCTGCAGCTCATCCTGTGGAATTTTAGACTCTGCAGGCTGCTATTGTTGCCTTGGCTTGTGATCAGGCAGAGCTACAACTGAGATGGATTAGGAGGTGACAACTCCTTCTTCCTCCCTGTTGCTAGAGATTACTGGCTCTTCATGTTTGCCAGGGTAACCTGACACGTAGATGCTTTGTGAAAGTGATTAGGGTTAGTTTAACGCTTCTAATAGCAGTTTAGGTAATTTTGACAAGCTGGATTTGTGAGTACCTGTACACGCAACTGTGCTGGGAGTTTGAGGACCTGGCAGCCTCTGATCAGAGGCCACTTCCTGAGTGTAGAAGCAATACCTCAGTTACCTCACTGAACAGCAGCCAGGCGAGCATGTCTGACTGTAGCCTTAGAGTCCAATCTCATGGATAACATCTGGATTTCACTCCTTTATTTTTCTAACCAATCAAAATAAACAAGAATTTATCGTCTTTGAAATGCTTTAACCTTTTTTTGAGACCACTTTTAACTGCTGCTCAGCTTACTTTAACTGCCCCATGTCCTGTGCTTAAACAGGCCATCTCCTGTAGACCTTGCTGCATATTCCAAGATAAACTATGCTTGTGTTTTCATAATAGATAAGACTCTCAGTAATGTGCAGATACTGCTTTCTGAAGATATTGTTTCAATATGTATTTCTCATGTAAGTTATAAAGCACTGTCAGAGGCAGAGGGAAGGAAAAGGTTTGTTGATATAACCCATTTTTCCCCAGTTGTTCCTTTAAAAAGTATTTAAACTCTTATATTTCAAGAAAGTTAAAACTGGTAATACTGTTATGATTTAGAAGTAGAGAGTTTCTGTTGGTTTTCTTTTTCTTCGACACCTTTATCCATATAGTGCTCCTCTTCTCACCACTGCCCATTCCTTTCAATAATTTGTAGTCATTTGCAATGTAGCTAAATACTGGTATTTGTATAATAGAAGAGTTGTGAGTGTTGTTTTATTTCGTGGTGCATACCCACTCCCTTTCTTCCTCTTCCCCCCCCACCCGACCACTCTGTCCTGCATTCAGAAATTTGTTTTGGAGATGCTACTTCTATACTTTTTTCACAGATTTATAGGTGCACAAATGTATATGTATTTCTGCCATTCTGGTAATCAGCACATTTCAAATACAGGTATGTGTTGGAACATTTGTCTCGTATAAGCCGTATTCTGAAGCAGCCAGGGGGTAATGCTTTGTTGGTTGGAATGGGAGGAAGTGGACGTCAGTCTTTGACTCGTCTAGCAGCATTCATGGCAAAAATGTGCATTTTTCAACCAGAGATTTCTAAGACCTATGGTACAAATGAGTGGAGAGAAGATCTGAAAGTGAGTATTAATAACCTGTTTGCATTTTGACTTAATTTTGAGGAAGGATGTTTTGGAATATACAATATTTTAACTGTCTTGCATTTTTAGAGTCTTCTGAAGAATGCAGGTGTAAAAGGCTTGAAAACTGTATTTATAATCACAGATGCACAAATTAAAGAAGAAAGCTTTTTAGAAGATGTTGACAGTGTCCTCAACACTGGGGAGGTACCCAATCTTTTTGCAGCAGATGAAAAACAAGAAATTATAGAGGTATCTTTAAAAATTCTCCTTAATGTCACCTCCCTTTTAAGCTGTTTTGTCAGTTCAGTGTGAAGTGTGGGTTTTGGATGCATGCACTTAAATCTGTGACTTTTTTTGAGACCTCAGATAAATCAGCCAGTTATTAGTAAACTTACAGAGTAGCGTATGCCTACTGCTAGCTTTAATTCTGACCTGGCATTCTGTTCACAAGCACATTAAGTTGTGCACGTAGGGAACTGTGGTTGTTCACAAATACCCTGTGGCCATAGTTACGTTTTGCAGTGTATTGTGAAGAAGAAGAATGTACATCATAATGTTTTCATTTATCAGTTAAGGACAAAGATATTTTTTGAGAAAACACAGCCTGCCTTTGTCAATAGGCTCTTGCTCTCTAGGGCTCTAGGGCACTAGGGCATTGTTAGACAGAATTTCATACTCTTGACATTTCTTCTCAGAGAGAATTTGGGGAAGGATGCTCCATGAATTCAGGCTCAGAAGTAAAGATGCAATGTACTCGGGCAATTTTTAAAAAATTTCTAACTAAAATCAGGCTTGGATTTTCAAAATAGCAGTCACCAGTTGGGAGGGAGGGGCATCAATCATTGTATACGTCAAGTTGGAAACTTAATGTTAGCGAACAGTATTTGGAACTGTGTGCTGTGCTGTCTTTATATCTCTGTGGTGTGTTTACTAATAAATTACCTAGGTATGCTTCTAGTTGACATTCAAAGTGGTTCTTAGTACATACACAAATGTTCTTTATTGAAGTAGCTATGTCACTCGATAAATGTTACTATATTGTTTTTTCTTGCACTTAAGTTACGGAGCATGTTGATACTTACATTCCATGTATTTTGCAAAGAAGTTAGATTATAATTCTAATCATCCTTCTCTATTACTGTTTCATTCTTGCCAGGTATATAATAACAATGTTAAGATAATGTGGCTCTTTTTACAGTTTTACAGTTTGTACAAGCATATTCAATTGGTGTATGCTAGAACTTGGTAGCTATCCATAATATACCAACTGGAGCAAAGTTGGTTTTTATGCATTTAAATCTGCTCCATCAAAATATTTCCACTTTTACTCTATTGCTACTAAACTAATTTTTGTCACTTATTTTAATTGCAGGGATTGTGTAAAGTATACATGCTTTTGTGGAAGAATAATTTGAGTTTTAGGGGTTTATAGTCAGTGTTTCATGGATTGTTAATTAACTGAGGATAAAAATACTTCTATGAGGTAGTCTTTAGTTTTGAATCTAGAGGTTTCGTCTTGTTTTGAGAGATTATTGGTTTTGGTAAATGAATGAATGGAATATGTTTTGATGTTTGAAACCTAAATCTTCCTCTCAGATTAGGTAAATACAGTATATTTTAGAATAATATTAAAGCTAAAAATGTTCTTAATAAGTTAATGTCTTGAAATGTTGTTATGGGGACTTANAACTTCCTGTGTTCCAGTTTGTGCCCATTGCCCCTTGTCCTGTCGTTGGGCACCACTGAAAAGAGTCTGGCCCCATCCTCTTGACACCCACCCTTTAGATATTTGTAAGCATTCATAAGATCCCCCCTCAGTCTTCTCTTTTCCAGGCTAAACAAACCCAGGTATCTCAGCCTTTCCTCATAAGAGATGCTCCAGTCCCATGAGCATCTTTATAGCTCTCCGCTGGACTCTCTCCAGTAGTTCCCTGTCTTTCTTGAACTGAGGAGCCCAGAACTGGATGCAGTACTCCAGATGTGGCCTCACTAGGGCGGAGCAGAGGGGGAGGATAACCTCCCTTGACCTGCTGGCCACACTCCTTTTAATGCACCCCAGAATATCATTGGCCGCCTTGGCCACAAGGGCACGGTGCTGGCTCATGGTCAACTTGCTGTCCACCAGCTCTCCCAGGTCCTTCTCAGCAGAGCTACTTTCCAACAGGTCAGCCCCCAGCCTGTACTGGTGCATGGGGTTGTTCCTTCCCAGGTGTGGGGCCTTACACTTGCTTTTGTTGAATTTCATTCAGTTCCCCTTGGCCCAGCTCTCCAGCCTGTCCAGGTCTTGCTATATATGGCACTTAAAGCACAGAAGATGAGAAAAACATTTGCTTTTGTGATAGTGGCTTTTGTGTAATGAAAGCAATAATGTGCCTCATTGGTTTGTATCTCCTAAATCTTAGAGTGACTGAAGATTGATTGTAATTAAGCCTGATAGTTGTATTTATCATTAGAAGACTTTGGTTCTTTATTTCTTGAGGGAGTTAATTATGAATTCTGATTTTTCAGAATGTGTCATAATCCTCTGTCTTATCTTAATGTGTCTTATCCATCTGGAACTCATCTTGGGATGGATTTTAGGTTTTGTTCTGATTTATTCTCAGTTGCTCAAAGCAGCAGATGATCATTTCTAGAATGAGTTGTCAGGGTCACAGATAAATATTGTAATCCTATTCTCAAATATTATTTACTACTTGTTCTGTTTTTCTAGTTTATTCTACCTATTTCATTTATCAACAAAAAATTTTATTTCATGGTGATGCTATCATTAACAGGATTGCTATAGGACTTCAGAAGTAGTTAATGAGAAATTATATAACAGTTTTTACCCTATGTATTATTCCTAAGGGTGTTCGTGCAGTAGTTCAGGCTGGCAAGAAACATGAAGAACTCAGTCCCTTGGCCTTGTTTGCATTTTTTGTGAACTGCTGCAAAGAAAATCTCCATATTGTGGTAGCACTCAGCCCAATTGGAGATGCTTTCCGCAATCGTCTGAGACAGTTTCCCTCACTCATCAACTGCTGTACTATTGATTGGTTCCAGGTATGTGAAAATATTTATATTGTTTTCTCAACAAAGTACTTCAGTTTTCTAACAATCTATATTTTCATGTCCCATTAGATTTTCCTCTTGTCTTCTGTATAGAAGTACTGCATGTTTTTCAAAATTTTAAAATAGCATAGGCATTTTTCGTAATATTTTGGGAGCTCTTTGGTGTGCAGTCTTGGTATTTCTACAACTAAACAAACTTAAATTTTGTTGCTACAAATTTTACATTTCTGAAGTAGTGAATAGTCTCGGTTTGGTGATGGTAATTTGTCATTTTATGGCATAACGTGTATGTTTTAAAGGACTAGAGAAACCATTTCAATGTGATTGTAAAATGATCATAATTTCTGCTGCCTGTTAAGCAGATCATGCATCATGGGAATGACTAGCAAATACAAGTCCTGTTGTTTATCCGTAAATTTTTTATAGCAGAATAAAACTTGGAAAATTACTGTAGCTGACGGTCCTCAAAGTGAGTGATGTTACTCTCGGTGAAGTGCACTTAGCTCTATAGCTTGGCCTGGTGCTGACATCAATTAATTTTTCTGCCAAAGGATGACACAGACACAGAAATGTTTGGATAGAACGGCAATATGTAGCTTTTAACCAGAAGATCAGCCAGGAGTTGCCAGAAGAGATTGCATGGGTAGTGACCTTGCTGCCTGATCTAACTGTTATATCAGTTCATTGTTCTTCAGACATAGTTGGGACTAGTGTGTCTCATTCTGGTGTTTTGAATGGTAAAAATTGTTTTAAAAGTATGAAGACTGCTAGCAACTGAATTTTACAAATGCTTCTCTCCTCACTTCTTCCTCAGCCGTGGCCTGAAGATGCCCTTGAACGTGTGGCTAATAAGTTCTTGGAAACACTTCAGCTCACAGACAGTGAGCGTCAGGAAGTTGTGCCCATCTGTAAATACTTTCATACTTCAGTTTTGTCACTCTCTTTAAGGTCAGTCTGTTTCTTTTGAAAACAAGTAATTAATTTATAGAAGTATTAAGAGGGAAAACATTATGCTGTTGAAAGTAGTAAATTGAGCAACAGAGAACTCAAAAGTTGAATTTTTAGAAATAAGAAACAACAAAATAGTAGGTGATTGAGTTTCATTACTACTAATTTCTGTCTTAAAAGTTAATGTATACTATCTGCCCGCATAAAAATATTACATAAAATTGTCAAAATTGTTTACTTCTGTTGTCAAAGTTACATAACTTTGCTCACAATAGTTAAACTAAACAAAGAAACCAAAACTTAAATGTACTCTTTTTTTTCTTTGATAGGTTCTTGCAAAGCCTGGGACGCCATAATTATGTTACTCCTACTTCTTATCTTGAGCTTATTGCTGCATTTCGGAAACTTCTTACTCAGAAACGAGATGCTGTAATGAAAGCCAAGAAGAAATACATGAATGGACTGGACAAACTAGGTTTTGCTGAATCACAGGTGAGTTAGGGCAAAAACAGAACTGAAAATACAAAACGTTTGGCAAAAGCAGGTCTTTTCCTGGAGAAGTCAGCCAAAAGCATTACTTCAGATTTTGTTTAGCGTGATCTTCAACAGTAAAACTATAAGAAATGTATTTTGCCTTTTCTTTCCTGCAGTCATAGTAGTTGTGTTAGAGGCCACAGACCTCTAAGCATGTATTGCTAAGCCATATATGAACAGAACTTCCCTTTCCTAAGTGGTTAACAGGTGAACGTAGTGCTTAAAATTAGAGATTGTACATATGAGATAAAAATTAAGTCTCTGAAGTGTTTTGATTTGTAACTGAATGTTATTTCCTTCTATCAATAAATTAGTCATTAGGTAAAATCTAGGTCTTATAAAAATTGTTGGAAATTGTATTTGGCACTTCTGAATCCTACCTGATTCTTTTGCATATATATAGGTTGGTGAGATGAAACAAGAACTAGTTCAGCTGCAGCCCAGACTGGAAGAGGCTAAATTGGATAATGCAAACATGATGAAGGTAGACTTATACAAATACAACTTCGTGGTTTTTAATGTAAGCATGTGTGTACTTGGGATCCATAATTTCACCTTTGTAATAATTAGGTTTGAATGAGGACTCTTAATTGTACAGTGTATTTCTACTTCAGTATCTCATCTGATTGTGGACAGGTTCTAAAGAATATGCCTGTATAAGGTTGCTGATTTGCAACTTTCAGAAAATAAGAGTTGAGTTCAGGTTTTTTAGCTCACTTCTTGTTTACTGGGGTTTGCAGTATTGTGAAACTTGCCACTATTTATGCTTATGTCCTTAGAATTGGAAGAAATTTGTGTTCTTTATGTAAGATAAAGACTTTAGATATACAGTCCTTGCTTAAGCTCCATGCTGAAGGATGTTAGAGGAACTTTAATGCTAATAGTGGTTAGACTGGATTTCCCAAGATCATTCACAAACATTGCAAAAACCACAAATAGTTCTTCAGCAAGAACAGTTTTGTACAGTCTGTCTTTGCATGCACGGGGATTATACGCTTGATTTTTAAAAGGATCCTAAAAAGGATTAACTTCTTAGAAATTTACTGGGATGTAGGAACCAACCTCTTTGGTGTTTTTGAAAATTCTGACTTGCGAAAATACATTTATCTAGTATGTTACTGTTGCATCACAAAAAAGCAAGATTTGATTGATGTTTTTATGCATTTGCTTCTGATTTGTAAGTGTTTTTACACATACAGATATCTACTCTTACAAACCTCTAAGAAAACTAGATGTCACTTATGTAGAACTGAAAAGGGAGTACTTGGATGAAGGCTTTGACTCATCACTGAAAAGAAAATAAATTTCAGTAGTCAATGTTATAGACTATGAAGCTATGAAAACTCACTACAAAAGCTAGTAATTTTTTAGTTACAGCCTGATGCACAAACATGAAGACTTTCTTGTCTCCTGAACTTCAAACATATTTTAAATAGCTTTTATTGCCAGTAACCTGATTTCATGCAGTTTTCCTACTGTTAAAGCTCCATGATGATATTGTGTTATGCTAAGAAAGAAATTATTCCCTTAACATAAATTGAAAGTATATGAAAATATTAAAACACTTCAATTTTCTCTTTATATTTTACAGTATTCCATAAGTGCTATACTAGGTAATTTGTTTATTTGATCATTCACTGCTCAATAGGAAGCTCACCCATGTGTTTTTCTTTAGACTATAGAAATAGAATCTGCAGAAGTAGAACAAAAAAGAAAAACTGTGAAAGTAGATGAAGAAATTGCTACAGAAAAAGCTGAAGAAGCTCAGACATTGAAAAATGAATGTGAGAGTGACCTGGCAGAGGCGATCCCAGCCCTGGAGGCTGCACTTGATGCTCTTGACACTTTGAAGGCAAGCTGATCTAAACTTCAGCATTTGAAAGCGGAAAAGGACCTGGGGGTGCTGGTTGACAGCCGGCTGAACATGAGCCAGCAGTGTGCCCAGGTGGCCAAGAAGGCCAACAGCATCCTGGCTTGTATTAGGAATAGTGTGGCCAGCAGGAGTAGGGAAGTGATCGTGCCCCTGTACTTAGCACTGGTGAGGCCACACCTGGAATACTGTGTTCAGTTTTGGGCCCCTCAGTACAAGAAGGACGCTGAGGTGCTGGAGCATGTCCAGAGAAGGGCAACGAAGCTGGTGAAGGGTCTAGAAAACAAGTCTTATGAGGAGCGGCTGAGAGAACTGTGGCTGTTTAGCTTGGAGAAGAGGAGGCTGAGGGGAGACCTTATCGCTCTCTACAACTACCTGAAGGGAGGTTGTAGTGAAGCGGGTCTTGGACTCTTCTCCCAAGTAACCAGCAATAGGACGAGAGGAAATGGCCTCAAGTTGCATCAGGGGAGGTTCAGATTGGACATCAGGAAGAATTTCTTTACCGAAAGAGTGGTTAGGCATTGGAACAGGCTGCCCAGAGAGGTGGTGGAGTCGTCAACCCTGGAGGCGTTCAAAAAAGGTATAGACGTGGCACTCCAGGGCCTAGTTTAGGAGTCATGGTGGTGTTAGTTGATGGTTGGACTTGATGATCTTAGAGGTCTTTTCCAACCTTAATGATTCTATGATTCTATGATTCTATGAAAGAGTTATTTAACATGATGAAACTCTTCCATTTATTTGGGAAAGAATGTACTAAGATGAAAAGAATTTGAAAAGTGTTCAATTTCCTTGGTTTTGGCAAAGGAGAGTACCTGTACAGTCGTTGTTCAGTATATTTCCTCTTCATGTACTCAGAATACAACGTGGTGGGTGCATTTAAAAAGTTGTTTATTTGCAAGAAAGCCCACATGTGGTAAAAGTAACCAAAACCTGAAGTTACCAGCAGTGGTATCACCTGAATTTCCCCTTTCAGCTAAGTTAACGTTGACCGCCAGTGTAACGTGGCATTTGTTTACAGCTAAGAATTATCTGGATCTTTGGTTTAAAGGTTTTGTCCTTGTCATGACTTACACGTGATCTGAAAGCAGTATTGTTGAGAGAGTCGTGCAGGAATTTAGTATAGTAGGAGGTAGTTTAGTAGGAGTTATGAAGTATATGAGATGTCTTAGATGACACCTATGGAAAGTGTATCAAAAAATATTCTGACCTGGACTTTTTAAAACGTAATTTTAATTAATCATTAGTTTACAGTTACTAGCATTTATTTCATTTTTATTTCCCCTGCATAGGATACATTGATGGATATTGTTAATTGTCTTGCTAACACTGTGTCATCATTTCTGAAAGTCCTCTATAATTACGTTAATTGGTAGTGGTGTTATAATCCCCCTTTTTTCTTCTGTTAGTTCATTTATCTTAGTGGTGAGAAAGGCATAACATTTTTCATAATTTTTTTAAATGTGATTTTTATTTTAGCCTTCTGATATATCAATTGTCAAATCAATGAAAAATCCTCCGTCTGGTGTCAAGCTTGTCATGGCTGCTGTCTGTGTCATGAAAGACATAAAACCTGAAAAAATTGCAGATCCTTCAGGGACTGGAGGCAAGGTAAAATGGTAGACAATAGTTTCAAATAGAAGTGTAATTCACGTTCTTCTCAACACAGAGCACTTCTTCAATAAACAAGATCACCCAAGGTCCACTGAAGTAGGCAAGTACTTACAGCCTCCGTCCATTATTTTACTGAAAACTTCTAGAATTCCAAATTTTCTAAGTTTTGTAATGTGCAAAGAGAACACATTTAATTTGCTTGACTTGTATATAGATAATAGATAATACATAACTCTTCCCTGAGACACTGTTCAGTTTTTGGCTTTCGATGTGGTTTGGGGGAAATGTTTGATCTGATAGACTTTCTCCTTTACTGACGTCTCAAGGGGATACAAGGTCATCAGTATTAAATATGCATGAGTTTGAATTAAAAGAGACTTGTCATTTTTTTGTTTGTGTTTTAAAGCTTGAAAAGGTATTTCTTACTGTATTTTATAGATTTTGGATTACTGGGCTCCAAGCAAGAAACTGCTCGGTGACATGAATTTCTTAAAGGATTTGAAAGAGTATGATAAGGACAATATTCCAGTAAGACTTCTGTCTAATTTTTACCATGTAGACACTTTCTTGCAGGAAAAAAAAAATTTGAAAATACTGTATCAGAGGCCCCATTTGTCCCAAGTTAGTCAACTTCTGTTATGACCAAGGATCTTTACGGTATGATAGGGTATCTCAATAGGATGAGTATGGTCACGGCAAGTGAGTCAAAATTCCTCAGGGTGAGCCTTCTAAGTGGCATTTCAGAAGGTTTTAGAATTCCCTCTGGGGATTTCTAAGGCTTCTATACAGCCTGTCTTCTGTTTGAATGAAATGTCCTTCTGTGTACAAATGTTTCTAACTTTGCAATTTATAGGTAGTATCTCATCAAAAGGTAAAAACAACACATTAAAAAAAACTGTATCAGAGTAAATAGTCTGTTCTGTCCATTATCCTGTGTTCAAAAATGGCCATAAGCAGGTGCCTTGGAAGGAGTAGGAACAGTATGATAATTTCTCCAAATATTCTTCCAACTTCTGGCACTTTAAGTGAAGGGATTCCAAAGCTAGATGTAGTTTCTGTGTGTTTAGTAGCTTTCAGTGGATCTCTCTCCTGTAATTTCTCTAGTCCTCTTAAGCCCATGTAAATTTTCCATATCTACAAGATCTTTTTATAAAGCATTCCAGAAGTCTACTTTAAGTGGTATGAAGAGCTATCTCCTGTTTCTTCTATACCTGGGTCCTTTTAGCCTCATTTCATGTATTCTGTTTTGGGTTTTGCTTGGGGGTTTTTTTGTGGAACCAGGGAACATTTGATCCCTGTCCAACCTTTCTATGACTTTTTTTTTTGCTAGTTTTTCCAAATCAATTACTCTGGCATTACAAACTTTTTTCTATTTCTAAATAACTGCCCACATTGGTGCTCTTCTTAATGGCTGTTTCTAATTGTATTATTTTGATTGAATGAATACTGACAAAATGGGTAATGTTTTGTTAAGTGTACTAGAAGATGTACAATAAATGCAGAAATGTACTAGCTGTAGAACTTCATTTAAAATATTACCATCTCCCCCAAAGATCTTACTGTCCGAGAGTGTGATTCTTGCGGAAATTGAATATGCTTTGCCCTTTATAAAACTGGTCCCCAAAAGTAGGCACAAGCAATGTAATTCATTTAGACTTTGTCTTACATTAGTAGAAATACATTTTTGTAATGATCCTCAACAGCTGTGTCTTGAGAAAAGATAGCAAATAATGAAATTAGCATGTTTTGCACAAGGGACAGTGTAAAGTAAGGCCTCTATGTGACTGTAATGCTCTTAGCACTTAGGTAGCTGCCACATGGAAGATATACCAAATGCATGATTATAAAGGATAAGGATAGGATTAGGATGAAAACAGGAAAAGACCACAAAGCA
This sequence comes from Fregata magnificens, assembly GCA_013389945.1. Taxonomy (NCBI): domain Eukaryota; kingdom Metazoa; phylum Chordata; class Aves; order Suliformes; family Fregatidae; genus Fregata; species Fregata magnificens. The sequence goes on along the minus strand of WAAD01030499.1, from coordinate 3,751 downwards.
TGATAGGAAAATCAAAAGAAACAAATGAGCAGTGCTTTCTACCACAATTAATACTGAGTAGCTCTTTCCTATTTCATTGTGTAGAGAAACAGCAATCAATCAGTGTAATTTTAAAGTGTCAGCCACAAGACTTTGATGAGCTATAATGCTTTTGTTATCCAGGCAGCTGTCATGCAGAAGATTCGGGCTGAATACTTGACTAATCCTGAGTTTGATCCACAAAAGGTGGCTAAAGCTTCCTCAGCAGCAGAGGGTTTATGTAAATGGATTATGGCAATGGAGGTGTATGACAGGGTTGCAAAGGTGCGTTTTTGATCCTAGTCCCCCAGTGCTATGAAATCTTTCCTTTGCTTGGTATATTCACCCTAAGCATTGTATTAAATAATAAAGTTACAAAAATGTGCCTTAAGCATTTGTGTATTGGTTGTAATTGAATAGGTGGTTGCACCCAAGAAAGATCGTTTAAGAGAGGCACAGCAGTCCTTAGCAGAAACACTGACACTCTTGAATCAGAAGAGAGAAGAACTTGCAGCAGTTGAAAATCGTTTGGCTGCTTTGGAACGAACCTTCACTGAGAAAACTGAAGAAAAGGCTCATTTAGAATTCCAGGTTGATCTGTGTGCTAAAAAACTAGAACGAGCAGAGAAGTTGATTGGAGGCCTTGGTGGAGAGAAATCAAGGTCAGGTTAAAGTTCAAATGTCAGATATAACAGCCATTGTAGAAATAGAATTTGAACGTCAGTTCTCTGAGCTGTATCTCTGTCTGAGGGCTGTACTGCTGAAGAGTATAACAGCCTGGGCCCTTGAAAAATTCCTAATTGTTTGTAATGTAAAAATATGGACAGCAAGATCAGGACAATTGTAGAGAAAGTCTTCAAAATGAGAATAAAATACATAAACACAGTGTCCTTATTCTCCACCTGAAGTTAAGATAAACAACAACAACAAAGGTTGATTTGTATTGTCAATATCATTAATGTGGAGTTTCAGCACTATTTTTTTCTGTATTTTCTGCTTGTCATAGATGGAATAATGCTGCAAATGATCTTCAAGACACATATGATAATTTGACAGGAGATGTTCTGATATCAGCTGGTGTGATAGCATATCTGGGAGCTTTTACTGCTGGATTTCGACAAGAATGTACCAAAGATTGGAGCAAACTATGCAAGGTTAGAAGGTTATCCTAGATTTAAATAAGTGTTTGCTTTTTTTCAGACTACTGCAGAAGGCTTCAAAAATCCCTTGTCGTTTAATATTAGCCTACTAAAACTCATTAAGATCAATGGGATAAATTCTGCTGATCCAATATTCTGTAAATTTGAATTTAATTATATCAGTGAATTTACTCTAGACTTAAAGTAGCATATCAGAAACGAGAGCACATCATTGACTTTGTAAGGCTTGATTATTACTTGTATAAAATCTCAGAATTTTCTCTATTTTGCCTTTAAATGAAAGAATTAACTTTAAAATGCAGTTATGTATGACATAAAAAAATTTCTATAATAACTTACACTGTAACATATTTATATGTTAATTAAATGGTTGATTATATTATTATGCTGTTTGCAAAGGGCCAGTTCCAAAATACTTATACTAATGCTGTAATTCATAAATCAAGTGATTTCAAGTCACTGATTGTGACTGTGACATTAAACAGTAACAAATCAGCATTGGATTACTGTATTGAGTTAACAGAAGATGTAGTCATTAGCTGATTTCCAGCTGTGTGTGAGTTTCTTAAGGTAATGCGTTGTCATAACTTTATGTAACAAAACCCCCACATTTAGAATGTACAAAAAACTGGATGATAAATCCTACAAAATTTGGAGAGAGAGTAAATATTCAGTGGGGAAATATAGTTAGCTATTGAAACTATTATTTTATTTTTCCAGGATTTTTACTTACACTTGACCTATTTCAAACTCTTAAAAAGAAATGCACATTGTCACTTTGGATTGAAGTGGCATTTAATAAAAGATGTAAAGAAACATGCAATAAAGATAAATGGGGTTTTCTTTTCTTTTCTTTTTTTTCCCAGGAGAAAAATGTCCCTTGTTCTGAGAATTTCTCTTTGAGTAAGACTCTTGGTGACCCAATAAAAATAAGAGCCTGGAATATTGCTGGTTTGCCAACTGACATATTTTCTGTAGACAATGGGGTCATTGTTGACAATTCAAGACGTTGGTAGGTGACAAAAAGGTTTAATTTTCAAATCCAAACAAGTTTTCACTTTTTAAAAAAAAGCCAGCTAAATATCTAGAGACGATGTTGCTTCTGTAGAGACAATGTAATTGAAAGCAGGAGTGGACTCTTTATATCCAGCTCCTGTGAAATTTAAGAGGTGTAACACTTCAGAGATTTGTGTACGTAGTTACTTGAAAGCTTTCCTTTCAGGAGGTGCAGTGCTCTTGGATAAAGTTGTTGGGGGTTTTTTGGTAATTTTTTTTTTTTTTTTAATATTGTACCTTGTTGTCCTATTACTGGCTAATAAAGCATTTGTATGAATCGGTTTTAGAACTGCACAGAAATCCTCATTCTTTACATGTTTAATGATAGGATTCAGGTTATTTAAATTGCAGGGTCCAGAAACCACAGTCCACTTCAGGTTCTTACAGTTATAAGGCTATCAGATGACATTTTTATGTTTTATAGATATTTATTGTGTGTGAAACTTGCATCTGTATAAAGCATTCTTTTAGGACCTTTAACAACTTTTTTTTTTATTCCAACTGAAATTTTATTTCAAGGATTATATCTATTACATTATACGAAAACTTGTGATAGCTGTCTGCAAATAATCTGCGCTCAGTAGAAATATAAGATTATAAAACTTTCCAGTGATGTTCTTGTGATCTGTGTTCTCTTAAGCGTTAGTCTTTGTGATAGATTCAGATTACAGTGTGTAATTCCATTTTTAGAATGTTGCTTAGTTCTCTGAGGGTGCAGTTAGAGGAGGTGTTTGATATCATTCATGCCTGACATTAAAATACATACATATAGATGAAGTCAGCAAATGCAAAGGGGGACCAATCTGTTGAAGAAAATTAAAATATTGTCACCTTTCCCTGTCCAGCTTACATTTCCAGTCTTATACTAGCTGATATACCAACATCTCAGATTTAAATTGCAACTAATTGTTGATTTTTATCTTGTAAGTGAAAAAATATGTGAGAAAGAACTCAAAATTTGTAAAAATAAATGAATTCTAAATACTGAGAATTCCAGGGGAGAGGCAGAAGAAGATTTTACAAGAATACTGCTTTCTGGTGTATTTTATGAAAAATGTTCTAAACATTTTTTGCAACTCTTAAAACTGTTTTTGAAATTACTTTTCAAATTATGTTAAAACACCTATGCATCCATTTTTCACTGATCTCTTAAAATAACAGCATCGAAATTGTATCACTTTTTCCTTGACAGCCTGACACAGAAACATTTTAAAATTTTAAAAGACTCCTGCAAGCACTGAGAAAACTGTCTCATATGTTCTAGGCCATTAATGATTGATCCTCAAGGACAAGCAAATAAATGGGTCAAGAATGTTGAGAAGGAAAACCACCTGAATGTTATCAAGGTCAGTGACACAGATTATATGAGAACTGTGGAGAACTGCATTCAGTTTGGAACTCCACTTCTGCTAGAAAATGTTGGAGAAGAACTAGACCCATCACTTGAACCTCTGCTACTTAAACAGACTTTTAAACAAGGTACAGCAAAATTAATTTTGAACCCTGAAGTAGATTAC
>WAAD01030491.1:0-17230 GCA_013389945.1 Fregata magnificens | reverse complement strand
ACACTCCCTGATGCTCCTTAACCTTTCCTCCTCCTTCAGCTCTGCCACCAGGCTGTGAGTTTCCAATAGTGGGTGCTGATAATATATAACAAAGAAAGCAAGCACAGAGTGATTTTTCTTTCTCCTGCCCCCACTGTCCAATATACCATTAGGTGATTCCTGAGCGAGGCTGCTCCTCAACATTATGTTTAATAGCCACCAATAGATCTATCCTTCATTAGTTTATGTAGTCCATTTTGTAATTGTTCATACTTATGGCCTGTACAGCATCATGCAGCATTGAGTTCCATTGTGTATTACTACCGAAAAGTACTTTTGCTTATTTGTTCTAGACTTGCTGCCTCATTGCTTCATTATAATTTCATTCTAAGCTCACATAAAATTGTATTTGCTAGCTTCACCTTTTTTTAAGGTTCTTTTTGAAGTCTAAGTAGCATGAACTGAGTGAAGAAACAGAAGAGGTTGTATAATGAATTTGTATTATTTTCATTATGGTTTCTGTCAGCACTTTCTTAGAGTAAAACAACAGGTATTCTTACTGCAGCTGAACATAAAGCAGGTGTTTTCACTGAGGTGTTACTTTATCCCAGGACTTTAGATTCACAGCATCTGATGGTCTTTATTGATGTGAGGAGAAAGAGGAAGGAAGTACGAGTGAGTTGGTGTTTTTACAGTGGGAGAAGAGGAACATAGAGAAGGTCTAGCTTTGCTATGGGTGGGAAGTAGGTGCTTGCCTACTGATTTCTTTTCTCCCTGGAAGTCTACATTTGGCTAACTCTTATCTCTGACAGCATTTGAATCCCTAGATGCCTCAAGAGTCTGATGCTGGGAAATTGCAGCCTGAGACTGAGGAGTGGTTAATCACAGATGAGGTCCTCAGTCTTGGTGGTGAGTAACAATATAACACCATACGCAATTTATAAATCCAGCTAGAAGGAAAAATTATTTCCCTTAAGAATAGTGGTGTCCTTGTACTCCAGTGCAGTCTTTCACTCGTCTATGGTATTTCTTCATCCTCCTAAGAATTGTCTAATGTGTCTTGAGTTGCCACTAAGTCAGTTCAAAATGTTACTTTTGCTTTTCCCCTGCCTGCATTTACTGGTCAGAGAAAACAGTGCTGCTTAGCTTTGTCCATGAAACCAAAACTATTCTGTAGCAAGCATATGCAGCTTTTGCAGCACCTGGGATTACGTCTTGAGACAGATCAGTTTCTTCTCATAAACTGTCAGTGTTTGAGGTGTAAGAGAGCAACACAGCATAACTTCTTGGATCTAACCCAAGGACTGCATGATCAGTCTATGATAACATCCCTGCCACCTTTCCTGCAATAATGCTCCTTGAGCACTGCACATCTGTGGGAGGGACTGTATCTCAATAGCACAAACTAGAGATGGAGAAGGGCAATTGGTCTGAAGGATACCGGCGAACATAAGAAATTGGCCTTTCCTGGCTCACAGACAAAATATAGAAGACTCCAAACAAAGCTCCTCCCCTGGGTACAGGACACTAAATGTCAGCTCAAGCAGCATCCCTGGCGTTTAATGAGATCCAGTTCCTCAGACAGTAGTGAGGTCCTTTGCTGACACCATGATGTAGTTGTCATGGTTACAAAAGGACCAGCTGCTACATACAAAGTATGAGAAAGATGAAAACAGAGAAAATCAATGTCCAAGCAGAAAAGACGCAGAGTAAGTAAGAGGATTTGGAGGTCAGGGAGAAATAAAGGGAATGGGGACAGCAACTAGGGCATTAAGCAGGAAATAAAAGCAAGAGGAAAGAAAGTTCAAAGGTAGATATCCAGAGATGGGTGATCCAGGAGCAGACCCCACGGGAACTTGACGTGCTTATGTTTGTAATTAATGAAAAACCTTCAAAGAGAAGTCCGGAAACAATATTCCCTAGCAAAAGTCCCTTTTGGCTTATTGTCTTTGAAACTTTGCATGTTATATCCTAGGACAGAATGAACTGTGCAAGAGGAAGGTATGTTCTGATACTGAAGGGTGGACAGTGACTTTTTCCCCCCAAGATAATCCAGCTAGTTGCACAGATGAAAAATAGAGCTGAGTATATGACGTGGGAAAGGAGATTTGCATAGAGCACTCCGCACTGTGTGCTGTCTCCTGTTGTTGACATTTTGGCCAAGCTCCATTTGAAATCACTGTTTTCCAAGATGTAGCCTCTATGTGCTGTGCCCTAGTTTTGAGGAGGTAAAGATTTAGATGGCCTTTTTTTGTTAAGTTCGTGAAAGCTAATTCAACCTTTTGTTCTGAGAAAAAGTAATGAAAAGAGTATCTGAGATAATAAAGTGAGCCTGATAGCCTGATGTGAATTAATATCATAGTGATTCCCTGAGCAAGTGGGTTGGAATCTTCAATTAATTCCTGCAGCAAGAGGGGAAATCAGGTTTCCATGGATACTGAGCCAGAAGCAGCACTGACACTCGCAGGAAATGCAAGCTTAGTTTTGCTACAGCTNTAGAGAAAAAAATACTATCCCCTTACCTAGAAAATTGTGTACAGGAAATGCAAGGGATTTGCACAATTTTAAGCCACAATTAGGAATAAAACAAGGTATACTAAAACTAGAGGAGGAAAAAGGCCGTAGCCTATTGAGCTTCTGACAATCACTGAGGATGACAGCAAGGCCTCTGGAAGGTCAGATTTATAAGCAAGGACGACATAGTAAGAGCAGAGTACCTATTCTAGTGCAAGGCTGTAGGTGGTTTCAACATAGCTGTTGTTCACCCGGGTGATTGCAGCAATGTGTACATTAGCACTCATGAAAGCAAACTGGAAAAAAAGTGTTATATCTGCCAATTAAAAATATAATACAGAAAAGCCAAATTATAGTTCTTACTCAGAAGTTAACTGCCAGTCATAGTGATATGTGGTGGACTCTCATTAAAAACATGTAAGTGAGAGGAAGAAAGATATTTGGCGATTATGCACATTTTAAAATCCCTTTTGATTCAAAGTAGTATCTAGCACTGTATTTTTAATTGCTGTAGAATAGAAATTTGGGAAAACTCACTACCTTATTTACTCCAGGTACCAGTCCATCAAATACAAGATGAACACTTATAACCTCCGCAAAGAAAGGCAGTATAACTGGGAATGTTTCTGAACAATATAGTCTTCAATACTTGATCTGTGACCTGTTGCTCCTACTCAAGAAATCCATAAAACACGTATTCTTATAGATCTTAATTTAAACTCCCATTAACCTCTCATACTGACTTATTTAAAATGGCATTTATACATCCTGGCCAGCTCCATAGGCAAACACGGCAAAATAAAAACCATATTTGTTTTGGGAAGAGCCAAAAGTTGGGAAAAAAATGCTAATTTTAGGAATCGAGAGCGACTATTCTTTAAGTGACAGAGAGATGCATTAGGAAATGCATCCAGGAACTTTAAATGGATTAAAAAAATTATTCCTCCTCTTCACTTTTTAGATATTACAAAAATACATAGTACTCCAGTATGGTTAAGACAATTATTAGCTGGGTCATGCCTTGGCACAGCTTTGTGGCTGTCCACACTTCAGAGTTGCTGTGTTGCTCTTCAGAGTGTCCCTGTGGGCGCAGGCACAGTTCAAGTGAGTCAAGCAGCCCAGGGACTGGTCTCTGTAACAGTCTGGACAAATCTATCTTGTTTTCCTTTTAGAGGGAGAACAGAGGGTGGAGGTGGAAGGAGCATGTACGCATACCATGCCACTTGCTCTCCAGACGGAAGAGTGGCCTTGGCCTACTTTATTTGCCAGAGTGACTGGGGCTATTGCGGTCACTGCATGGTGTCCTGCAGTTTTCTGCTGCCCTTTGCCACCACAGACTGAGTAGGTTAGAGAGCTGCCTTCNGGGGAGCGTTGCTGTTGTGAAGTGGAAGCCGATTAATTGCCTCTGCAGGAGGTAGAATCTCCCTTCAGTGCTATGATTTGGTTATCAGCCAATGTCACCCAAGAAGAAGCTCCCACCTCCTGAATTGTTGTTACAGGCTGGAGAGAATATGAGATAGATTGCTGTAATAATACAATCATTTTTTTTCAAGCTACTTCCTATCCAGCACTGCAGTGAGAGTGGGGGGAAAAAAAAAAACCCATGGGGTTTGAGAATTGTAAGAAAAATCATCAGAACAATAAGCTGCCATCCTTGCTATAAGATCCTGAGTACGCAGCAGTGGATTGTTTTTGTTCTGTTACTGAATGATCATAGCAAGAGGGAGAGTATTCTGCATAGATGTTCCAGGTTAAGCAGAAAAGCATTATAGTTAAGAGCTCATAGGTATTTCCATGATGAATTCCTAGTGTTTTGCTGTCTAACTCCCAAACCTTTTGCTGTCAGGCTGGTTTGCCTCTGTGTTCTTGTGATGTCTTGTAAATAAACACAACTTGTAGTGCTGCTTGTGCTACCAAAAGTAGGAAATGTCATTTAAAACTGCATTGTCAAATCACTAAATTTGCTGGCTGAAGTACTGAAGCCCGTGGAAGAGCTAGATTAGGCATGCTCTTCTTTTGTTGTCCCTTTCACTTCAGGCTACAGATTCTTACTGCCCATGTGCTGCCATTTCCCAGAGACACTTGCCTTAGTGCAAAAGAGAAACAGTCCACACATAGCACTTATTTAAAACCACCAAGTAGAGTCTTGCGTTAATTAAGCCCTTCTTAAGCAATATAAGTAGTGAGGTCTTCTGTCTTACAGCTTTGCGTCTTGGCTGAATCACAGTACTTCAATATTTGCATGACAGGCAGTAATTGTCCTCATGCAACTCCCCTTTGCCCTTCTGTTACGTTATTTAAAAATAAATGCTGCAAACTTGCCTCATACAGGCTGTAGTTTAGAAAAGCACTCAAATACATGCTTCAGTTTGAGCATGTGAATTGATATATTATTAGCCCATACCCTGAAGATGTCAGAATGCAAAAAAAACCAGTATGACTAATCTTATGTCTAAAATCACACACATCCAAGGATTCTGCTGTATTAGGATCCCACTTTCCAAATGTGGCCGGATTTTTTAAAAGAACAGTTAATTAGGTAGGCTTATAACAGTGCTTGGCTACGTAACAATGTAGATAGGGTAGGATTAAGCTCATCTACCTTTGGACAGATGCAATCTAGGCATACAATCTGAACTGTTCATCAGGGCCTTGCTCACAGTGACAGGTAGGTGTCACTGGGGGCAATTCAGCCCACTGGCAATAGGGGGTGCCCGCACCTAGCAGCACATCAAACTATTTCTTACTCAGCTATTCATAAAGTTGCTAAAAGTTCAGTCATAACCAGCTGGCAAAATAATTACATCTTCACCTTTGCTGCTAACAGCTGAATTTATGAATAAGTAAGTCCACGTTTTCTTGTTTGTCTAATCATTTTGTGAAATATTCATGCCTATTTTTTTCACGCCAGCCCATTTTTAATAGGTGGTTAGACTATTATGTTTTGATTCCAGTCTTAATATGAAGGGTCACCATTTCTCCCATCTACCTAGTAAAGAGATCTATAAAGCTGTTCGACTGTAGCTCTTTTTGGAGGGTGGCCTTAGCTTACTGCTTGCTTTTAGTCATTTCAGGTCTTTATTGAGCTTGTTAGCTTCATGTTAAGCCAGATAAAAGCAATGCCTTTTACAAATAACTCCTGGAAAGGACCTGTAAGTTGCATTGGCTAGGTATCTCAAAGAGGGGGTGGGGGGAAGAAATAGTCATTGTGAGGCAAAGTTGCAAATGTAAAATACTTATTATTCACTTCAAACATTCTGCTGTGGTCTACCGCATTTGCTCCAAAAGCTGACTATTCAAAAGGAATTGTAAAAATCATCCTCCTTATTTCATTTATTTGTACTAGACTAGTATCTAGAAGCCATTGAACACAAAAGACTTTCTGCATATCTTAAAGCAACATATTCAGCTATTGAATGTAACTATTAATGTGAAGGAGCCAGGCTGAGAGGGGAATGATAAAGGTGATTCTTAGGATGACCAGATTCCTACCCTACATGTTTATCACAAACTGTTACTACCCAACACTTTATTTTGTTATTGCTCATCAGTACAATAGTAACAGCAACTATGTGACCACGAGGTGATTTTCAGTGGCTGAAAGATGGTTTCTGCTCTGAGAAACATGCAACTAAGAAATTACCTGCAGTGTCTAGTGACCATTGTGGCATTGTATTAATCATACTACTAAGAGGTCTGCAGAGAAAATATACTAGATTTTATTTTCAGTAACTTAAAACATCTTGAGAGAAAATAAGTTCTTTGTGCCTGAAGTTTCATAAAAGCTCATATAGTTGTACTTCATTTATCCAAATCATAATACAAGTTCTACTTGTTTAACTGTAAAATCTTTAAGTTCCTCCACCATGACCACTGAAAAATAAGATTTTTCATAAACTTCTAATATTTTATGGATTTGGAACTTAGTATGATTTAAGTAAATGAACTTTAACTAAAGAGTGAGTTTCCCAATTTCAAAAATCTTTCAGTTTACAAATAAAAAGTGCAATTTATCTTAATAATGCAGTGCTGACCTGTCAAAGCAGGAAATTGTGAGGCTGAATAAATCACCCAACCGAATGAAATGCCTCATGGCATTTTTTAAATAACTTGCTTAGGAAAAATTGTCTAAACATTACCCTGTTTGGTACTAGTGGCAGCTGCACTACTGGGGAAGGCCATGTTTAAAATAGGCATCAGTTGACTAGCCAATGTCTTCATTATGGAAACAAATGTATTTCTTAGTTCTTTAAGTAGGGTACTAGAAAAAAAGAAATAAGGAGGTAGCGTTAATTCTGTATGCAGCATTAATGAGCTTGCTGTGTTGAGTTTTAGGCTCCAAACTTCAAAATGGGTGCTGAAAAATTGGAAAGGACGTGGAGAAAAGCTGTGAGATTGATTCAAAGACAAGATAACCTGCTATATTGTAAGATGCTCATGTAGGTATAGCTAAGGGATGGTTTGAAAGCTACCTCCAAGGCACTTCTAAAAGAAAGAGGACTTTGGGAACAGATGGTTTATTACTCCAGCAAAAGATGTAATGATACTGATGAGTTGAAAGCTGACTCTAGAACAATTTAGACTACTGAAGCACTGAAAATTTTTAAATATTGAGACTGTTTGTTTAGAGAAGAGATGTATTCTCCAGCATTAGAAGTCTTGGACTTGGGAATTGTTATTCTTCTGAAATGTATACTGTTGTTTGAATGGCCTTTGTGGGCTTCAGAGCTGACCTTGCTCAGTGATATTCTTTGCCTTTCGTTATGAGGAGCAGAAAGGGGAGGGGTGCGTAGTGTCAGAAAAGATGACCATAGAGTGATCTTTCTGACATTTAGCTCAGTGGCGTGGCCTAGAATTTAACTTTACATGATTGAGCTTACTTCTTTATCATTTAAGATGCTCTGACTCAGCCAGATAAGAAGAGAGATGCAACTAATGTTTTCTCTGGGGCTTCCCACACTTTTCTAAATATTTTTAAAGCAACTATTAGTAGCTATGAGTATCAGGAGATTAATTTTTTTTTTTTTGTCCCTCCTCTAATCTGGAAAACCACTCCGACTTCTACTCTGGGCCATAAACCAAATCACTGTTGAGGTTTAGTAAAATATCTCCCTAAACATGCATGTTCACTTATAATTGCCTAGTATGAGGGGGATTTTGTTCAAATCCCACTTGCCCAAAAAATAACAGAGAAAAAAGAGAGAAATAAACCTGCGGAAAGAGACGAGATCCTAAAACAGGTAACTCAACAGCAGAACAGCCCTGACTATAATTTATAGACTGGGAAACATTCAGGATACAGTGCAGCAGAGTTAGCAGGCGCTGCTCCAACAGTAGGTGTTGCGGCATCTCTCAGTACCAGTGTGTCGCTTGAGGGTATGCTGAAGATGTGTGTTCATTGCTGAACTGCACAGCATGTGTGTCTCTGTCTATGACACTGTAACTTTGCAAATCTATATCTGTTCAGTCACATACTTTCAGGGACTGCTGTGTGCATTGGTGAGCACGACCCCATTGATTAGTAAGTGAAAAAGGGAAACAGACTTTTGGTACTGTCATTGTGAAGCCACAGTATAGTTTAGTGGCATAGCAAAATAGGCTGTCAGAGAGTTTCTAGCTATCTCCTGTGTGTTGATGTGTGGTTTGTTGCTGCTGAAGGCTGAGCTGCCACTGCTAGCTCCTCACTCTTGCAGAGTTTGAAGAGCACTCTTCCTTCGATGGCCGCCTCCTGCTCTGGTCAGCTATGATTGGGTGTTCCAGCAGGCATCTCCTTTACTCATTTTGGTGACACACACATCCCCTCACATCCCCTTATCCCTACACAAAGCCTTTCTTTCAGCTAAGAGTTCTTCACTTCATCTATTGCTGCCTCCCCAGAACGCGTTTCTACACTTCAATAACTGTTTATTTCCAAGCAGCATTTGGGGCCTGGACGCTACCACAAAGTTGTCTGGAATATCATGTTTGGGAAATCCAGGGTCACAGCTATCCAAGAAAGTGCTTGCAGCCCTTCTGTTCCCAGTGCATCTGTACCTGACTTCATATACGGCAGCCCGAGAAGGAAAGAACTATTAGATTCCTCTTGGAAACAAGGCTTGAAATGACTTGTAAGAGGACCAAACAAGATGACAAATAAGAAAAATGGCAAACAAAAGCCTTGTTTCTACAGTGATCCATTGTGATGCTTTTCATCTTATGTTCTGTCTGTTGGGCTGAGCATGCTGAACCTTTATGTCCTTCTAACTTACAGAAAATGTGACAGAAATACTTCCTGTGCCATACTGGCTGACATACAATAAGAAACCACAATACTTATCTTTGGTAGTGAAATGACAAAATAGAAAAAAAAATTGTTACAAAGAGCAAATTCTGTAAGAAAAAAATTGCGATAATCTCAACTGCATTTACACATATAGCTGAATGGGTTTTCTTTTGTACATACAGATGCCTTGCTTTCTTAGCCTATAAAGTCAGCACTAGTGTTGTGTGTGTAGCAAGGAGAAGCAGATGTTCACAAGTTGCAGTTCAGATGTCATCTTAGGGAGATTTATGTACTTATTCTGGGCCTGTAGAGAGGCAGAGAAGCACTGTGATATACACTTGTTGACTCTGTGGACAAGTAGGAACACATTCAGATCCAGCATCACTGGGCACAGGTTCTATTTTAATCTTACGAGCATCATACCTACTGCTTGTGTGGCAAGTTTTCTTGTAAGAATAGTCAATATTTACAGAATCACACATTGCTTAGGTTGGAAGGGACCTATTGAGATCATCTAGTCCAACTCCCCTGCCCTGCTCAAGCAGGGTCAGCCACAGCAGGTTGCCCAGGACCACATCCAGCTGGGCTTTGGGGAGATGCCACAAACTCTCTGGGCAACCAGTTCGTGCTTGACCACCCTCACACTAAAAAAAAGTGTTTTCTTGTGTTCAAGTTGAACTTCCTGGTTTTTAATTTGTGCCCGCTGCCTCTTGTCCTGTCAGTGGGCATTGCTGAGAAGTCTCGCTCCCTCTTCCTCGTTCCCTCTCATCAGGTATTTATACACATTGATAAGATCTCCTCCCCACACTCCCCCAAGCCTTCTCTTCTTTAGGCTGAACAGTCCAGGCTCTCTCAGCCTCTCTTCATATGAAAGATGCTCCAGTTCCTTAGTCATCTTTGTGACCCTTCGCTGGACTTGCTCCAGTAAGTCCATGTCTGACCCGTACTGGGGAGCCCAGAACTGGAGACTCCAGGTGTGGCCTCTACCAGTGCCAAGGGAAGGATCACTTCCCTTGACCTGCTGACAAGGCTCTTCCTAACGCAGCCCAGGATGCCGCTGCCCTTCTTTGTCGCGAGGACGCATTCGTGGCTCACGGTCACCTCCTTGTCCACCGGCACCCCAAGGTCCTTCCAGGCAAAGCTACTTTTCAGATGGCCGCCCCCCAGCATGTACTGCTGCAGGGTGTTATTTCTCCTGAGGTGCAGGACTTTACATTTTCCCTTGCTGAACATCACGAGATTCCTCTCGGTCCAGTTCTCCAGCCTGTCCAGGTCCCTCTGAATAGTAGCACAACCATTTGGTGTATCAGCCATTCCTCCCAGTTTTGCATCGTCTGTAAACTTGCTGAGGGTGCAGTCTAGGTTATTAATGAAGAGGTTACCTTACTGAAGTCAAGGTAAACAACATCAACTGCTCTCCCCTCGTCCATCAAGCTAGTTACCTAATTATAGAAGGCTAGCAGGTTGGTTAAGCATGGTTTCCCCTTCATAAATCCACACAGACTACTCCCAAACTTCTGGTCCTTCATGTGTTTGAAAATGCTTTCCAAGAGGATTTTCTCCATCACTTTTTCAGGGATTGAGGTGAAGCTGACTTGCCCGTAGTTCCTCAGCTCTTCCTTCTTGCCCTTCTTGAAGATAGAAGTGACATTTGCTCTCTTCCATTCTTCAGAAACCTCTCCTGATTGCCATGACCTTTGAAAGATAATCAAGAGTGGCCTCACAGTGACATCATCCAGCTCCCTCAGTACTTACGGGGGCAGCTCATCAGGCCCCATGGTCTTATGTACGTCCAGTTTAAGTGCTCTCTAACCTGGTCCTCCTCCACCACAGGTAAGTCTTCCTTGTTCAAGACTTTCCCTCTGGTCTCAGGGTTCCAACAAATAACTCAGAGCGAATAGTCCCCTATTCAGATTAGTTTTTTAATAAACAAAGCCTGGTTTAAAAAACTGTAAGAGATTCCTTGTGCCAGTGACTGTGGCCGACATCACTGTGAATGAGGTTACACTGCTGCCAGAAACCCTTGGCTCTCTTTGTTCTCCAGAAGAATCCTGGTAGGCCTCTTGCACCTTGCTTCACTGTACAGGTATTCACCCTTTTCTTATAGAAAATGCCTCTGGAAGGCTGCCAAGCAGTCCTCCCTTATTTTTCACTTGCATATACATGTTGCCAGAAGCAATGGGAAGCCACCAAGAACAGACACAGAGGGGTAGAGGACTTCCAGCTCATTGTCAAAGTACATAAGGCACGCAGAATGGCTTTTTCTGGGGCTCATTTTCTGTCTTAACATATTTACAGCCTGTCTGTCTCACTCTACTCCATGGAAAATGAGGTGAGGCAGTTTAGGCTGAATAGCAGCCCCCTGATCGTAGCACAGGAGCATGCACATGGTTTCTAGGAATCACCACTTTCCCAAGCATTTGCAGAAGGCTCATTACACAGTCCATACCTCCTGCCCCACTAGACAGACCATCTGCAATGGGAGCATTTTCAAAATGGTACAGTGTTTATATTTGGAGTGCAAACCTTTTGTGGAGTCCTAGAAATATGTTAGGCATGATTGCTGTTGTTTTTTCTTCCATGACAAGAGGGAACCTTTGCTCCCTCTTCTGTCCCAACCCATACCTGGTTCTCCCCTGTGTTGTAACCCTTGATTCTACCCCTTTTGCTAAAGTCACTGATTTGTTAAGTCACAGGGATACTGCATTCCACCCACATTCCTCACTCCTCTGTCTGTTGGAAGTATGCACTCAGAGCCCTAGTTGAACTCAACTCTGTGGTTTTACAATCCGTAGATAGTTCATTTGCAGGAAATGCTCTACAAAGCAATGAATCTAGACTATGCGTCTACATAAAAGTGTGAAATGTGCTGTTAGAGTCCAGATGTCTTTTAGCAGGCTGAGTCTGGCCAATAGTTCATTCTGTTACATGTCTTGAGACACTACCAGATCTTCAATTGCTTAGGATTTTTATTTTTGGAGTCTACAGCATCATCTGAGGGAGAGTCCTATATCCTGGTTGTTCCTGACACTTGCGCCTTGATCAGTACTACTGGCTGCCAGCCTTCAGCAAGTTGAAGATGCCATGAGTAAGTTTAAAATTTAGAAAGAGACAAGAGGACCTCCTATGTAAACACAGGAGTGTGGCACAGTGTATCCAAGTTATTTTGGAAAGGGAGAATTACCATTCACCAAAGGTTTATAGGGCCTATGGATAGTTTGGGCCCTTGCCTACAAGCATCTGCCAGCGTGGCATCTTTCAGGAGCATGGGAGGAGCTCTGAAGAGCCAATCAATATCTCCTGCCAAACACACCTGAGCCAGAGTGGCAAGATAGAGTTGCACTGCTGAAGTCAAAAGGGGTCATTGGGGCACATACAGGCAAACAAGACATGTATGGACAGAGATGCTGTGTCAGGTTTGAGTTAACCAGGTTAACTGATCAGTGTGAGCTCTGCCACACACATCAGGCCACGGTTCTAAGTACACAGGCATCATATGAAAGATTCATTGCCAATGAAGTAGTGGGCTGTGTGATGTTAAGCACCTGCATGCAAAGAAGGTGAGACATGGCTGTGCAGGTATCTGCTGTCTTGATAGCTTGGAGATAGCCTCTTGGTCACAAGAATAGGGTGTCTAAAGGGGTATGTGGCAGCTCCACAATGCTGAATATGTTTCTGCCAAAAAAGTTTTGGGCCATAATAGACAATAAAATTTTGTGTTGTGCGCAACACAAAAAGGTCAGTCTATGTAGCTTCATGGTCTTTTCTAGTACTGTGCTATGAACGTACAATGAAATTGTTCTTTTGCAACGTTTTTCTTTCTGTCACTAGCACCAGCCCAGCTTCCCCTACACAATACAAGGCCTACATCAGAGGCTACAGTTTCATCTGGGCAGTGGTTGTTAATGACAAAGTGCTGGGGTACAGTAACCTAGACAATGCATCTAATTGAGCTAATCTAGAATAGGTCAGATTCAAGTAGGACTTCCTGTCTATTGGTCTCCCTGAAAATCAGTCTCCTCTGCCATTAAAGCTATGAGGTATTTAGGTGTCACATGTCTTGATATTAGCTATCCTAGCTGATATCCTGATGCAGACAACAAATCTCAAGAAAAGGCACCAATGCTCTTGCTTATTTTCTCGCTCCCTTCCTTCCAAAGAATATGTCCAGTGTTTTTTTACATCCCTTACATTGCATTCAGTTAATCTTTATAGTGCGGCTCGTATTAATGTATAAAGCTTACATTTCTTATGTAAGTCCTGGATAAAGATCTCTGGCCACTGGTATACACAGGGTCTGATTACAGAATCATAACGGTCTGTCCAATCTGGCTTTGAAATCAATGTTGGGGGTTTTTTTCTTTTTGCTTTATTGTTTTTTCCGCACTAAGTCAAACTACAGAGCCAGGATTTGTTCAGAAAGTAACTGTAATGTCTCTGAAAGTAAGTTGTTTATAGTCCTACTGAATAATAAAACCCCTATGGTCTTTTCTTTCATGTGAATAGCAATTCCACATATATGTTCATTCATGGTGCTATGGTACAGATGTTGGTGGTCTTGCTAGGCCTCAGTCTTCTTTGGCANAAGACACATACACATACAGTAGATGGCATCAGTGATTTTTGTCCTGAAGAAGAATGTGAACACGTGAAATTATTACCACTGAAGGAGGAAAATGAGTGCTTGTGTCACAGTAGCAGTGAGATCCCAGTGCTGGTGGAGGCATCTGTCATCTTTGTTCATTGATAACAGCCGTTGAATGCTCACAACTGTTCTCTGCTTTGCCTTTCTTCCACTACTTACTTCTACTTTTCTAATATTTCTCACATAATAATTCTGCAGGGACAATAGAGGACAGCCTTATATATGGTTAATTGTCTTACTCATCCTGATACCACAGGAGACCCAATACCATTTGTCACAGGGCTAACAATGGACTGGTAAGCATTGTCTCTTAGCAACCGCAGCCAAATTATCTAAACTGGAGATGAGAGTCCACCAGAGCAGAGGCACTCTTAGGCACTAGGGGAAATGTTTGAATACTTCAAGTAGTACTTCAAGTAGTGTATAGCAAGTCTTTTTTGCAATGACACAACCTTTACAGGCTTTTGAAGTCTAGTCATGCGTCCCAAATGAACTATTTTTAAAGGATTTGTTTAAATCAGAGCATGAAAGCCTGAGGCAAAAACCCTCAGCTGCCTTGGATTTCTGGGGAAAATCGGTGACATCACCTTTCTGCTCATCTATAATGTCTGAGATCAAGAAAAGAACCAAACAAGCAACCTGATTCTTACACAAGCCATGCGCTATTTAATTTTTGTAGACCACGCCCAGCTCCTGAAGTAATCCCAGGGAAGAGTTCCCTCTTGCGGTTAGACAATACCGGTGCAAACGACGTGTGTAATGCGTTTCAGGCCTGTTTACAGAACGGAGTCACGTACCGGAATGGGGTAAGAATTTTGCAGCAAACACGGGGACGTCCGCCTCAGTCATCAGAGCAAAGCCACGCATTCTCAAAGTGTTGATAAAAATCTGTTTCTCACTCCTCATAGCACTGAAAAGGCTGCTATTTTTTTCATTTTAAATTATGAGTGTATTTGTATCTGTTCCTTCTGTGCCGCCATCTAAAAGCAATAGATTTATATTGTAATGAATGTAACTGCACAGAAGGCAAAATTAATGATAAATAAGTTTAAAATATCTGTAGAATGTCCTACAGTACGATACGTAAAAATGTCACAGCTTTTTAAACCAGATGGCTTGGTTCTGGGGGGGTGAGAGGGAAGAAACAACTCTACAGCATTTCTTTAAAAAAAACCCTCTTGTTTCTAACTCTTCAGGCTTATAGAATAATACAACATAATAAATAGAGAGTGATAAAATTAGAGAATAATAAAACTTTTTAAAAGGGTATCTATGTAAACTTGTTTTACAGTCTGGAATATTAAAAACAGTACGCAGGGGAAATAGAGGAGGGAACAGAATGAGGTAATTGGAGCTTTGGGATAAAGACAATCGAAGGCATGTGTATTTGAACAACTAGTGAGAGACCTAGAGAAATTATAATTGCTGCTGTTATTATTACATATCCAGGCAAAACCAACATCTCTGAAAGAAAATGACTGGATTTTGCCAAAAGCCAATGGGCATCCCAGACACATGGAATACTTTGTGGCTAAAGTGAAAAGTGCATCTAATTAAAACAAAATTTATATTAGAACACTAGACAAATTACAAAGATAGGAAAGTTGGTTAACTTTTCTTGCATTCAGAGCTGAACCTAGTTATATCCGGTGCCAACAGTAACAGCAACTGCTTTACTTTTAGTCACAGTACAGGTTGGCAAGACCTGGAATTAAGCTGCAGTCATGAAAGCAGCAGTTATGAAAAATAACTGAGAGACAAAGCTGTAATTGTGTGGAAACATATTTTTGTAAAGGCACCGTGATGTTTTTACTAGCACAATAACACAACAAATTAGTTTGAATGAAAAAAACAGTTAAAAAAATTAAACATTGACAGTTACACTGAATATAAAATAGTTTGTATCAGCTTCTACTAAGAAAGCAAGCAAAACAACACCCAGGATTCATCTCAGCTAATTTTTAACCATCTAAAAGATTACATATGGATGCAGAAAAAGTTATGCAGAATCTTTCTGTAGTCATCTGTGAGACACGTCTACAGAGAGGGATGCAGCTCATTCAGGGCAGGTATATAAATGAGGTAGGATGAATTGGCTTCTGCAGGTCCTGCCTTGCTCTATTGACAATAGTGAGAACCTCAAATACTGTCTTACTCAAGATGTCTAATTTTCAGCCAGATAAACTCAGATCATGTGACCCACACACACACTTTCTATTCACCTTCTAGTAGAATAAATAAACAAGCTTCCCCCCGCCCCCTCCCCCAGTCAGGCACAAGATGAACCAATGTTGAAATTCCTTAATAATAGAACTGACTAAGCACAGCTATCTACTGAACTGTAATTTTCTTCCTAATTTCAGTTCTGTAACTACTTTTAATGGAAATGTTCGTCCTGTATCTTAAGAATGCTAAGCTCACAAGTACCACTCATTCAGGAAGAGCAATGTAGATAAAAGAGCTGGATCTCAAAGTGTTCAGCCTATCAAAGAAAATAAGGGCTACTGGTTACTTGCTGTAGCATGACTGGTAACTGATGTGAATGATCTCGAATGCCTACGGATTAGTGTGGTACACAGTAAAGAAGGTAACAACAGTATGCAAGGTCTACTACAGGCAACTATGTCAAACAAACAAAAAGGAATAAATTGTTCTTTAATCTCATACCTGTAGTGAATGGAAATTTGTGTAATGGACAGGTACAGCTCTGATCTGAACGTGGGGCTGTGCAGTCATGTAGGTGCTGTGCATCATACTGCAATGGGCATTTTACTTGATGAGTCTCCTCGTGATTTCAGATTTTCAGGGGAAAAAAAAAAAAACCTTTTCTGAATTATGTACTTCAGTTAAAAAGAAATATTGGGCCTAGCATATGCAGGGTGTATAAGTGAAATTCTCTGGGAATCAGGCACTAGTTGAAATAAAGTTCCTTCTGGTCTTGAAAGAGAAGGGAAAAAAGAAAAGAGGGAATGGAGGATGCAATGGCTTCTGCAATGTCAGTAAGATGCTCAGGAGCCAAAATGAACTACAGTGTTTGTAGAAAAAGCCAAGTTCTGCTACGCTGCCCTTTCTAACAGGGCTCCAAACTGTGACAGGCTAGTGGAAATTGGAGACTAGCTGTAATCATAA
Organism: Fregata magnificens; assembly: GCA_013389945.1. Classification (NCBI taxonomy): domain Eukaryota; kingdom Metazoa; phylum Chordata; class Aves; order Suliformes; family Fregatidae; genus Fregata; species Fregata magnificens. The sequence continues at coordinate 701 of WAAD01030491.1, read as the reverse complement.
CGTATGGGACTTCTCAAAACCTGCAGCAGATATCTGAATTTGTTAAAAAAGGAAAAGCATCGAATCACATCTTCAAAATAGAGGTTTGGCTTAGTGCGCTGGCATTTGAAAACCAGTATTTCCCTCCATAAAGAGTAAGTACCAAAGAACAGATGCATATTAGCTGCCATCGAGTAATACAGGCTGCAGATATGCGGGAGCTTTCTACATTTTTCCTGGAGCCGTTGTGTGGCTGCAACCCGTAACTGATTTTAGGGTGGAAATGCATCAGTGCGGGAGGCACTGCACAGTGTTACTGACAGGACACGGCCCTAAATATAGCAACTCGGTTAAAACAGTACACATAACAGAGGTTTAAATCTCCTATAAAAGTGGGCAGACAGAGCCCTGCTGTCGCTCGCAACTTGAATGTAAATCACAAAGGCGGCAGAGCCTAGTACTGTGATTTATACAACTGTCTTCCCCCGCCAGAAGAGGACTGCCTGGCACCCGAGGCGTGTGGCCCAGCTTTCCGCCAGGATCTCCGCGGGGAAAGGTCAGCCCTGAAGCCGGCTGCGAGGCGTGGAAGCTGCGGGGCAGGGCTGCGTGGCCCTGCCCGGACGCGGGCGATGCCCTGCGAGCGGGACCGGCCAGGAGAGTGCGCCGTAAACAGCAACAAAGGCTCCCGTCGTTCCCTTCCATCTCTGCGGCGAAGGGAGCGC
>WAAD01030460.1:696-11197 GCA_013389945.1 Fregata magnificens | reverse complement strand
GATTTTCCAGTGGATTATGTTTCATATGGGTATTCTGATGCCTTATCTCAAGCCTTGGATTGACTGAATTTTCAGTCTCTTCTCAGCAAACAAGGCAGGGGGAAAAAAAAGCTCAAAGCGTAAGTGCCAATCTGATAGAAACTCTCTGTGCAGAACTCTGTTTGAAATCACATAGAGAAAGAAAGGACTGTACAACTGTCCTCTGCAGAATAGCAGTACTCATTCTTTATGGCATATTACACAATCCATATTGCATTAATAGTCTTCACTTCAGCGCCGACCTAGGCTCTCACTCAGGTAACCTCTAACTTCTCTCCCATCCAGGCACAAAAACCTCTTAACTGAACACAGAGGACATTTTCTGCTGGGTTAATCTGAGTGGTCTGGGGATATAAATGAAAACCAGAGTGGCGCTTTCATTCCAGGGAGTAGCTTAGAGAGGTTGTCTCAGTGCAAGTACTTATCATGTGTCTTCCCTATAATTTGTCACATGTTCAGAAACCAAACAAATTATCCCGTAATCCAGTGGGAAAGGATCAAAGCTGATTCTTTCTGCCTTATTGCATTTGCTTCCAGAAGTCAGAGAGGATATAACTGTGCTAAGAGTACAGAGCAAACGATCACACAGTAACTCCAATATAGCTTTGAAGCAGGCATAATCACAGCAGACCTCAGTTAACCTGGATGATTTCTTTTTCAAGGAAGATCATTTTGAGCAGTGAGTAGTAGGGAGCCCTGCTTCCCACGTGGATTGCCAGAGCAGCAGGGAGAGTGCTCTGGGGCAGTGCTGAGAACTCTCTTCTGTACTCATAGTTCTGCTGATCAAGTTTTAAACTGGGCAGACTGCGTAAGAAAAGCTCCCTAACTCATATGGGGTGCAAACCCTTCTGTGTGGTGTGAAAATTTGGGAGTTTTTTTGATGAAATTAACTTCCGAGGTATCGTTAATCAGTGGAGCAAGACTTGTGCAAGATCTGCCCATATACATTTTTGTCACCAAGATGACTACAGAACAGTTGCTGACACTCAGATTCTCTGGTGTAGCTCAACTAAATTGTTAAAATATAGACATATTGAACTATATTTTATCAGTTTTTGAATACTACTTACACATTGTATCATTTCATAGGCAGAAAGTAGAGTCACATTTTTAATTTCATGTCATTTTCTAACTCCTTTCTTATCTGTCTAGAAGTTTAACCAGAGAAACGGAAAACAAGAATAGTGGTAGTATTGTAATGGTCCTGCCTCACGGCCGGGATGCTGTTATGATAAATCTTAACCAAACAAGATGGACTAACTCTAAGCAGCTTAGATCTCTATCTGTCTAGCTGTTAAATTTCTCCCTATTCATAGATCAGAACTTGTGCAAAGTCTGGAGCATAAAAGATTTAACATTTAAGGCAGGAGAACCGAGTTAATTCTACAGCCATTCTCATCTGTTTCACTTAGTGATAAAACAAGTTTCTCTATGCTTCTGTCCAGTTCCATCACATACATTTTCTTTTCAACCCAATCAGTCTTCAGCTGTGATAGAAAACAAGAAAACGAGCCCTCAGGACACTGCAAGCATTGTAAAAGTGTGATATGATTTTTAATTGCAGGCAGTTTTTATTTGGAACATTTTCTCCCATTTGGAAAAAGTACTGCAGAAAGAGACAGGCCTGTGGATCTCATCAATTGTAAAGCGCTCTTATTTACAGGTAGCACAAATTGCACAGTCAGGCTTTGCTTGAGGTGCTAGGGAAGAGTGGAAGTCTAATATTTTTAAACTGGGGGTTCATATCAATGCAAACAAGGACGATATAAGTATGCACTGCTGAAAAATGTAGATGTAAGCATTCAGCCCTCTCACCTTTTAATTTACTAAAAAGATAATTAGCAAAGACAATTATGAGACAAAGGCAATTTATTTTATGGATAATTGCATGCATTTCTAGTATGAGACGATTTAGAATGGTTCGCAAAAGTATTAAAGCCATTCAGTTCATAAGCTTATTTCCTGACTATTCAAGGTTTCTTTTCCCACTCAGTAGTCTCAGCTTTGTGAAATCATATCCAGTGGAAATTTGTACCTATACTTTGGGCACCATGGCATAGCAGTTACAAAAGCCAGAGGAAATTATCTAAAACTACATATCACATTACACTGCACGAGCTGTTTTCCTAAGCAGTGACACAGTTCAGCACATAGTGCATTAACTCAGCCATCCATTGCAATGGCAGCTTTCCCTATCACTTAAAAGGAAAATGTAACACGAAAGAAGATACCTCCTTCAGTGTTTGTACCATTTAGAAAAGTTTTAAAACTTATCGCATGACCAAACCAGTACTGATAACACGCTAATGTTCTAGCTTTTGCTGAACGGTGTTTGCACAGCATGAAGGCCTTCTCTGTTTCTCACTCTGCCCCCGGGTGAATAGATTGGGGGATGCAGAATAAACTGGGAGGGACACAACCGGGCAGATAACTCGAACTAACTCAAGAGATAGAGGGGCTAGCCATCTTTTCCTCAAGAACTGGCTGGGCGTTGGTCTACACATGAGAGGTGGTTTATTTTGTTGTTTTCTTCACTCTTCTTCCACTTAACCTTCTCTTATTAAACAACTTTGTTGTTTTTCTATCTTGACCCCCAAGTTTTCTTGCTTTTATTTTTCCTTTCTTTTTTTCCTGTCCCACTGGGGACAGGAAAATTGGGGGGAGTAAGCAAGTGAGCAGCTGTGTGGTGCTTAGCCACCCACCAGGGTCAACCCACAACACTAAGCATTGAAAAAAAGTAAGAATTAATAGATGAATGATCCAAATGGCTGAAAGAGGTAGATTTGATACAAACGGCTAGCACCTAATTGTAGAGAAAAACCGTAGCAATGTTCCAAGGAGCCATAAGTAAAGAAAACACACAGGGAGAGAACACAAAGAAAATTGGAATGGCAAATGTGCCAAAGTAGATTGGTTACTGATGTATTTAGGAGGTAGCTTGTCACTGTGGTGCTATGATAATAAATAAATAATACTATATTACATTTATGCATTGCCCTTCAGTGACAGACCAAGGTGCTTTTCCAGGTGAAACACAGATAGCAGCAGCAAAACACTGCTGGCACATCAATGTTTTTTCAACACTGATGTAAAAATGCCCCAGTAGAACTGATTTAAGTTCAAAACTATCAAAAAAAATTAGGCAAGCCATTATCATGGGAAATAAACAGAACCTGCTCTTGACAACTTCAAATTAGAGTTAAAAAACATACAAGGAAAAAAAAGGCTTGTAGAAGTCAGTAGCAGTAACAGCCAAGATCAGAGGTGATCAAAGCAAGGACCAAATGGATGTTTATGCAGTTATGCGTGTAATACTGTAATGAACTAATTTAATATAACAGCTTTCATGCTCCAGGTATTTCCTAAGGAATAGATGCAATAGCTTTAATCCATATTAAATACAAACACAAGGGCTGAGAGTCAGGCAACGCTGTAGCAGAGAGTAAAAAAGAAGTTGAAACCATACAACATAACAAGTCCATTCTCATTAGCATTTAACTGTTATAAAGCATGCCCTGGAGTAGGAGTTCAGAGTCCAGGTTCAACTCAAGTGGTTTACTGATACTGTCCACAGTTTCAGACTCTACAATTCTTGATTCCACTTGAAAAAGGATTATAAAAAAAGAATCCACAATGGTTGACTTAAGCAGCATAGTTGTAATTATTTGTCTGCAGAGGCTGGAGGCACAAATGATACCGACAAAGCCCTTTATTTGCCAAACTACCTCCAATGACACATATTACACTTGTACAACTTTCAATTACATAAAGTCAAGACATTTTCATCAATACTGTCCATCTATTAATATAGCCATTCCAGTAGAGTTTTGGAATATAAGGTACATACAACTCCCCAGGATATGTCAAAACCCTCAGAAATATAAACCAACTAATAGACGAAAAGAAGTCAAGGTGATTCTTTGAAGGGACAACTGCCTACTATTTGTGATTTATTTAAGACCATGAGCTACGTGCCATGGGCGAGGGCTGTCAGCACGCAATGGGCTGACGGCGTAGGAAAGGAAGAAGACTCTTGGAGTGCATCAGGGCTCTGGCACTCAAGGCAGGATGGATGAGTCTTTTATTTAGTCTATTTAATACGCATCTATTTTATCTGATCACTTTTGATTAGTGCTGCAGTTTTCACTTTGTACTTTGACTAGAGAACTCTGATAAATGCAAATGGGGTGAAAAAGTGAATGATAAAGATCACAAGAACAAAAAAATGAATTTCAATAAATCAAGCAATATGAAAAAGATATTAATTAACATCTCTCAACTTCCTCCGATCCCACTATTTTTCCAACCAGTCAAGGCAGGAATGGAATTCAGGGAAACTGAAATCTCTTGAGCAGTTTTCCTCTTTTCCTTTTCTTTTTAGTTTTCAAAACCATTTATTTTAAACAAAGCAGCTAAGGAGACTGATACTAAGGGTACACATAGCCTTTTATTATGCTACCTCATTCTTCTTTTTCCCCTAGATTTGTTGATTAAGTATCTACTAAACAATTGGAACAAATAATTTTCAAATCATTCATTACTTATGAACTATTCCCTTAGACTAGCTGGTAAACATAAGTCATGTTGTCTGATAGATCACCCAGCATCATACAGCATTGTTTCTGCCCTTGTACAGGATAACTGAGACATATGAAGTGGGAGGATAACAAATGGCTAAGGGGTTTTTTTGTAGGAATACCATTCACTGCTAAGATTAAGAAGCTTTGGGATTTAAAAAAATTGATGAATAATGCATATCACAGATATCAAATAGTGGGACTGTATGGATCACTGCAGACCAAACTTAGCAGTTTGCTTTCCACAAGTTACCCATTATTACTTCCCCCCGCCACTGTTCTGACAAGCAGTAAAGATAAAATTAAACCATTGGCGGAGTAGTTTACACAAAACCACTTTAGATTCCTCAGAAAGATGAATTTCACTTATTTTAACACTACATATCACACACAGCTTACAATTTTACAGCATTATAATAAAGAATAGTCTCTCTTAGTTGAGCTAGACTTAACCCCCAAAAGAAAAGTTATAAATTTTTATTCTTTTTTTCCAAGTTTCAAAGCACTGAAATGCAGACAATCCAAGGGCAGCAGACCACACTGATTCTAACACTAATCGTCCAAACTAAGATGTCTTTGGTCAAGATTTCCTTTTATACTCATCTCTAAGCATATCCACTCCACAGCACTACATTCAGAGATTCTGCACTACTTTACTTTTGACTAGCCCATTTCTGGAGAGCTGAGACCCATTAATATAAGAGCGGTAACTGCTAATCTTTAACCAATGCCAAGATGACAGAGATACTCCTCTGCTGCTAGTGAAACAGAATCGCATTGGCAGTCTTTTATCAGATGCTCCAAGTTTGTCTCATTTCCTTTGGATTTGAAAAGCGCAGAAGTTGTCATTCTGCCGGTTCTGTTACATTATCACATGAATATTATCACCCAACAATTACACACAGGGCTGAGCTATTTTGTTTCCTCTGTATTTGATATGTGAGCTACTGCTTCCTCTGTATTTGACATATGAAAATTCATGTGAAATTTGAAAATTCAAAGCAGCCTAATATAATAGACGTGTAAGTACACAGATCCAAATATCCCACACTCTGGCTTGTATTCATTCCACCCATCTGAGAAATTAAAGCAGACAGTCACTTCCAGCTCCCTCCACAGCCAATGGAGGGAGAGAAGTCCAAAGGGCAACTCAATCCATCAAAGAGCAGACTTGGTCTGTGTTTCCAAGTACAAATGTCACACTACTAACAATACTGCAATGTATTTTACATAACAATCACCCTCTCTTCACATCAAAATGTCATTAAAAAAACCACTTGCTCCATCAAGTTAATGAAAAAAGACTGATAAAACATTGCATAAAATCTCAACTTTGCAATTTGGTTTTCAGGAATATTTGCAGACCTGGCCTTTCAGCAGGAGGTTAACCCTGCGCAGGGGTTTGCCTTCATGTACACACAGTGTCTAACATCCCTTGGGAAATGAACTGTTTGCTGAGATTTGACACATAATCACACCATACCCTTTGCGCAGGTGACACCCCATATTTCAACAGTAAAAAGGGACTTGGGAGGGATCCACTCAAGCTGAGAATGTTTATTACACCCTGAGGACTCTCCTGGGAAGTCAGAATAGACCCGCCTCCTGACGGAAGATACAGCCCACTGATTTTTACATTAACACATTAACACTACTTTCATGCATTTTCTTTTTTAGAAATCCTACCCACCTGAAAGTGGACTGAGGATACCCAGTTTGATTTTGCCGAAGGCACTAGGTGGCACTGTGTTCTGTCTTTTGTGGCACTGCTCACCCTCAATTTGCTAAGATCTGCCCAGGTTTCACCAATTTATATTCTCTTGCCAATCACTGCTTGCATGTTAGCATAAAAGATTCTTCCGTGCTCATCATCATGCTTTCCCATCCATCTCTAAGCTTTTGTTATCTATCAAAATGGCCGGTGCTATTGAACTCAACATCATACTTATTTTTAAAATTATGTTTGCCTGCCTAAAAACATGGCTTTCCTCTAGTTCCTTTTAGAATGGAAAAGTTAATCGTTTCCATTTAGAATAGAAAAGAAAAAAATTGCTCAACATCACAACAAAGAAAGCACAAACACCCCAGCCCTATAAAACGACTCATTGGCACTCTTTTCTTCTAAGGCTGCACCAGGAATGTTATTAGAACATGGGATTGAATGTTAGAACTGTAAATCTACACTTTTAGTTACTTGCTTTCACCCTTACCTTGCAGTTTCTGCGTAAAAGCTTACACAACCCTTCCTGTCTTTTGTTGTTATTGTAATGGTCAGATCAACAGGCCATAAGCAAAAAGGTGATGAATACATAATGTGTATACACACAAACACAGAGAATGAAGAGCTCAGGAGAGCTTTTAATCCATTAAACTGTCTGCTCAACAACAAAGCAAGCAGATTAGAAGGAAAAGCAAGTCTCCTGATTTCCAGCCTATTACGCTACCTTGTTGACCACATACAAATTTAGGATGACAGAACTTCTTTTGTAACTGTATCCTATGACTCTTTTTTAAGGTGTGTCTGCATTGAACTTTTCTTGCTTGTGTATTATCTTAGCATGAGGTTAAAAGTCTTTGGAAGCTATCCTGATCTGTAAATATTTAACCAAAGAAAGCTTTAGTCTCTGAAAATAAAAGCATATATCTATAGCATGCATGATTTAGAGAGAGTAAAAATAATTACAAATGGAGTTTACCTCTAACAGATAATTTATGTTCAACTTGTGGGCATTTATCACTAAGTTTTCCGTTTGATTTCTTCCCATGTGTGTTGACAAAGAACAATTTTCAGGCAAATTAGCATTCAGTCCTGATGTACAAAGGCAATTCATTCTCACCAAGCACACAACACACACCACACACTCTTTCAATCCAAGTGGCAGATACAACAAATCTGCCCAACATATTGGTTATTGCATAATGTCCAGGTCCAGAAAGATCAGGCAGAAGTAAAAAACAACTCTGAAACAGCTACTGCTCAAAATAAAACACTGTCTGAAACTTGTGTAGTGTACCCATCAGAGTACAGGAGTGCAAAACAAATGGTCTAAATGTTGTCCCTAGCTGTGTCATCGAGCTGCTGGTTGCTCTTAGGAGTCATTGCTCCTTTCTCTCTGGTTAGTCCCCTACTCTCCGGTCCCTTCACATTACAGCTGGAATTATACTTCCTGAAGTGTACCTACAGCGTGCAATATAAAAAAGGTTGTAATAACAGTAAAGATTCATTAGGTACTATCCTAACTATGTTAATATGCCTAAAACAACTTTGCATACTGATTAAAATTCCAGAAAACATCTGCTTGCTTACCACTCAGTCCTAACTTACTTCTTTCAGCATTTTCTGCAGGTTTAAGGCTTGTCTTACATATCAGTCATGGTTTCTGCAGTTCCAGGTTACTTATTTTTAACATTAACAAGCTTCTGAAGCCAATATGCGCTGAAATCTGGGCATGACAGCCAAAGGAAATTAACCCAATGAAGCATAAAAGAAAATTATATCGTCTCCTCATTTTAAGTCAGTCATGAAAGTTCATTCTGGGTGTAAAACATCAGGAAACCTTCAGAACTGAAATTGCTTCCTTAGAGCAACGTGCTTCCTGCTTCCATTTTACTGTTTGTTAACTCCTGGAAGATGAAAAACCCACCATAACACAGTGTAACGGCCAAAAGCATCTTTGTTTTACAGAAATAAAGAGCATGACTAGATACAAAACGAGTCCTTCTGAAGTGCAATTTTTGAAATTTGATTTTTGATGGAGCTAGAGTTCAAAAGAGGAACCATGCTTCACAACTCAAGAAAAATATTTGCGTTCCATTTTTCTACTTTTTGAAATGATGGAGAAATTAAAAGGTGTATTACTAATAAATCCTTATCACATTTTAATACCCTACCTATATGTAGGGACAGATTTTTTTGCCTTGAAGCAAATGTTTGTTGTGCCTGCTATAGGGATTACATCCTATTTAGCACATGCAATAGCAATGAGTGTGAATGCCTACAGTGCTGAAATTTTGAAAATATCCAGCCACCCAGCGACTTGCTACACATGAATCAGAGAATTCAATTCCTACAGAGAACTGTAGGAATCTTTTCACAAAAGTCTTGGCACCCGGCATCCCTCATTAACAGATTTACCAATTTTCCACTCCTCAATAGGAATATTTTTTTGGCACTTTTCTCTCTTGTATAAATTATTCCTAATTAATTAAAATGAAATTCTTAAGATGTGTGAGTTCATTAACTCCTTTAATGAGAAAGAACATTTTGGACCTTATTATTAGACTGTCATCAGTATCTGTTAGACAGTTAAATTAATAAAGTGATTATATTCAAATAACTCAGGCATTTGCATTTTATTTTTAACATTACTTGTCTCTCTGGCTTGCTCTGAGACTAGGGAAATTTTGCTGGTCATGCAAAAGTACAGTCTGGATGAATTTTAGCACATTGCATGCCTGGACCTTTAACTGTATTTAGGGGTCAGAATAGCTGTGGTCTAGGAGAGGTCTACTTCAAGTCTACTGGAGCCTCAAGGAATGATTCAAGCAAGCAAGTACAGTACAGACAACCCTTAAAAAATATGACATTGTGGTCCCTTTATTCTTAGAAAGCAAAAAGCCTGAAAGAAAAGTAGAGAGAATGGGCATTTTGTATCTTTGAAAGCATCAAGATAAAGCAGGACACAGCGATAATTTGCTCCCGTCCTGCACTCTCTGTATACTACTGACAGGATGTGAAAAATATCCATTGGCTAAAAGCAATATACAAGGTGGAACTAGAGCTCCAGATGTCTCCTATTCTTGTGAAAAGCCATGGGTGTNTAAAACATTCATTTATAGATTATCTTAACTCACAAAATCTTGATCTGATTTTTAATAACAGGTGTTTGCTTTATACATATCCCTGCACATTGAAATGTCAGAACTGAAATTTTTGCTCCCAAATTTGCTCCCATTCGATAGACAATGCAAGCATCTTTTTTCCCCCGCCTCCTCAGCACTGAAGGAAAAAAATCATGACTTTTCTTCCCTTTCTCATGTTTCCCAAGTCATAAACTTCACAACAATCACCAATAATGAAAAGTGAGAAAGACCTATCCAGTCCGGCTCCTGCAGGCACTGAATTATATTTTAAATTTTGTAATCTTTAAAGCCAAACAAGATAAACTGCTGCTTCTTAAGAGCCTGTTAGGTTTACCATAGCCACATGGAAAGAAACTACATGAGTGAGATTTGTTGCTCAACGGACAAGTACAAAGGAGGAAAGTGGAAGGTTTTTTGCAGTTTAATTAAGAAATGGTTCTGTGTCTCAGGCACTGGTGTCTTCTAGACAAGTGCCACTGATGAGGAATTTAAAGCACTGCTTCTTCAACTAAGCCTGCTTCAGTTGCAGAACTTGGACATTTACAAAGAAATATTTAGCTGAAAAAATAGTGTAACACCTGTACAACTGTTTAAATATTTATGCTGCGGCTTATTTCTTTCTTTGAGGCTTCAGTCAGCTGCACACTTGAATACCACAACAGTGACATTAAGATTCATCCCAGAGATAATGATCAAAATTAAGTTATGCGCGTCAGAGCTGTCATCACTTGGAAGTAGTATTGGATACTTTGGCTTGAAACAATGCTGTCGATCACTATGAGGGTACATAAGCTTTGTAAGAGCTCTCTTTTGGTGGAGTGGTGGAGGAATGCCCACGGAGAACCACCCCACCAGTACCTCTGCCCTATACCCAGCGCTCACATGAACATCCATCCTACCTTCCATTCCACTGTTCATTTAATCATAGCAAAAAAATATCACAACGGAGGTATGGGGCAGGCTCACAGCCTGAAAAGCCTATTACTGGTGGAGCTGTGAGAGAGGAGGGACCATGCAAGCAT
>WAAD01030444.1:895-24045 GCA_013389945.1 Fregata magnificens | reverse complement strand
CACTGACGGGATTGAGGAAAACACTACCTGCGCTCAGGGTGACACTACCTGCAACAGGGTGAGAGCATTTGCTTTCTTAAAATAACGTGGCTTTGTTCTTTCCATCTTGTAGCTGTAGGAAACTGTAACCCCTTCCTGTATACCTGAATAGTCTTGCCAGTAGATGCACAGGCAAAATCCTGCAGAAAATATAGACTGTCTTATGTTTTTTTGAGTAAGAATGATTGTGGTACTAAAAAGTGGGTTAGCCAAGAATTCCAAATATCTTTTTAATTCATTACCTCTTTTTGTAAAAGAAGGATTTTCTGTAGTTTGATCTGCTGAACTGGATGCTGAATCTTATAGATCAGAAAGTGCAGCCTGCTTTGTAAGGCAGGAATTGAGAGGCAGACGTCTTGATTTTTTGCTAATGTTGTAGCGTTTACTGATAATTTCTTGTGCGAATGTCTTAATATGTGTTAGTTGATTTATGATAATTCTGAGATTTATTGTTTGTGATTACCTGAATAACTGCGTAAAGCATTTTCATATGAATGATCCTCAGTTCAGTGTCTTATGGTAAAACTTTCTATAATGCTTTCAGTGTAAGAGTACTTCATATAAATTACAATATATTATATTAGAAGTAGAATAGTAGCAAATCAGTTTCTAAACCATTCAATCTAATTTATGCACATGACTTCATGTTCCATCCAACTCTAAAATATTTTTTTCAGAGAACAATGCCACATAATTTACAAGAAAAACGCAGAGTGGTCTTTCATTAATGTTGGTCATCAAACTCAGTAGAACGTTGGCAGGAAACAACACTTTTAATGTCAACCAGCATTTGTGTCCCTACAAATAGATGTTTGAAAACGTAACATAACTACGTAGTTCACACCTTTTAAAATACTTTGCATATGAGTTTTCAAATGAGTAAATAGAAAAATCTCCTAAAAGTGTAGGCAAAAATAAGTTATGAAGTATTTACTTAGCTCTGCTGAACTGTTGATTTCATAAACTGTAAAGATGATGATAAACATAAACAATTTCCCTTTCTGAAAGAACAGACACTTTGGTTAATGCATTACTGTGATTTTTATTTTCTTCAGTTTAGGAGAAAGCAAGCTATTAGACAATACTTGCACTTCAAAGTGTGTCAAAGAGGCAAATCCGTTCGTGTTTCTTAACCTATAAACTGTAAAGTAACAAGGCTACTGAACTGATAGATAGCTGAGCAGATGGTTCAGAGATTATGCCAAATCACCTCAGCTTGTCAGAAGTTAGGTTGGGTTACTGCCGGGGCAGTGGCTGCACAAAACACTGAATGGGATCATTTTTCTCGGTTTGTTGCTTGAAATTCCATTTTTCTTCACAGCATGTGACATCTTGTGTCTTTACAGTTAAAACAGATATGTGATCAAGAAATTTAGGACCAGCATGTTAGTGTCCTGGCTCTCATAAGAATCATTTGGATGACAAGAACCTTTAGGTGTCTCTGAAATATGAGATGATCTCCTATGCAGTGCAAGAGGTTGGCTTTGCCACTTTTGCTCCTGTTGCGCTCTCCTTTTTCAGTGTCTAGAGCTGTTGCTTTGGTCTCTCCCTACCATCAAGTTGAGCATTATTATCTTGCTAGACTATGGAAGATTAAATGGAAATTAAATACCATGTGTTTAGTAGTAAAAATCATGTTGCAGCTGAGCAAGGATAGGCCAAGAGTCAGGGCTTTGAAAAAAATCTTACCCTGAAGAGTGGGTAATTATTAATCATACTTCTGCCAAATATCTGTATTCACATCCTCAGTGGAGCGACTGAGGCTACAGATGCTGATAAACTTGTCAGAGCCTAGAATAGAAGTTACAGGTTCATCCTTCAGAATTTGCCTTTTTTTTTCTTTTAAATTAACAAAAAAAAAGCCCCCAAACAAACCCTAATGTAAGGATTTTATATTTAGGTTTTTAAATCTCTCATTATTTCGATTCTACTGCTGTTTTGTTGTTCTCAAAGTAGCCTTGGTTGAATTCTTCTCAATGCCTGCCACGGAAGGATACGAGAGCCTTCCCCTCCAACTCCAAAAGCTCTTTGGGGGCGGGGGCGAGGCTTTATGGATTCTTTTTTTTTTTTTTTCTTTCTTCACAATTGTGTCATAGTACTGAAGAATAACTGCTTTTTTTCCACATATTGCAACATTCTTAACCTTATAAAGTAAAACTAAATAAACATGCCATTACTTTGTTTGTTGATTTAAGATTGACGGAGGAAACACCTCTGCAGGGAATTGTTGAAAGTCTGTTGGTTTAGCACACACTAGAAAGCCACATTAGGAATGCTGTTTTAGTGTCAGCTGTAATATGTCTTAAACATCTAAAATACCCAGAAATACTAAAAAAAGCAATTTTCCTCAGTTGTGCTAAATGAAAGGGCATTGTACAATGGGTCGTGCTTTTAAGATAACCAATTTGTTGTGCAAAAAGGAGCATATTAATTGAAAACCCTTTGCCAAATGGCATAAAAGTAGCTGTAGGATGCTAACAGGACTTTTGCCCCTTGACTTTCCGTCAGCTTCTAAGGAACGGGTAGAGATTATTCACATCTCTACAAAGCAAGAGGAAGCAAACATTTCCTGATTCTAAAAACACTTCTTCCCTATACCCCCAGCTCATCCTCAGCTAAACCAGGAAATAACTACTCTTAAGAAAACCAAAATGGGTAGCTGAAAAGTAGTAATCTCCAAAATCATCTTCCTGCGTGTCACTTTGCTATTCATTAGTTTTCAATTCCTGGCTCTTTTTGGCTATGGAGCAGTTACATTTGTGTAGAGCCTGTACACTATAAACCAAATACGTATTCATAAAATACTACTTTTTATCTGTTAAAATTAATACCGTCCAAGAAACTGAGAAGGCATTTGTTCACACTTCAAATTGTGTATGGCTGTTATGCTGAACATCTGCTCTTCTAAGGATGGATAACTGTAAGAGCTGATAGTATATCTGATTTTGCATCTGGTTTTGCTACTTTTGATTACGTCTCAAGTGAAATCTGGAATTGTAACCTACTGAGCCTGAAGAAAAGATCGTATGTACCAAAGTAGCATTGGTTATATAATACTAGTTTGTACTAGTATGGGTAACTGCATCAGTAATGACGATGATATATGTTTTATCCACTGATTCTTGCTGAAAACACAAATATGCAAAACTTAAATGAAGAATTAAAGGTAGGGAGGTTGTGAAGAAAGCTTTCTTGATCTTGTGAAGAATTTACAGCAGCATGTAAGACTATTGAATTGTCAGTAAAGCCAAAGATCTGTGGGATTGGGGTTTTTTGTGGTTTTTTTTTTTTAGTACACAGATCCTAACTCATCAAAAATAGTCTTTATGTTAATGGACAAAATATAATTTTAGTCATTTTGTAAAGACAATCAAAACAGTAGTTGGCTTCCATAATAATAAATTATAATTTATTTGGAGATATTATTTATCTCCCAAGTAAAATAATAAAAAACGACAATGAGGACTACTTGGATATTTTGACAGTACCATCTTTCTCTCTGAACTACCAGAGGGTCAAAGGGACAATTAATAAGAAAGAAAGGAACTTGCTTTGTGTCAAAAGCACATGAGCATTTGACAGAATGTCATCAAAGCAGCACTCTAAGTTTAATTTAGGTTCATAAGGAAGTCCTGTTTTGCACACAGTGAAAAATGTGATCCAATGCCTGAAACAGGGCACATCTGGCTGAGTTGATTAACCCAGTGCTTGAATATCTGAAGCTAGTATAGGAGATTTTGCTGAACCAAGCAAATTAAGCCAAATGTATAACAGTTTCAAAACACAACTTGTACTAAGCTAGATTATGCATATCCATTAACTGTGCAAATAAAAATAAGAAAAATATAACTGCAACTTTTTATGTAATGTTTAATTATGCACTAAAAATGATTGGTCTAGCTTTTGGTGGTAGGTACTCGTTACGTTCCGGTAGCAAATCTTTATGCTCATGATGGCCATAAAGCAACTGAGTGATTCCAGAGAGTTTCTCAAAGAACAGTGTGTCTTCCAACAACAGAAAACAAAATATGGACAAAATGTTCTCAGCAATATCTCCTTCTACACTAGGGCATAGATGTGGTGAAGAAGAATTTAAAAATGGAGACCATATGGTTTGATTCCATTCTCCAAACTCAGTATTCTGCTGGATTGAATAAATTTCTTTATCAAGTTTTTGTAAGAGAACATTTACCTGTAATTAAACAGCAGGATTAGAGTAAGCTATCACAAGGACTAGCAGTATTGTATTAACAATTATCTTCTGAAATTCCCCATATTGGGAAATAAAAAATTTGATACATGGAGAAACAAAACCTCCCTGTGTTTATCTAAGCTTAAAAGGGAGAAAGAGCTTAACGTTCAGTACACCACTTTTCCAAGATGCAGCACAGAGAGGGAGGTATGGGAGCCAGATAAAACCTTTTGTACTGCTCAGAGGTGTTTTTTTGGATCCAGCAGAAAAGATTGCTGGGGCTGATTATGTTCCCGTGGCTGTGCTGTTGGCTTAGAAATGCCCTGAACACTGGAAGAGCAGTGAGGCATGGGAGCCAGCTGTACCAAGTCAGCTCTTGCTGACAACTCCCTTGACTCTTTTCCTCAGTTACAGGGAATTTTCTTTGCTCCTTTTGCACCAGGTGGTATAGAGGAACTGAGAACTACAGCATAGGTGAGGCCTTCCCATGGCCTGCTCAGGTGCCTCCTCTTCAGGTCTCAGTTGAGATGAATGGGTCGGGCTTCCACATACTCTACAAGTGAGATAGACTGTGGTGGGGACTTGGCTATTAAGACCATTAGTTTCATGTAAATGTTTTGAGTCGTACTGTTCAAAATAGAATACTCTGTGTTTGGGGCGGTGAGGATGCTGTCTTAAAAGTTGCACACGACTGATTTGGAGAAGTCAGTGTTTGTTACATGCATTTATTTAGGGTCATACTGAAGGATAATATTATTCCCTTTCAAGCAAGAATTTACTGCATTTAGAGCACATGCAAGGTGCCCACTGACCAGGTTGTGCACTGAATAAGACCATGTTTGAATAAGAAAGTTATTTGGGTTGGTTTGTGGGGTTTTTTGTTTTGTTTTTTAAAAAAAGCTGATTTACGGACTGAGCATCCTTGCCTGCATGTTTTTTACTGTTACCATTAATATACAGGAATTGCTTTGGAAGTATTTCCTTTATGCGTTTTGTTATAGTTATTTACCCTGGTCTAAAGTAAGGTTTATTTTGATATGGATCCTTTCAGCAACAGCAGTGTGTTTTAGGATTAACTGATCTGCTCTCCCACATGACCCTCCTTGCTGGATCTGCCTGTCTGTTGTGCTCTCTTTTGTCTTTGGGTCACCTGGTGAGAATATTGGCTCCCTACCAAAATTTTTGTCTTCAGCCAGGTTCTCTTTCCTTTCACAATTCCGCCTGATAGTGAGTTCATGTACTCAGAGCCACTTATATGTTATGAAATCCATGCCTGGTTTTACCACATGATTCTGGCTCTTAGAAATAAAGAGCATTCCATGAAGGGCAGTGATAAGATGCTAAGATGTAAAAGTTAATCTAGAATAAACACAGAAGATATGCAGCATTGTTTCTGCATAGCAGAGGAGTTCTGACAGCACCACAGTAATGCAAGGGATAACAGCAGGATCCCTAGGAATGCTCTTTTTACAGCTGGACTGGACTTAGGCAAAGAGAGTACTGCTCATCTTCAACACAAAGTTCTGGACAGTTCAGGATGGAGGACCTAAGCAGCTCTAAAAGGCAAGGACTTTCCACAGTAGCAGAGATCCTTCTGGCATGTTAGTGTCCAAGTCAACGTCAGGGAGTACAAGCACAAGCTGGAAGACAGTTTGAAAGTACTGCAAAGGGAAGCACTGTGAGCTTGGTGGTATGAGGTATATTACAGTAAGCTATTGTGGACAAAGATTTGAACAATTCATTCCAGACAACCCCTATTAAGCCTCTCACTGCCTGTTCTTATTGTACCTCCCCTAATGCACACACAGATAAGTTCTTTCAACACTCAGAATAGCACTTGTGGCAGAGACTTCAAGCTACTTCATTCCCCATTCTTTGTCATGCTCATGATGGCATCTTATCGCCCTCACATTTGCAAGTATGTTTGTTACACTAGCAGATGTACAAAGGGAGAAAAATAAACATTGGTTTGGTTTGATCAGTGTACTTAGTTTTCTAAGGACCCTTTTCTTTCATCATCATGGAGGTCACCAAAATTAGGCTTCAGAGATGTTTTAAATGTCAAAAATATTCCTAGCTATTTGTAATAAATCTGTCAGCGTGATTATTTGCACTGGGTTTGAGCATGTTGCTGAACAATGTGATTTTTAAAAAAAATATATGTTGATGCTTTGCTTCAAGCCTTCCACTTCAAAAGTATCTAAGACAAAGGTATAGTGCTGTGTTTTGACACTCACGTTGCCTGGCAGTAGATCTTCTTAGGGCAGCTGAGTAGGTGGGGTTAGCCTTTCATTTCTGCACAAAGAGTGTGTAATAGGCAGCAGTAAGCATTATCCTATTAAGTAGCAGTACTGGTTATCTTCCTAATTTGGCTTTTGAACAAGTTCCTTCTTTATCTCATATCCAGATATACATTTGTATTGGTGTTCTGTACTACAACGATAGCTTGTACACTGGTACACAGACTGTTACTGAACATACCCCTTTTAATCCCATAAACAATGCACCCTGACAATTATTTACCTGCCTCTTACCCAAGCCCTCTCTTCCTTAATACGTTAGTTGACATTGGTACAAGTGCTGTATAGGAAAGAGATGCAAAGCTGAAAACATCTTTCTGTCTCCAAAGATAATTCAGGCTAAAGAGAGCATGTGTTAATAGCACTCAAAAAACCCCCCAAACTCTTTATTGCTGCTGAACATTTATTTGATGTTATTTTTGGGAGAAAAATAACCTACTTAATAAGGAATACCTAGTTGCTTGTCACCAGCCAGATTAGCAGTTACTTCTCAAGATTAGCACTTGATTTAAAAGAAAGCATCTTTTAAAAAATTGCTTCAGAGAAGAGGGAATGAGCAATCATCAATCATTGTAGAAGTGATTCTGCCAACCATGAGGGATGTGCTCTGCCTTAGGTAGCAAGTCTCACCAAGCATGCAGTAAGGCTTTGGAGCAGAAGAGTAGCCTCAGCAGGGTGCCTAAGACAACCAGATATGCGTGAACTTTGAGGGGAATGATCTTCAGGCAAGACCTAACATCATAGACATCTTTGGAATATAAGTTTTCTCTTGCTTGCTGTATGCCTTTTTGTAAGCAGGCAATACGTACTAGTTTGCACTGTGACTTTGTGTTTTATAGCTCATTGATTTCTGGTGGGTCTCTGCAGTTGTACCGAACAAATGAGCAGTTGAACACAGGAGCCTGTGTTAACAGCAGTATTAGGACTGCAGAATTCAGGAGGAAGGAAGTAGATTTTCATGATGATTATCATTGGAAGGAAGCACACTTATGAGGAACTGCAAGGAGAAATTTCCCCTGACATCAGACCACATGGTGGGAGCAAGGAGGGAAAGGCTGAGGTGGGGTAAACTGTGTTTCTGTGCTTCATGGCATGAGTGGAGAGCTAGCACTTGGGAGGAGTATTCACAGGCAAAATCATAGGAGAAATCCTGGCGATAGCTGCTATTGTTACACTGGTTCTCCAAATCGTTCCTAGACTCACACTGCTGAAACTTCTTGGCGGTCTTCCATGGCAGCTGGTTCTTTGCAGGAGCCGTGCTATCTAGGACAGTGAATTAAATCACTAGCGGTCTTGCACATCGGAAGACGGTCCATGAAGTGGTTGTAAAGAACAGACATGCAGACACGTGTTTATGGGCTGGTGTGTGTCAGCATCTGTGGGCCAGCGCAGTCCATAGCCAGCCCCTGACTCCCCGCCATGACTAAACTGGCTGACGGTTGCAGTTACTTTGTTTACATAGATACCCAGTGCTGTAGTTTTTCACCACCACCACTTCCTGCACTTTCAAGAACTGAAACAGTAGCAGGGACAAGATCANCCCCACAAAAGGTTATGTAGCCCTTCACTTTAAAAAGCTTAGGGAAGCTGATAGGGTATGGAGAATGCTGGCCATCAAATATAATGCTGGGTGCAGGCAACTTGGGACACGAGTTTCGTGGATCTTGAAGAGCACTGTCCCTGAACGGTTTCCCTCTCTCATTTATAACATGTACGTTTACTCTGCACTCTGAAAAATTCTGGAGAAAGTTTCAGAAGTTTTGACTTATGAGGTATAGAGCTTTCTAAATGGAATGACTTATTTGGAAAATAAGTGGTACTAATAAGGAAGTACCTGCTCCAACTATTAGGCACAATTTCTATTGCTTTATTACGGCTTCTAGCATAATATTTGTAGGTATGCACTGATTTTTCATTGACACGTGTACATTTTTAGACTATAGACGGATAGTTCTATTTTATATCAGTGTAGATGCTCACAATTTCAGATCCAATAAGGAAGCCAATACCTAGTGGCTAGTGTCCTAAGTTTATCCCTAGCAACTATTTGAAGCCATACAATAACTCATTGAATAAACAGAAGGTGCTTGAAACTGGTCACAAAGAGTGATTAACTACACTGAAACATGTAGTTAAATGTTCTTTAGGGGGAAAGTACTTTGTAAATAGGCTTCCTCCTTGAATAACTATCACTTTGCAACTGAACAGTTATTTGAGTACTCTTAACTAGCTAAGCTTAACTTTATTTATTAGGCTTCTTGTCTATTTTGAAGAACTTTTAAGACTAATACAGCCACTGCAGAAATGGAGTTAGTTGTCTTTTGAAATAATATCTTTTTGAAATGATACTCACTCTGTTGAAGTTATATTTAGCAGGTGAACTGGCAAAACTTCATTCTTCCCCAAATTCCACTTTCTTATGCTGGTAACATTTCTCATAATTTTCAGTTCTTTGTGGGTTCTCGTACAAAGATAAAGAACCCTTTAGCACGTAGTGCTTGGGTATACCTGCTAGTGTAATAAGTTGCGTTATATTCTCATGTGAAAACAAACTCATATTGCATCGTTTCTCTCTTGTGTACCTGCAGCACTGTATCAAATGTAGTTCACAAGCAAACACTGGAGGTTGTGGTAAGGAACTGGGGAAACCTGTGCTCTGTTTCCGATTCCGCTGCTGATGCAGGCCAAAGGAGTTGCTTTTTTTAAGTTGAAACTGGGATTTGACTTCCAAGGAAAATTGCAAGTTTTCACCAGCAGCGACAAATAGCAAAGTTTTTTTTTTTTACTCCCCACCCCCCCTCTCCACCATGTTAGTTAGCAAGCCTAGCACCGAAAGGCAGTTTGTCTGCTTTCTCTGGTATATATCTACTGAGGGAGTCGAACCTTATGTCTAAAACATGGTTTCTTATACGTACCAGGATTTTAACTGTGTTATATTCTTTTCTGTAAAGCACTTTTTCTCTGGCTTGTTTTGTGATTCTTCTGTGCCACTGAGAATACAGGAAGAGTAGAATAAGATCATGCTCGAAATTGTTGACCTTTTTTGTCACTTCTATCTACATATGAGTTTTCATTATATAATTATATAGTCTATATATTATTCCATTTCCTTAAAAGTAAAGGACAATAGGATATAAAATAATGTGAATTGGGTATCTGTTGTAATAGGATGGGTTTTTTTCTCATTTTCCTTACATATGTGTAATACATTTTAGGTATGGGAAAATTGTATCCACGAAGGCTATTTTGGATAAGACAACAAACAAATGCAAAGGTATGTATGTTTGTCTTTATATTACATTCATCTGAAAGTCCTAATTGATTCTATAAAATACACTAATGTTGAATTTGAAGTGCTTTCAACTCCTTCCCCCCCTTCTTATTTCTAAACTAGTCTTATTTTTGCCCATGGTCAGTGTATTCAATTGTGATATACACACATACAACGTACACGTACATTGCTGTACATATGTGCATGTAACGAACAAAATACATTTGTTTCCAGTGGAGCTGGCAGACAGCCTATGTCAGTGGTGCAGCCAAGCCGGAGTGAAGCTGACATGCACAGTGCTGGCTGGCAGTTTGCCTCTATTTTAAAAACAGAAATGGAGTTAAAAGCAGCTTTTCCCCTTTTGCCTGGAGAAACTAGGGAAGCTTACAGAAGACCATTCAACTGTACTAAGCATCTGAAAAAATTATATATTGTGGAAATCAGCTCCATTGATTAGAGTAGTTTAAAGCAGCACTTAATTACATGTTCCAATCCTCTAATTGTGTTTTGTTACATGCAATTGAATGTATTGGGAGCAAAGAGAGGGTTCATTTTTACCACAGTAGTTGCAGCTGGAAAAAAATAGAAGTAGTCTTTTAGGTAAGCTGGATACATCAGTTCACTGATTTTCATCAATTCATTGCAATTACAGTGAGATCATATCTCAGCAACGTGCACGGTGGGAGAAGGTGTGGTAACAGACACTGAAATATCAGATTTCAGACATTCTTTGTTACAATTAAGAGGATAATTTCTAGGCAAAGTGAAGAGTTAAGTCAGCTGATTTAGCAGTGTTAGTAAGCTTAAAGCTCATGAATGAGTGTAAAGCTGATAGGCAGAGGCAGGAGAGGAAAGTTCATCATTAATCGAGACGCAGTTTTTATCCAGAACTTGGAAGCAGTGCAGGGGCATAGCTTCTTAGCTCCCTATCTTAAGCAATTAAAGGGGTGCTGACGGTTCAGAAACAGAAATTTCTAGAAACATTTTTTCCCAGCTTGTATGCAGATGTTATCTGCATATGTTGTGACCAGGAAAGAGCAGATGCCCTTTTCAATTATTTTAATTCATTAATACCTGTGACAGCACTTAACTGATTTATTCTGTCCATTCCCCCAGTTCCTGAACACTTCAGTAGCAATGTCAGTGATACAGAAATTCTCACATTCATGTTTTATGAGATTTAAGCTGACTTTTCCAATATAGATTTTAAATCTCGCTGGTGAAAAGCGGTAACTAACAATCTGTTGTAACAATATACAGCAAGTTAGGGCTGCAGGGAAGCTCCCTGCATGTCATTGAAATTGCAGTAGGAACATAAGTAGGCAGAGTGCAGATATCTAACTGGAATTTAACCAAAAGATTGACAGCATCTCTGGCTCTTGCCAAAAAAACACACCATGGGATTTAAACTAGCTGGAGCAACAAGTAATTGAGTTTACATATCATCTAGAAGATGGCAAAGCCGGCTTTGATGACATGCTTTGTATCAGTATGTAACTTTGTATTGCACCCTGCAGTGTGGTGGGTGGTGGTGATAACCTGGGCTGTCATGGGCATGGAAAGCTAGTTTTGGGTATGGAAAGCTAGTTTTGCCTTGGCAGCACAAAAGTTGATAGGAGCTAATTCACTCTGCTTCATGTCAAGGTTTAACAGTCCACAACACCACATGTTGCACAGAACAATATGCTGCTTTCTTCAGCTTCTTGACAGGTTAAATAAGCTTGCACTGATGTACAAAGCTGCTCAAGTTGTTTTTCCTGAATTAAGGACTTTAAAGCTCGTTCAGTTATATCTTTACACAACCTTTTTGTCCTCAGTATAGACATACCATAAGAGAATACTATTACCTTCTGAAGAAATAATTCCATTTTCTACCCCTCTAAAGCTTTTTTTGATTGTTGGGTTGTTTGTTTTCTTTTAATCCAACTTAGACATTGGAGAGGGATTTCTTTAATATTTGAGGCTGTTCACTGGCGGGAAGGATAGGGGTTGAAAAATGCAGAATGACGTTTCCAATAACATCTAGGGGAAGTAGCTTCCAAAGTCTGACTGCCTTTTGGTGAGACTTGAGCATCCAGCTCCCAGGTTGCATTAAAAATCCCAGCCTGTAAGGTCAGTGTCTGTAAAGGCCAAGGTATATTGTTGTTCAGATGTCCTGGAACCCATTAGCTGTACACTGTTGTTCAGAATAAGAAAAGAAGTTACTGCAAGTGTATGGAAATTGTTGAAATTAACTTTGGGTTTACTTTAACATTTAGAGATTGCATTATATGGCATAGAAAATGCTTTCAGGACAATTTTTTACATTCTGGTTTTAGTAACAACAATAGGAAAAACTCACTTGATTTCACTGAAGCTGAGCTTTCACTCGCTTTTTAAATTGAACTATCTTTTATGTATATACAATGAAGTAACTAGTTCACCAAAAATTGGATTATGATGCAGTAGATATGCATCTTTTAAACTAAATTCCTCTCCCAGTTTTGAGTAAAAGACGTGTAACTTAGAGGCTTATTGGTCACTTATTCAAACTGGACTAATAATTTAGTTTCAAAAAATTAACAGATTATGCTTTACTCGGCAATCTCTATGAAATAAACTGATGATGTCACATTTGCTCTTAGAAGATACATACCAGGTAACACAAACCAAAGCACCCTACTACTTGTTAGCAATTTGGACAAAATCCTGATAATGACTAGGCACGGAAATTGATTTGTTCCACTAGGGTAGGTCCCCACCAGTTCAAGGTTGAAGGACTTAGGTAGATTGTTTTTTTGGGACTATGTGAAGAACTTTGGAGTTCAGATTGGCCCTCTTCACCAACAAGAAAATTGTATTAAATAATGGTGCTAGTAGCATGTGAACTCTTTGATTATAAGCTGGTTGCTGTCTCGTTAATGAAATATGTTTTATATTTCAGGTTACGGTTTTGTTGACTTTGACAGCCCGGCAGCTGCTCAGAAGGCGGTTTCTGCTTTAAAGGCTAGTGGAGTCCAAGCACAGATGGCAAAGGTGAGTTAAAATAACCAGCTAATTCTTGCAATGGGTTGTGAAGATGAACAAGCTTGTATGTTAGCAGAGCATTGGCAATGTGAATTTTCAAGTTGCAGGCCCTTTACAGAGAGCACAGTCCTCAAGCCACATGATATGTTAAGGTAACAAAATGGAGGCTTTTGACTGCCATATGATCTCAACTAATGAAATAAAGAAACATAGTATGGTAAGGTCTCCAAACTCATCTGGTTGGATTTATCAATTTATTCATGATACTGTTTTTCTATTGGCTTCATCAGAAGAAAGATTAGCAATAAATTGTAAGAAGTGCAGGAGGAGTAGGAATTCCATTCCTGGAACAAGTCAATAGCTGAAATAGTTTATAGCACAAAGGAATGAAAGGTTTTATACATTGCCTGTTTGTTGTTGCTGACGTTAGCAGCCTTGCGATTTGGGGATGAATTTTTAAGCACAGCATGGCAAAATTTAACCTTGTGACTTTGTCTTCAGCCTTTCCAGTATATTTTCTGTTAACGTAAGTAAAATTTAAATCTGGGCATTCATGATAGATGTCTTGAAATTCTTAGCCAACTCTTTAACAACCTGTTTCTGCATCAGGGCAAACTCAAGCATTATTAAAAATAAAGAAATAGGATCTTTCTTCTTTTTCCCTCATTTTTACTAATTTGTGCCTCTGAATCAGGTGGTTAGCCAAAAGTGATCTTCAGAGCAGTGCTCTTTCGGCATAAGATAAGTTTCTCAAATATATAAAATCAGGGAGATGATACATTAGTAATGATTTTGTCATGGGTTCTTGTTAGGTCAGATGGCCTGGTTCCAACAGAGTGCCATGAACACCACTACAGATTTATTAAATAAAGAATATATTAGCAACATAATCTGTTCATATAATTTGTGGTACCTCTTAAAGCAAATTTTTTTGAGTTTGAAAATTATATCCTAATTAAAAAAAAAAATCCAGTAATTAAATAGTAATCTCAGACTTTTTTTTTTAGTAGTCTGCCGTAGATCTAGCAGATCTTTTGTAGTTATCCATTAGGTAGAGATTTTTTTCAGATGAGATATTTTCCACAGCTTCTCAGCTGAGGAGAACAGTTAAGCTAACAACGTAAAATGTGTTTGGATGAATTCCAGGGCAACAAAATGGAAACCATATGTTTCATACTTAATGCATGTTTCATTACAGCCACGACACAAACATACGTGCTTACTGGAAAACAATTGTTTGTTTGGTGGTGGTTTTTTTTTCTTTTTATAAGGTTTTATGTATGCTTAATAAAGACCTTTTAATTAATCTTTAGGTTTTAGGTAATCACTTTAAAATATACACCAGATTTTTCAAAGCCTCTGTCTGCCATCTTATGGATATGATATCTAGGTAGGAGGGGAGAAAAGAGAATGTGAAGTCATGTAAATTCATTTTGCTAATGAATTTTGATGTGTGATTTAATTGTCTTCTTGAGTAGATGGAGAAGCTCTGATAATGTAGTAATCTAATGGATAGTTTCTTAATTTTTCCCCTAGTATATTTTTCTGACTCATTTCCTCTGCCAGTTAGTTGCAATATTGCTAATATTTATTTCTGTTAGCATTAAAGAAAAAATGTGCACCATAATACCTGACAGTTTTGATTGTTTTTTCTGATACTGTGTCAAGCCTGGTGACCTGTGGGAAATCTGTAACTATAAAGTTTGCATTCCAGTGAAACTTGTTGTTCTGCTTCTTAACATGGAAAGAGTGTTTGAATTATTAAAAAAAACAACCCCCCAAACCAACCCAACGAACAGTACCACAACAAACAGTCACAAGTGACTAAGAGTTTGAGTGATTTTTGTCTATTTTGAGCCATTGGATCTTTTTTTTTCTGGGCAGTGGTGCTCTTCTTTTGTCTGAAAAATCCTATCTCCACTCGGACGCTCCAAACTGGGAATTGCCAGTCACTTAGAGTTGTTTTGGCAAGATTAGCAAATCAGACTCTTCACATGCAAGACGCTATAAAAGTTTACTTGTGTTTGTGTATTTAATATTTTATCCTTTCACATGTTACCACCTGTGCCACATAATGGTGGTCTTGCAGTGAACTGTTCAGGCTCTAGCCTGAATGTCACAGAGAAAGATTTGGAGGAAGTTTCTTGGCTGTCTGGTCAATGGATTTCCTCACTGACCACTACGACTGCATCGGTTCCAAAGAGAAATAGATGCCTGTTGGCAGGATTTGTCCGTGGGAAGGTGGTGGTGTTATGCTGTGCCCAGGGTGTCAGCCAGCAGCACAGCTCCTCAGTGTTCTCGCCCTCCTCCCAGCTGTGGTGGTAGTCCCTGACCCGCAGCAGCTGAAGGGGAAGGAAAATGTTATTGCTGAAGCCTTGTTCTCACTCTGGCTGCCGTAAACCCCTTGTTGCAGTGTCCTGCTGTAGCTATATGCTGGTGAGTTAAAAATTACTCATGACAGCAAGATCATCTACAAATCCTAGTTTAGTAGAAGTGGTTCAGATTATAGGTATTAAAAACTTTGTTGTTTGTTTTGTAGAGATAACTTCAAATATTTGACTTTGTGAGCTTTTCCTATCCATGGGGTAAGATCATGCTGTACTCAGCAGTCAGCTTCCAAGTTGACCTGACTCCAGAAAAATATAGTCTCGTCCACTATGTTTCGGCTCTTGTTGAGCAGACTGGGAGGGCCTGGGACCGGAGGCATGGCTTCAGGCCACATCCTGCCAAGTGTGTTCCGGGAGGGGTCACTGTTTGTGGAGAAGTGGCTGTGTCTTGGGAGACGTCATGATGATAGCGTCAGCAAAGGAACCCAGTGTCAGACTGTGGCTCGAGAAGCGTTACGTCTTCAGTTATTCTGCTCTTTCCAAGATCTGAATTGGGAACGCTTGAGTAAGACAAAGCAGCTTGGGAAGTGTTTTGCTCTGTGCTGGTTAACAGTATCTTCCACTGAAACGGAAGTGCCTCCGACGATTCCTGTTGGTGAGATAATGCTGCTAAGAGCTTACATAAGATGATATTGCATTGCCAGGGGATGGGAGTAGCTTTTGGATGGAAATTTAAAATGGAAGTAATGGGCTAATGGTAACACCCCTCTCCTCTCTTCTCACTGAGTATTGCCAGCGTTCACTTTGTCAGTCGTCTTTTTCAGTGTGTACAAGTGGCTGTGGAGAGGGATCAGGAGATGATCCCTCTAGGACAAGAGGAAATGGCCTCAAGTTGCATCAGGGGAGGTTTAGATTGGATACCAGGAAAAATTTCTTTACCGAAAGAGTGGTTAAGCATTGGAACAGGCTGCCCAGAGAGGTGGTGGAGTCGTCATCCTTGGAGGCGTTCAAAAAAGGTGTAGACATGGCACTCCAGGGCCTGGTTTAGGAGTCATGGTGGTGTTGGTTGACAGTTGGACTTGATCTTAGAGGTCTTTTCCAACCTTAATGATTCTATGATGTTAGCTCTAGTGGTAACCAGCTTGTTTCAGGACCTAGTATAAAACCAATAGCTCATCTCTCACTCTAGAGATCAGGTGCAGAAAGAGCAGATACATGTCTTGCAAGAGTACTGTTATTTCTAAGCTAGTTAGTAACTGACTGAGTGTCTAACTTTTATTTTCATTCGTTTTAATTTCTTGACATTTCTTTAATGCAATTAGTTTACTGTCCTTCCTCCTAGAGGAGTGCTCCGATAATAAACCAATAAAAGTAAGTTCAAAAGCTCTGATTTTGCAGAGCTGTGCATTCCTAGGTAAGATTAGTAGTAGTAGTGAAAAGCTCTGCCCATTTTCTTTGTTAGAAAAGTTGTTACGGTTGCTGTTGGAGTGAATTTTATGAGAAACTTCTCTCTTCTCTTCCCCCCACCCCACAGGTAAAATCAGTGAGAACTGTAGGTTTTTATGCTGTTCAGAGTAGATAGCAAATGACTTTGTATAGGAAGATAGATGCACACAGAAACTCATCATATCAGATGAGATCAAATACATACATCAATGTATATTGGCATATTGAACGGAGATTTAAAAACACTGAGAATCTGTAAGGGATGTTTTAGAGATGGTGAGGTCTAAATGCTATGGAAATATGAGTCACCTAAATCCTCCTAGGTTTTTGACCTTGAACTTAAGACATTTAAGTCAGGGTCAGACAAAATTCTGTCTCATCAAATGGTAGTCAACTAAGTTCAACTGTAGTTATTGAAGTAACTGTATGTCAGATGACTGGAAAAGTGGCACTTTAAAGTGGAAAGTTGAATTTAATTTTATTCTTCTGGATGTAAACTAATGTGTAAATATAGAAGGTAAAAATAACTACTGAATAAGAATGGTTAATAAAAAGCACAGTTCTTCTCATCTCTCTATCTAGCAAACTTAAGCCAGGAGGAGAATGATTGTGTTTGCAGCCCAGATAAAGTCAGCTAGAGAATATCTGGGTTGTACTGACAGCAATGTAGAGATATACAAGCCAGCTAGAATACCAGCCTGGCTGTGGCAGCTAAGAGTTCATCAAGTGCTGAACAGCTTCCTTCTTGGTGTGGCAGTGACATTTGTATAGCCATATTGTCTGGCTCATGGTAGGTTAACAGATTCATGAGATAATATAGTGAAAGGCTTATATCTACTAAAACTGTTCTATGTATGGAGTTACCATTTTTTGCAAAGAGCTTGTAATGTACTTTGAGCATGATGAGAAGGATTAACATACATTCCAGTGTTCTCACAATTGTATTTCAGCCCTGTCCTTAAAATTAGTGTAGTGTCCTCCCTTTAAAATGATTTAACTGAGTTCAACACAATTGCTACAGACTCAATGCGCCTGATCCTCCAGACTTCGTTGTTGAAGACCTTACCTTCGTTCATGTCTCCTCTGTTCTTTCTCTCTGTCCTTGAGATTTTTAGTTCTTCCGTATGTACAACTTTGCTATAAGATTGTCAAGATAATTTATAACTTAAACAAGTGATACTCATTCTTTTCCAGTTTGTGCTTTCCTAATTTTTTTTTTTTTCCTACGGAATCACAAACTTACCTTTAGTAAACGTATGCCACTTACAATAGAACCCATGGAAGTAGTCCATGGATGTGGAAGAATTCTGTGGTCAATGAAACTCATTAATTTGAGCCAAGGAATGCTGTTCCATGTACTAATGTGCGTTTTTGGGGGAAGACTCATTGTTTATCCATTCGAAGATTTCCCCACAGTTGCACATTTTTAGGACTTAGGGCTTCAGATTCATAATGTTATAATTTCCTCCTCCTTAAAATCTTCGTTTCCACTGACACACTTAAGTATGCTCCTGCTTATATTGTATTAGCTCTCACATTAACAAATCACTAAATATTTTCAGATTTTAGGCTTGTGCAAAAAATTAAGGCCATCTTCAGAATTGTTTCTTATTCATGTTGTGTCAGAAGGATGCCTGTGATAACAGTGCAAAGCATGTTGTACCATCACATACCAACTCTTCCACCATTCTTAAGATACAATTTCCGTTTTCTGGAGTGGTCTGTTGACCCTCAGAGCAACAGACCAAACTCTCTGAAACTCATTACGTGGGGGTCGTTTTTAGTTTGTGATTGATATTAGCCCATTGTCTGAGTTCACGTTGATCCTCCAGAACCCAGAGATTACATGAATTTGTAATCTTTCTATTTTTTACTAATGGTTACCAAGGCAGAACTGTGGAGCACTCCCCATGTGCTGGTAGATTTATCTTTCTTTCCAATTAATTTCAATGCAGGAGCATTTTTTTTTTAGAATATAAACTTACTTTAGGTGACTTTTTTCCAAGCATATTTAAAAAAGATGAACTGTCACACTATATAAAGTGTGAACTGCACAGCAGGTATGGGGTTTTTGGGAGGGAAAGGCTGCTTAGCCACTTGTCGTCATCTCTGTAACAGAAAGCAAGGCTTTTCCACAGCTATTAAACATAATGTATTAAAGGCAGTCTTCCTTTATGTCGCTGATGAAGAATGTGGTTTTGAGTTAGCAAAAATGAGAAACAGCTAACTTTTATGACTTTTGATAATGTATTGCTTTTTGTACTTGTCTTCACTGTGGCAACGTTCTGGAGAATTAAATCAGTTTTCATTCCTACAGAGTAAAGTAAGAAAATAAGTTTAGGTTACCATGGTAGCTAGTGCACTTAATCTAACTAGAGAAGGTAGGCATATTGCAATTTTTTTTTTATTCTGCATCTGGGCTTCTGAATGCCAAAGAACAGATGACAGGCAAACAGGAGCTAACTCAAGCAGATTTCTACAGCAGTTTTTAGCAACTGTCTTGTAAGAAAAGTTTTCTTTTTACCTAGTTTGTAGTACTTTCTGTAGGTAATAGTATGAAATCCTACTGTAATAGACTATTTTAAGTAAATATAATTGATTTTCCTCCTTTTAGTCGTAAAAGTTCTTAAAAGTCCTTATAAAATAAATTGAAGGTAAGCCAAATTTTGCTTACCTGGGGGCTAAATGACCATCATTTCAGGATTTGCATTTGCATTAAATAAGACGGTTAACAACCACTTCCCTTCAGTACACAGCTTCAACCCACAAAAGTCTTATCTCAGTTGCTAAGCAGTGCTGTGGCTTGTTCAGACAAGGGTCCAGTGCCCTGTTATGAACTGTGGTGGGCTTATTCAGCTTTCTGTTGAAAACGGTGGCATCCATGAGCAACATGCAGAACTCCCAGGGAGCATCATGGTGTCCTTCTAGCAAAGGAAAAGCAAGAATGCCAAGGAATAATAAGTGAACGTATGATTGCAGTGATAGTCTGATTGCAAACCTGAACACAATGCTTATTGTAGTTACAAATTCCTTTTCATACAGTTCTAATTCCTCTTTGTAATACAGATGTGCTTGTGAAAATGAATTAAAATGTTTAGCTTATTAATCATATATAGTGTTTATGCAGTTCTGGAGAACAAGTGAAGGTTATGGTAGTGATTTTTCCACTGAACTGTCTTGTTAACAGTCTGTGGTCAGACAGTATTAAAACTGTGGCTAGAACAGACATATTTCAGTGAGACACAGCCAATTGTAAATTTTAAAGTAGTTTCTATATGAAGGCAGACAAGCATTTAATCCTTTCCCTATCAGCCAGAGGATCTTCCATGCTGTGAGCAGTGCATAGTCACATGTTCCTGAATGGCTATCTGTTCGCTCTGACCTTACACAGAGCAAGAGAAAACAGATGTCTTATCATTTTGCCAAGTTTCTTGCTTGCAATTTAGGAATGGTTCCACACGCACAGGGAGGTTTTTGTTAATTTCTTTCAGATGATGGTAGAGCATTTCACATTATGTAGGACTCCTGATCACCACTTTTCTACAGAAATGAGCATTAGCAGTTGATTATTCTTACTCCTTTTATGAGAAATACTGTATCTTGTAGTCAGCTTATTAAGTTAGTGCTGTAAGTGCTTTTTAGCAATAAGTGCATTAATCTGCAAGAGCACTGGTCTGCATCTTTGTATTACTGTGCTCTGCTAGAGAAGTTCTGGAGCTGTGGCTAAAGGTGTTTGGTGAGAAAAGACCGATAGAAACTTGCTGGCGTGAATTGCTAAAAATAGGACTTCCTAGTTTCCTCAGTAATATGGATACTTACAACAGCCTACAAATTCCCTGACACTGCACATAATCTGCAAATATTGAGCACTTTCAGTGTCTTTCAGGACCTGCTGAAGGTTCTGCTAACTGGGGAGACCCTGCATGAGATATAAAGACTCTCAAATTAAGCAGTTTTCGTAAATTGTGTAGAATTAAAAAAAAAATCTCAATGGTTCAGTGACTTCTATTTTAATGTTAGCTTGCTGCCCTAAAGTAGGAAGCTTTCCACTGACTTCAGTAATTCTTTTTGATCATTCCCATAAATGGTACAAATAATTTAAAGATATTTAAGATTTCTGAGGGGAAGGCAGCTTATATGATTTCATGGATTTTAAGCACAGGAAAAAACCCTACCTTTGAAAGCACTTAGAACAATTACAGTGTACAGGCAAGGTTTGAGCTGAGTTATGTTTGCAGATACTTTTGCCAGTTTCACTTTTTTTTGCTGAATTCCAGAATAAAAATTAGAAACTTAGATATCAAAGGAATTATTTTTTCTCTTCTGAAACAGAACTGTAATAACCGTGTGAATTACCCTATGGTGAGACAGGTTTTGGTAAGGAAGAAAGTCAGAGAACTTAGTGTATTAAACTGCTGTTTGCCAGAGAGACAGAGGTACGAGTTAAAAAGTTTGTGTGTCTCCTAACTTCCTGAATTTTTAACTGTTTAACCATATTCCATGCCAAAACCTTGTATAAAAGCAAACATCTGTTTGTATGGTGCCTTTAGTGTGAGACAGGCTAATGATGGATGGGGAGTCCTAGTTGTGGTTGCCATTTGGAAGTCAGCTTGGAAATGCAGCATGTTCTAAGGGGAAGGAAATGACTTGCTGCTTATGATCTCCCAAAACGTACCCAGATAGCTGTTTTAAGGTTTAATAGTCTTCTGGAGATGACAGAAGCTGCACAGTGATGTAAGTAAGTAACAGGAGGAGAGGAGGTGTTTTGCACATTAATAGGTATAATTTTTCCACTGTCAAACAGTATAAAATTCCAAATACACTCTAGAAAGAGTTCAGTCTTGCTTTAGGTCTACCCCAACAGTATTATCTTAATATTGTAAATGAGCTCTTTTGAGGACCAATAGCAGTCTTTTTTCTTTTTTTCCTGCAAAGTGAAGACATGGATTAAATTAACCTATCCTGACCTAGTTGGACTCAGTGATCCTTACGGGTCCCTTCCAACTTGAGATATTCGATGATTCTATGATTTGTCCTTACAGCTGAACTGCTGCCGCTCCCCAGGGCGGCTGTGGGTTTGCACCTGCAGTACAGATACAACCTTGGTGCACTGTAGAATGTGTTTGTTTGGCATTTCAACTATTTTGTTCTGGGAGAATTACAGATGAATGAAATTTCAACTCTTATTCCAGGATTTCAGTGTGCCATCCTCATCTGTTGGCCATTTTTTTGCTCTTCCTCTCCCATGTCTGCCATCTTTACCAGTTCTAGCTATGGAGACATGTAGAAGTATCTTCAAACTCCCCTTTTTCCACTGCGGTCAGTATGTCCCGTCGAAGGATCAAAAGCAGAAGTAACTGAATCCCTGGGAGTATTCAGACTGTAATAGACTGATACAGAGAAAGGGTCAGGAAAGGAGAACTAAGTCCTTTTGAGTCACCCATTCAGTATGCACCTGACCAAACCCACAAAACCCAATCTAGCTACTAATAGAAAATACGGGTTGTTTCATGGGCTGCAAGTCAAATTTTTCCATCACAAAATGCTTTCTGTACAGAGAAAGCAATTTCCTTAGAACAGTTTCCTCAGATGCACTTTTTTTTCTTTGTTCCTAAGGAATTTGCAATATGGATTAGTGGTAAAGTCGCTAACACTCTTTCAAAGTTGAGCATTCCCTTCTCTAACAGCGTTGTTACATGGTTTTGTGGCATGAATTTTTCTCTGCTAGGTGGATAGGTACAAGAATCGAGCTTCCCAGCGTGTATGGAGGAAGATCTTCATGTGTTACAGTGAATCGCAGTAGGTCTTTGTGTCCCTTTTGGCAAGGAAAGCTCATGATATCTCATCCTGAATACATTGCCTGTATAATGCAAAAGTGTGGTAACACCCTAGGCTGGAATAGGAGCCCAAGAGAGGGGGAATGTGATCTCCCCAGTTACCCGAATAAAGTAGATTGCTCTGACATTCTGCAGTTGACTGCATTTCTTTCTCTATTAGGTGTTTCTGAATGTAAGCATTTCTTTTTTGCGTGTAAATTACATTTTTATTAGTGTGAACAAAATGGGGCCTTTTTTATCTTTCCAAATGTTGGCTTTTTAATGAGAATATTTTTATAATATAATTCAGACTTTCTGTTATTACAGAATAAAAACATTAACAAATTAGATGAAAATATGCAAAGGGTCTGATTTTCCAGCTTGAATACTGTTTTAGGTTATGTAGGGAAGTTTTAGGATATTTGTGTGCAATATATTTTACAGCTTATAACAAAAAGTAAAAAATCCCAAATTTTTCCTTTCAAATACTATTTGGAGTTTCAGGAAATTATACTATAGCTACAAATGCAATTTTGTAATGCCCATGGCTAAAACCTCCTATGAAGCTTTTGCTAATAGTGTTCCTTAAAGAAGGAATAAGCCTACATATCTCAAGGTGCAAAACAAAATTAGCTAATACAATCTAAGTAACAAACTAATTCTAAAAACGTGAAAGCTGTCTTCATCTCACATTCCTACCTGAGGAAATTTGAACTGTGTGTCAAAGATGTAACTACTGTAACATAGGTTTTC
>WAAD01030434.1:3129-18579 GCA_013389945.1 Fregata magnificens | reverse complement strand
TATGTGTAGGCATGTTGGCATAAGGCAGTTTTCACAGTGGTAAGTTATATACTTGAAAGTATATACTTTAATTATAATTTAGTGTCTGTTTTGCAGCAGTTACTTCCCTTTTTTAAAGCTCCGTGTTGGTTAAACTAAGCACTTTGATAAAGTGGATTTAATTCATAGATTTTAATAAAATGAGCCATGCACCCTCTCACAAAGTGGGAGACCTCTTAAGCTTACAGTTTTGAACCCACAACTCTAATTTTGCAATAGCCAACCGCAACAACCAGACTGTAAGATAAGGATAACATCATTTCCGTCCCAACTCCCACCTTCCCACTGAAGCTGATATGCTATGCAAAAAGACCGAAATATCTGTAGCATCATAAAGAATTAAAAAAAGAAAAGGCAGAGGGAACCTGACTCCGTAGCTGATAGAAGAGGGACCTGATGAGAGGAGACAGCTCCAGCAGCTGGTCTCTGCTCCCAGTGCTGTTTGATGCCTCCTCAATAGGAAATGCATATGCAGTTTGAAATTTTTAAACTGCAAGTCTGTGAACTCTTTACCGTCAATTATAGGACTGCACTGTAGGGAACAAAGCCACACATTTGGGTTTGATTCTACACTTCCTTGTTTCTTATTAACAACTGCAAAGTGAATGTGGACTTTTAAGTCACAGTCTCAGAACTGCTGGAGGGAATTCATGCAGCTAAAGTCAATATGCAATGTTATGGAAGGTGAAGGTGATTCTTGTTTCAGGCAAAACTGTTTACAGTCACTCATGTTCTCTTACAAATGTCACACACTTTCACACTCAATACCCAAAAGCACCAAGTTGTGCATGTGTGTGTGCGTCCAAGTTGCCTGTCCATGGTCACTTGTGTGTGACATGGAAGGCTGACTATTGCATTCTCATTGCATCTGTTGGGTTCCTTTTGATTAGCAATAGCAAACTGGTTTTTTGATAGATCTTTAGGAGTCAACAGTTGCTATGGTATGGTCCTTTTGATCCAAAATTTTGTTTACTTCAGTGGTGCTCATTGGTTTTGCTTCCTTATCATCTCAGATATTTTAGGGCTAGAGTCTGTCTTCCTTTTGGAATAACAGGAAGATGAATATCACATGCAATGTGCTGTAATGTTGTTGCTGCCCTCATTTGTAGTGTCGGGTCTTCTGCTGATAAATCATCTGTGCTGGTTTTTTTATCAGAGCACACTCCTCCTTTTCTTGACAGAAACACATTCCTTAGTGTATTACCACTGTCAGCTGTGTCCTTGGTTATCAATACAGACCATACCTTTAATCCTTTGTAGCACTGTTTCTTCTGGTGCTTTGACACGTGCATTTCTATTCATGCATTCTTCATACCAATCTTCATATTTCTTTTACAAATCTCTGCATTTTGAATTATTTGAATGGTATTTTAAGTGTATGTAATCGACTAGATTATAAAATAGTGGAGAACAGAAGCCATATAGCTATAAAACACGTAGAAAAAATATTTTAAGCATTTATTTACTGAGAACATG
Organism: Fregata magnificens; assembly: GCA_013389945.1. Lineage (NCBI taxonomy): Eukaryota > Metazoa > Chordata > Aves > Suliformes > Fregatidae > Fregata > Fregata magnificens. The sequence continues at coordinate 17,064 of WAAD01030434.1, read as the reverse complement.
ATAGTCATAATGCATTGCATGCCACTGAACTTACGCAAATATCATATAAATTCTACAGAAGAAATCATAAATAATTGGATTAATGTTTTGTAGACTTCTACATTGTAAAAGCCTAAACAAGAGATAAAGATGCATCTGTTTTAATGATCCATTGAATCCCAAAACAAACCTTACAGAAGACTGGGCAAACTGCAGGATAATTGTAGAGCTTTTAGCTACGTTTTACAATAAACGCAATGGGAGTTGGATGCAAAAAGCTGCGAGCATTTATTTTATTTTCTGTTATTCATGTATTCCTATTATATCAGCAATTTTACCCTGTAGTGTCATAAATGTAACATTCAGCTATATGCTCTTCATACACCAATTAATCAGAGCTGTTTTTGAAACAGCCTACTACAAATGAAGACACAGGCTAAACTGAAAATACAGTAAAAATGTAAGTCATCAGACCATATTTACTCATGTAGTCTCTAACGCATGCATTTTCTTTTTACATTTCCACTCTCTCTATAAGTACCTATTAACATATACCTTTTATCTCTGTCCATGCTTTTTGTGTTCAATGTTAGCCGCCTTCTTCCAAAACTGTTTGCAAAGCAATTCAATCATTATATTCACAGACTTGAATAAATGATTTCTGGCATATGTCTTCTAGAAGGAATAGAGAAGATCGACAGCAAACAGAGAAACTTAAGAAAATGGAACTATAATATCATGAATATTGGCATTCATCAGTCAGTAAATGTATAGCCTAATTCTTGTCAATTTTCATTGTAGTCTATTTGTGACCGTCAGATCTTGTCATGCCAAACTTAGATACTCTGCAATAAGACTGCTTGAGCAAAGGAATCCTCTACAAACTCTCTTTTAATTGGAGGATTAACATGTACTTTTGACTGACTTAATATACTGAGACTTTTCAGAGGTATTTCCCCATGTCAGATGTGACATTTTAGTGAAATAGCATAGGAGGTTAGACTCCATTCAGGTACTGATATTTTCTCCTTTGGAAAAAGTTTAAACCTTGGCAGTCTGGTCAGTTGTACTCTTATTCCTGAGTAACCAAACTATATTTTTTTCTCACAGAATTAATACAAAAGGTGTTTCCTTCCTTGGAGAGCATATAGTAAAACTTTTGTCAGACCTAAAAATACTTCTTTTAAATTTTGTAGAAAGACTTAATCTCAGAAAGAGAAGTAATGCATACCGAATCCCTACCATCTCTTCTTTCATTTTGTTATTAACCTAATATCTGACCCTTACATTCTACTGTTAAATATGGTTAGAATGGAAGTCGATATGACCACAGACATGAACAATTTATGTGCAGTTTGAATATACTACTCAAATTATGAAAATTCAAATAGTGTACTTACCACTGCTCTCAGAGCCTTGTTTCAGCGTTTTAGAAATATTCTCATATTAAATAATTTTCCTTTAGAAGGAGTGAGAGATACTGAGTTATAAAGATGGCATGCATGTTAATAAGTACATATGGCATGAGGTAGACCTATACACCCATAATAATTGTTTTGAGACAGAGTGCAGAAAGGTATGAGTACACAGAATGCAAAACTCAGAAAATCAGATTTTCATTGACTTCCAAGGGCCTGAAGCTCAGTAATATTGACAACTAATAGTAAAATGGTGAGTGAAGTAGTATGATGTTTAAGCATGTTTGGGGACAATGCTAAGAAGAACTGTATACATTACTGTACAGAAAATCAAATTAAGTGAATAAAAGTTATTCTCACTTTAAAAGTTTGGATATACCTGCCTATAGCCTAGCCTTACAAAATTGCACCGATACAAACAAAACCAGGCAGAATTCAAATAAATTGCTTATGAAAGTTGCTTACAAATAATATTAGTCACATTACCTCCTGGATTCTATTGATAGTAAATGGGTCCCTAACTCTTAAGTGGATTTGACAATATTTCTGAGGATGATAATGTTAATGCTGCAATCTACTCTTCCTGATCAATTCTCTCCTCTGTCAGATCTATCCCTGAAGTCACTGAGCTATACATACTGTATCTTTTTGCACCATGGGGCTGAATATTGCTGAGCTATGCCCATCTAGATAGGAGAAAAAAGGATCAACAAAGGTAGATTGCAGACTTCAGAAGTTGAAAAAAATGGATTAAAACATTTTTCAAAGCTATTTCCAATAGGACTGAGGTCTTGCCTGTTTCTTCACTGAACCACAACAGTCCAGGGGTACTACTAATAATCTGTGTGATCTACACAAGTATAGTTTGGCTGTATTTCACAAAGTTAATGCCAGAGTGTTTGTTGCTGTGCTTAAAAAGTGACAAGCTAATGGTGCCCTCATTCCATAATGCTCTCATAGTCATCCTACTATAATTCCAGAGGTTAAGAGATACTTTTTTCAAGCCATGATGAATGACATGAAAAGAATGATCAGATTACTTGAAAGTTTTAGAATTCACTTGCTTAGGTTCAGCTTTTTCCTTGCAGTTTAATCTGAACCTTGCAACTCTGTAATCATTTACACCCATGTATATTAATATTTAATTCAACTGATGTAACTAAATTGAACAGCATTTATTCCTTAAAGCAAAATCAAGTTCAATACCAGGTTAAAAATGTATGCAGAATAGGAATTAGCACCTCAGTGGAGTTAAAAGTATCTGATGAAAAATGAGGCTTTCACAACCTGTGGCCAGGAAATACTTTAAAGGGAACAGAATATTCCTAACTTCTAAAATAGACTGTGTGAAAACCATGAAGTGATTACTAAAAGCAAATATCTAAAACTTTGTTCAGTATCTTTGGTGGTCTTTTGTATGAGATGATATAGGTATTACTCTTACAAACATTGGGGTTAGAGATGTTGTGGCAAGTGAGACTATGATGAAGTTTATCTTTCATAAATTATATAGAGATCTAAGTCTACTAAAACTGAATTAATAATGGTTTCTTGAAAGTTCAATTGATTCTCTCATGTTTCCTTCTTAATCTAGTAATCTTTAGATTTAAATAGATGTGAATCCTTGGAAGCTCACTTTTCCAGTAATCACAAGAACATCACATGCTAGTTAAAAATTGTTGGCTTATTATAGAATTTACAGCACACAGAATTGTTTCTAGTTTTAGTTCCACCTACGGAAAATGAAGTAATTTAGAATATTGAACTAACTAAAGTGTATTCATTTGCTTTCTAACCCAGACTGTTAACCTGAGTTCATGATTGTAACAATAGAATCAGTATTTTCTTGTTTCATTGCCCTATTTTCAGGAAGATATTGTATTTGAATGCCTTCAAATCCTTCAAAAATTATTTGCTATTTACTACTCACCACCTCTACTTCATAACCCATGATACCAGGAACTTCCCAAAACTGTTATTCTGCTTTTGTCCACTGCTGCCTTTAGCTCTTTATTTTAGGTTATTGTGTTATTACAAAACTGAAATGGCTGATGTTAAATTATTGATTGCTAATATGAATTTGCATTAAATGCTAATAATAGCATTTAGTGTAAAGTAGTGAATTGTTCTGGTATCTATTTCTAAAGTATATTTATTATTCATGACTTCATGCATAAGCTTAGATAAATATTTTTTAGGAACTCTGCAATTTGACTGTTTTTCTATTTATGGGATGTGATGGACCATCTCAGTTACTTAGTGCTACTTCTGTTTTCTGGTAGGCTATTTGAAGTGTTTTATAGAGCATAATTCCAAAGAATAAATTATCTTGTTGGTACACAAATCCCCCTATTTGCATATGAATATGTCATTCATATAGAGACCAGCCATTCTTCTCAAATTTATGCAAGCAAAAATCCATGTTCATGAAAGTTTTCAAACAGCAAATAGCAAGGAATGTAGCTAAACAGCTCTAGACCAGAATTTAAGAGAATAACTGTAGGTGTTGGTTTTGTTTATTAAACCAGCTCTAGTTTTGATCTTGTTTGTAGTATAGGAAATAATCATTAACATGTTACAAAACATTAGCAAAACCAGTGTGACGAGTACATTTTCAGCTAACCTGTATCGGTAGGACCACTTGAGCTCTTGCTGAGATCCATTAGCCTTGACAAAGGAACGATGGAAGGAATGGTGCCTGGAGAACAGTTTATTAAACTTGTCTGGAAAGTTGCATTTCTATCATTCCAATTTCTAAAACAAAAAGCCATGCGGGACTAAGTACAATGCCATGAGAGGTGTTTGCACTGTCTGTAGGCATCAACACAGATTCCTGAAACAGGCTCCCAGGCTCTGTCTGTGGGTAGGGGAGGCCAGTTCAGAGTTCCTACTCCGGAGGTGGGAGAGTGAGAGTCGAGCAGTCGGCATGAGGGAGCTCACAGACAGGATGAACAGGGTTTATATAACCTCATCCATATGCAAACAGTCCAGTGAGTTGCCAGAGCTGTGCCAGCATGCCACCCACTCAAGTAACATCTTTATTATTCATTGAAAGATGCTGCAGTTTTCTTTTGGTGTTGCAGAGCCTGTGTTAGCAGAGGATAAATATTACAGAAGGTGGTTATAGAGTTTTTATGTAATAAAGCGAGTTCCTATTGGGAACCTGACTTTTCATCAGGGAGCAGAGGGCTGGTTGTTCCCTAATGGCGGTGAGCTGTGCCCTCACCCACGGGGCGCAGTCCCATGGGGTCTGCACCCAGTGGGCAGAGCCAGGTACTGGTAACATGCTCCATTGACCACCCCAGACAGGGCCCTGAGAGATGACTCAGGTCCAGGGTCTGCTGAGGGAGCCCAGCCAGGAGCACAAGGAGATTGGGTCAGAGATAGGAATGGAGACAAGGCTGTAACATGGGTTCATAGTCTATGCAGGAGGCAGGGCTGAAGATAGGACTGGAAAAAAGCCACTATGTATGTCTGAGGGGTCAGTCCAGGAGACAAACTACCTGCAGGGTAGGTCCAGCATCCATTGAGTAGTTAGCACCAGAGGCAGGGCCAGAGACGGGCACTGATGCGGCATTGCTGGGGCAGGGACTGATGGCCCCAGGCTGAGCTGAAATGGGGTCCTGGGCCAGGGGCAGGGTGGGGGAGGCCTGGGGAGATGCTGGACATGGACAGCAAGGCCCATTTGTGCCCTCAGAGCTCTGACGCCTCTGGTTTTTATTCATTATTATCATTTTCTCTTATCATATCAGTGAAATGTGGTAAGTTTTGTCTTATATATTATTACTTTCTGAGATTTTGAATGTTCTAGGAAAGAAATAGGTGAGGGGTAGTTCAGTGTTATTTTTTAGTAAAGCGCTTCAAGTTACCTTTGCTCCCATTTAAACATACTTTTGCCAGTACAGATTTAGAGTGTCATCTTTACAATTACCTGCTGGTTAACATTAAAGAGATAATGCATGTAGCAGATATTGTCCTGTATCTAATCTATAAAAATGTTGAAGTTGAGTTAGGATTACCTCAAATACCTAAATCCAACCTAGTCTCAACTCTAGAGAAATCTCAGGACTAATTTAATCTCAGATAAGTAATTTAATTTTTAAATGAACGGGTTTTTACCTGTTTTAACAGGCTTGAAAGGGGAAATGGGAGAAAAAAATAAGTAAAAGGAAAAAGGCAGATGTGAAACAAAACAACAGATGGTTGTGGCTGCAGATGAAGGATGACAAAAGAGCAAATGACCATAACTTACAAGGAGAATAAGTAGAAGTGAGATAAATAGGGAGTGTAGAAAAGGAATTATAAAATGAAGCTAGAAGGAACAGGAAGGAGAGAAGGGAATTCACCTGATCAGCTCTTCAAAGGAGGAGATCACTCTAAAATCTGGTGCAGTTATATACCGGGGGGGGGCAAGGGAGCCTCTGAGCCCAACTAGGCAAAAGAAAGCAGAAGACAAAAAGTGCCACACTGTCTCAGGTTGAATCTGATTTGTAAAATAACCCCAGGAGAAATCCTTAACCTTCCAGCCTGTATACTTTCAAGATTCATAATTTTAAAGATATGATAGTTTACTGCAGTGTCAGTACAGGCGTCTCATTTCCACAGCTCTCCACAGGACCTTGCAGCAGTTACCAAATCTATGAAATTACAGTTATCATTTATTTAACAGCTGTATTTAACTTCTTGAGATATGTTTGTGCAGTGAGTGTTCTGTCAAACCTTTTTTGAACAGTTTCTTCAAATATTTCTCTGTTACCCAGTTCTCCTTGTTTGCTAGTCCAGTGTTGCTTAGCACAGAGCTGTACAAAGATTTGCTCAAACTTGAAATTATGTAAATTTGTTTTTACGGTGCCAGGAATTATAGCATAAAGGGTTGGGCTTGCATAGTATTTTTAGCAAGATTTTGTAGTATACATTTTTATATATAAACACTTAGTATACTAGTTTTTAACAATAGTCTAAAATCTTTACTGAATTAAATAAAATATTTTGATTGGTCATGGTGTCACGTAAATTTTCAAGTTTTTTTTTTCTTGCTAGATGAAAACAGTGAAAATGATTACTCATAGGTGGTGAGTGTAGTGTTACTATTATCCTGTAAAAGTTCCTGAGGCAAGCACAGACATTGCTCTAAAAAACTAACTCCTTTTTTCAGAAAATGTTAATAACTTTCATTGAAGCCAGAACAAGGATGTACACATTTACCCCTTGGATGTGAATATGATTCCTGAAAAAATGACAAGCAACTGAAAACTCTTTGTTCTACCAAAGGAATTCGTGTTAGATGATAGAATAATTTCATAGTATAGTGGGGATCCACTGAGATTTGGATTCATATCACCTGCTCACCACTGCCTCCAGCAGTAGGAGCTCCTTCAGTACTCATGAAGAGGGGAAAAAAAAGCAGCTGAATTCTAACTGCATCTTAACTGTATCTTTCCTAAGTGCAATACAAGGTTACAGGAACCTATTATTCTTGTGGTGGCATCCAAAAGGCAGAGACTCACATTCCTTCCATTTCCTCCATTTCTCATGAAACAGTTACAGAGTGAGGGTGGAAAATGAATCCAGCTCTCCCTGCAACCCTCTTTCTCCCAGCATATTTCATCAACCACCAAACTGTCTAGTTTTTCTCTAAAATTAGATGAAATTATGGCAGAAAAATCCATAAAGGACTATTAAGCATAAAGACACTATTTCTCTTTCAGGAAGGCATTGAGCTGCAAATTGCTGGAAACTGGGAAAATGCTAGGAAAGGATCACCGCATGTCCATCTTATTCTTATGCTCTTCTGTAGGCATCTAATAGTAGCCGCTGTGAATGAAGCTGGTGAATGGCTGAAGCTAGATGAAGCTAGATGAAGCTGTGGTGTGATCCAATGCAGTTGATCCTGTGGTCTCACAGTGAAACATCCGGCTGTTCTTAACTAATTCTTGCAATTCAGTAGGTTGCACCTTGTATTTCTGTTCTGTAGGCCAAGGATATAAATCTGACTGAAGTTGTGGCTATTACAATGCTATATAATATAGTTTGATTTTCCTCTTGTCTTTAGAAAGAAATTATCCCCCCAAATTTCTTCATTTAAAATACAAAATCAGTATCTAAAAAGAGTAACTGTATCTCAAGCAATCTTGCTGTATAGTGATATATGTTACCATATACCATACATATATTGCTCAACATCATAGTAATGACAGTCTTGAATAGAACAAGGTGCCCTGAGTCCTAGTCCAATGGTTGTGCTCTAGAAAACAGATCTTTTAATTTTCCAGTAAGATCTGTCCCTCGTTCACTGAACAGGATGGGTTCTAAAGGAGAGTAAATTAAAATTGCCAAAGCAATTAACTGAACGTGAAAAATATCCTAACTTTGAAGTGTCTGTAATAAATATATGTTTCATGATGGAGTGGAGTACTTCAGCTGAGCTGTTCCTGGGTAAATAATACATCAACAGTCAGAAACACAAACTTGTAGAAAGGCCAATGGGGTTCACAAAGTACAGTTCACTGTTGACAAATCATCTGTCAAGTAAAATGAATTGTCTTTGCTGAATTTGTAGTTATAGTTGTTATAGATACAGTTATTGTACTTACATAGTGGTAATGTAGAGTTATAATAAATATTGGTATAGAAATCAGAAAAGAACTGTGAGGATTATTTTCGTAGTCAATGAGGGTTGTTCCATTAGCTTGCATTAGCTGTGATCTGAGAATTATTTCTGTGCACTCTGAGCCACACATAAGCAATGGAATGTAACCTTTAGATTATAGATACTCGATAGTGTTATTTAAATTCAAGCTGTTTCTATTGATTTTGTTTTCTTTCTGTATATGCCATGAAAAATGTCTCTAAAAGTACTTTCAGGAAAATATTCAGCATCACCAAACATGATCATCCAAAGTGACATCATCATCCGAAGAGCTACACTGCTGACAGAAGTTACAGATTCCGTGTAAGGCATCCAGGTTTTTCAGAGTTTTATGGAAAAGATAATCTAAAATCTAAACATTTTGAGTAGTGTAATAGTATAACTGTAATGCATAAGATAAAGCAGAACCTTGCATACACTTCCTGGAACCTACTATACTTCTCCCATAATAAACTTTCTTTAATTATATTGGTCTGCTGGATGTTAGGCATAGTTTTTCTCATACAACATCCTGTTCCTAGCTATTCTTAGCTCCTCTCCAGGAATACATGTCGTTAGATTAGTTTATTCACTATAACACCCAGTCACGCTAACTCTGCTGTAGCACAAGTTCTGTCGCAATGTCAAGAGATAACTTTTTTATCCGGCCAAAATCATAAATACAAAGAGGAAAATGATATCCTATTTAGTGTTGGACAAGGCTGAAAGCTTTAATTAAAAAAAAAAAGTTTACGGTACTTTCTCTAGCATCAATTTCTTCTCCAGCTCTGCTAAACTGGCTGCCAACTTACTTAAAAGATTCATCCTTTTGTATCGTGGTATAGCCTCCACTCAGAAATTTCTTCGTCAATAGCTAATAAAATTCTCCAGGTTTTGATTCCTTAGTACCAGCAGTGTTTAGCAATGTTCGACAGGTACTGACCTACCTAAGAAAATGGTTTCTAGTAATGTATTCATGGTGACTGGGGGAGCACCTCCTCTACAAATAATCACTGCATTTCTTTCTTTTTCTCACTTGAAAAATAAAGAAAAATCAAGAAAGAAAAATCCACATTGTTAACAGTAGAGACAATAAAATACGGGAGACCTCAAATTCCTTTGCATATAGAGCAAATCTGCCTTACAGCATGTTTGAAATCATGTGCTCTCTGATATCACAGATTCAGTCAATTCCAAACCCCACAAAAAGATATTCTGAGTCTCATTGGGAACGAGACGTCTTGTAGAAATTATCGTATAGCATACCAGATGGCATCTTTCTTGCAGACATCACTTCAATGTGCTGCTTCTATTGCCTTGGAGAAGAAAGAACCAAGTATTGCTATCCCTGTAAGAGACTTATGTGTCAGTTTTCCCATGCAGGAATAGGTACATCTTTTTTGATTGTGGTATCACAGAAGGATTATCATGGGATTTATATTCTTTGAAATCATAGGAAAGCATAGTAGTATGTAAATATGTTGCAGGTGAGACCATCTCATACAGTCTGTATGACATTTTTCAATATCAGGACCAGCTTTAGGCATGGGCAAAGTAGGCACTGCCTGCAGCAGCAGCAGCACACTGGTGGGGCTGGCACTGAATCATAGACTAGCAAAATGAAGAGATAGCCTTCGAGTCTCAAAGCAATAGCACCTGCTCTAGGTTCCACTTGCACTGGCTCGGAAAAGCTGTCCAAGCAGCCCTGCTAAGATAAGTCTCCTAGACTGGCAAAGAACAAGATCTAATGAGCTGCAAGTTCCCGTAATGAAAGACTTGAGATCCCTGCATTCCCAGCTCTGCTCTGTTCCTTGCTTTGCCTTTACCTTACTACTACCTTTGGCGGAAAAAGGAGGGAAAAAAAGTCTTGCAGATAACAGGATACTCTAGCAATGAGATGATAGTCAGGGATGAGGGCAAGGTGGCAAGCTGACTGTGTTTCTCCTTATTTTCTTTCCTCTTGCTGAGCAACCTTATGTTGGACTCAGACATGTAGTTATACTGGTAGGGGACAGAGTTGGAGGAGAGTGCGCAGTGGGACTAGCGTTGCTATAATCATCCAGTGCTGGGGCCATGGAGATAGTTAGACACACTACCAACAGCTACATGAGGAAATGTGTCTGGGGAGCCACTAAAAAACTGAATTTTGCCTACACTGTTGCTAGGCATTCAGCCAAGCACTTCTTATCACTGGCGGCATAACTTCCATGCTGTTTATAGTAAGGTAAGGAAGAAGCAGTTTGACCGTGAAACTGGTATATTGATTATTGGCTGTGCCTTATTGTGGGCAGAACATTTTTGTTGGTGGGGGACACAAGATGCAGAGACATTTGTGTCTATGCATGTATGGGAAATACAGGAGTCAATCATGCATGATCCTTTCAGAGTGGGATTATGCTTCGCTAGGTCTCTTTCCGATATCAATTTTCTGCTTATGGGGGAAAGGGGAAGACAAAGTCAGGAATCCTTTTCAAAGGAATTCATGATTTCTCAGTCAACTAAGAAAAATTCAGCAAGGATTTAATTCTCATCTTGTTTAAGATAATTTTGCTCTCAATTTGTTCTCTGAAGAGCTGGCCCAGCCTTTCAAATTTGTTTACCCAAGGGAAGTCCACTATATTTCAACTCAACATAGCCTACCCTCCTCCTTCCAGCCTTGCTACTGACTGGGCACAACCCTGAAGGGATTATGCTCTGTCTATGTACAAAGATACTTATTCACAGTAGAAAAAAACTGCAAAATAGGGAAAATTTACAGACAGGTGTGAACAAATGCGTTTGTATCTCTGTGAGACCTAGATTCCTATCAATTTGGTATATCTACTTTCTCTGAGAAAAAATGAATTATCCATTAATCTGTTTGAAGTACATTTAGCTATTTGTGCACACTGTACTCTTACCAAAAATATATGCTCTATATTGCATATATTCACATGCTCTTGTTATTAAATACTTGAGAAAACTCCTAAAAGTTTCATCAGCAATTACAGATTTACCAGTGCCTGATAAGCCTTCAGTACTTTTTTAAGAGATGTAATGAACATTTCATACTTCATGTAGTAATGTATCAAATCAGTAAGAAGACCTGGAGTAATGTAAGATCTCATAACAGACCTGTCTCAGGCAGCTTTCCAACCTCATGAAAGATCTTCTATGGCTCAACTAAAATTATTCTACTAAATCATTATGGACTTGAGTTTGCATGAGATGTTCCACAAATCCAAACAGCAATATCAGAGTGAAAGGTCATCCAGTATTAGTCCAAGGACTAGTTAGGTTGGGGTTGAAACTCTTATAATATTGTTAACTTTAAATATCCAGCTAAGTTTAGAGTCTATTCTGCGACTGCTCAGGGAGTCTCTGCATGTCACTTGCAGAGACTTTGTATTATAATGTGTCAGTCAGACTGTAGGTTTGGATTTCTATTAAACAGTTTTCTGCCATAGTATCATCAATCCCAAATGGTGCTCTTGACAGATATCTATAATTTCCTTATGCCTAGAATTAAATTCCTCCTTAGAGTTGGTCATTGCTTAAGATCACAATGGACAAGAAAAACAAAGAAAAGTAATTCATATGTTCAATAAAGGAAGTTCTACTGGACAGGATTCTTCTTAGAATTGTACCCTGAATATACCCATTTTCTGCCTTTTTTCCTAAGTCCTTTGATCCTGTTATGAAAAGCAAAAGTTTCATAAACATTCCTCTCAGAACAAAGGTGTAAAATATTTCTATCATCTTGAGAGAAACTGTCTCAAAAATGGAACATTGATGGAAAATACATCGTGAGGTATTTGGTTTCTTCTGCAGAAAATGAACTTTGCTTTCATTTTAAATTCATAATCTTTTATTAAGTTTTTTCCAGTTATAGTTGATAAAATATACATCCTCTGTAGAAATCATGCAAATCTTATGTCTGCCTGCTATCGTTCACATTTGTGTAAGAAAAGGATATAAACTTAAAATTTTATTTGGTAAAAATATTCTTTTAATTATTCCTTTGAAATGGTGACCTTTTCAAGTTGAATTATTATATGTTGGCATGAAGGTTTTCTTGTGTCTTATAATATTTTACGGTTGAAGAAATCATGCAGATAATCTAATTACTTTGACTAAAATTGTTGTGCCATTTATGTCTTTTGCTGTACTACAGGAGAGAAACTGTGAAATGTATTCATTATTGATTCATTAAAGGGTTTTGCTATTATGTAAGCAGAGATGCAGACCACTACCTATCTTGTATTACAAGGGGAAAGGGGAAGGCATAGTAAACCATGCCATAGGCTATGGCTTATGTATTGCATTTCNACTGGTATGAAGATTCTATTCAAGATTTAAGTGTTCTAGGTTGCTTTGAATCTTGCTATTTTCTGCATTTGTTTTGACTGCTCTCATCATTCAAGATTGACGCTTGGATGGGTGTGTAGGAGGAAGCAGCAGCAGCAGGCTTACAGCTTGCAGACAAAAAAAAAATCTGCCTTATCTGATGGCTATTATTGAAAATGCGAGGTGTAGCCTAGGCTGGGTAATGAAGGGGAGAGAGCGAGGGGGAGCAAGAAGCATGGAGCTGCATACTGATGAGTGTAGGAGTACTTGATAAAAAGAATTCTTGCTGCTGGCAGTGCATTGCTCATTGTGGAGTATTCCAACAATCACATATAACGGAGAACAGCTTAGCTGACAGCTTGATATGCTTTTTTTTTTTTCCTACTGTATGACGTACTGGTCTGTAGTAAAGATTAATAACTAAGAAATGTAGAGCTAGGATCAGATCTTACGCTATATACTGCCCTGTAAACTATGTTTTACTTCTGACTTTTCTGCTTGCTGAAAACATTAATCTCTCAAGCTGGCGGGCTCCTTTGATACCAACTTTCCCAGGAACACGATGTGGCAATGCCACCTCTCAGCCCAGGACTACCGCTATTATCCAGTGGATGGTTATTCGTTGCTTAAACGCCTCCCTCTTCACCCTCCTACAGGACCCCGATGCCCTGTCCAGACAGTGGGACAATGGTTGGAAAATATTGGGCTACCTCAGTATGAAAACCACTTGCTGGCTAATGGATTTGACAATGTGCAATTTATGGTAAGAAATCTTCTGTGCATAGCTGTGTGTATACACTGTAGCTGCCTTTTTTGTCTGTCTCTTATGTGCTCATAAAAACCTTAGAGCTGTTCTGCATTGCACTAAGATCTGTTTAGTGTTTCACTTTTCTGTGCCTAGCTAAATTAATATATATATAAACTGTCCTTGTATAAACTTTCAAATTGTACACATTACAAAGTATTCTAGCCAGAAATATGGTAAAAGAAAAAACTGGATATTAAGGTTCTCTCTCCTCATCATCACTCTTCAGATTAAAAAAGAAAAATGCACAGTTCTTTTAATCCATTGCAGGATTTTCACAGTATGTAGAAGCTGTAAACACCCCTGTTATCTGCAATACATCACGTTATTACTTTTATTTAAACATTAACATCATTGTAATAATAATTAAGTAACATGCAATGCCATTCTTGCATTGAGAGGTATTTTAATACCAGAAAATTATTTAATGAAGTGTGCTCTCTCTGCAAGTGATTCTGGATGCCTCAGTTAAATGTTTTTGCATCCCAGATAATCAAGCTATGGGATTCACTTGTTGAACTTATGCCCTGTGTGGGAAATTAATGCATTCCTTTTAATAGTTCCGTTTTCCTGTTTTAGCTCTAGGCATTTATCAGGAACATATGAATGAAATAAAATTTTATGTAGTTCAGAATTTACAGAATTACCATGTGGTATAAAGTAACATAGACCTGTCATGCACAAACTTTCAATTGAAATTAATATTGACGGTAAAGAGACAAGCTTACTTATAGGGTTGTTATATAACCACTTTTCTACCTGCTTCAGTATTCCCACTA
>WAAD01030433.1:1256-18644 GCA_013389945.1 Fregata magnificens | reverse complement strand
GTAAGCAAAAAAATTCCAGTAACATATCTCACAGAAATGCTTATGTACTTGATTTTCTATATTCTAAAATATTATCACATTGTAGCCATTTTAGTAAACTTGTTCACATTTTAGCAATTTGTAATTACTAGCCGTACAGGCTAGGTGTAAGGGATATTCTCACTAATTTTAAACAAGTGACTAATTTCAAAGACATTACTAACTAAAGACATTTCAGAGAATTGTTGAGATCCAGGATTTCTAAACCACTACAGTAGTCCAGAAAGGAAAATTTGCCAGTTTTTTTAAAAGTATAATTTCATAGTAAATGCTAAAATATTCTCTTGAATAAACCAGAGGTTCAAACAGTGAATTTAATCAGAGCAGTAACTTGCACTCATAATTACATTAAAAAGCTCTAACATAGATCTCTCTGACAAAAATAGGTTAACATGAAATAATTTATTTACTCTAGATAATCAGTCACTGATTTTTGAAACATGGTCGCAGACATTTCAAGTGGTTAATAAGGAAATTATTGTCAAGACTGATAACAGAAATCTTGTCTTAATGAAGCAGTGTGTACTTGGAGGGGAAAAGAAATAAATCTGTCTAGTTTAATACTTCTACTGCTGTTGCCATCAACCTTTTCAAAAGAATCAAGGTAAATAAAGCAGTTTCTTTAATGTTTCAATAACAACAGTTTCTTAGAGAGTGTCTTATATTTGCAAAACCACAGCTAAATATTAATTGCAGCTCACTGTAAGTCATAATCAGCTAAACTCCAGTTCTGTTTTTCAGAGGACACAAAGGATAAAAAAGTGGAAACAATGTCCTTTTTTGAGTTGATGATTACTTAAGTAATTTTATTTCTGAGATAGCAGCTTATCTGCTTAATAGATTTGTTCCTGTTCCCCATATTGTATTATCTCCACTAATGATGTTTCACTATCAACCCAAACTTCTAAATGCTCTGTTCTTTAGACTGCAAGAGAGCAAAGTGCCAAATTTTGCAAATTCTCTTCATGACTATAGGCCCTCCTCAGTATATCATTCCTGTAATGAGAAATATATCAGAAGTACTAACTTCTTATTCTCCCAGCATTTTTGAAAGACTGTGCAAGTATACAGAAACATCCACCTTTACACTGAGCAGAATAAAGGATCACATTGGTACCTGCTGTTCAATTACAAGATTATTTTTTTCTGACAAAAGAGACATTTATTAGGAAAGCATAAAAAATGGTATCAATGATTTTACTTTCCACTTTATGACATTTATAAATAAGACTTGCACAAAACCAGTCATGCATCATTTCTAAATAATTAAGTCTCCACAAATATCTATGATAAAAACCAGAAAGCTCTATGTAAAAGTTTCCAGTCATGTCATTGTTCGAGTCACTCTGAACTGCATGTGAAGGAATTGCTGCAATCGAAAGTGTTCATATTCCATACAGTACAATACAGTACACTGCTATTGCTGTATTTCAAAACAAAAAAAAGGCACTGGTTTATCTTTTTTAAGAGAGTCTACCAAGACAAATCCTGGAAAATTTGGTTTATAACTGATTTTTAAAAATACATTTTATCACTGAAGTTCGTAGCCTAAGTGTGCTGGTATTTATTTTATCTTGCATTTGGCATCTTGGTAACAGTTCAAGAGATTTCCAAGCACATTAAGATTTTGGTGTGTCTCAAGATTTGACCACTCCCCTAAGGCCTAACTACAGTATTCCTAAAGACTGAAGGGGAGATAGCTTATTTTTAAATCCAAATCATATTAACATATCTTAAACCCTAAAATGATCAAGAAGTAGGAAAATGCAATTATTTGCCTGCCTCTCAGGCCAAACTCTTAGTATTATTGATTTCCATT
Organism: Fregata magnificens; assembly: GCA_013389945.1. NCBI lineage: Eukaryota > Metazoa > Chordata > Aves > Suliformes > Fregatidae > Fregata > Fregata magnificens. The sequence continues at coordinate 16,786 of WAAD01030433.1, read as the reverse complement.
TTTTTACCTTACAAGAGCTACACTTACTTTCCTTTCTTTTAAGTTCTTATACTACTTTATAAACTAGGCACTGAACTGTGAAAATATGGCTCCATCTCTGAAGCAGTAACTGTTGATTTGGTCTCTCCAATTCATTTAGAAGCTTCCCATGTCAACAAAAATATGAATCTTAGAACATATGACCTTGGTTAGACAGAATAAATTCCAATTTCCACATTCACCAAGCAAGCATGATTTAACAAGTGCATACAACTGGAGCAAGGATACTACGAGACAGTTCGGCAAAAGCTATTCTGTTAAGACTGCTTCAGCCTGATTCCACAGCATACAATTATTGCAGATGCACTGTATTCAATAAGTCTTATCAATACTAGCTTTAACATCAAGTGTTATGTAGGCCTGAAAATGAACAATCTTTTTATGAAAAAAGTTGCATAATTAAGATTTTCAAAACTTCATGTAAACTAATACAGGATTGTTTACTACATCACACAGAAAGCACTTTTGTCAGCAACATGAGGGTCATCTATAAGTTACTGGCTACAATTTGATATGCAAATCTGTGTATTGGACATATATCTACACCAGGTGCTGTTTTCTTTTTCCTGAAGTAATTTTTGAACTTTTCCACTCTACAGAAGGCAGATAAGAAAGACTAAGAAAGTAACTTCTTTATTGTGATCAGTACACGTATCTCCAAAAAAACCACTCCTATTAAAAAAAATGTAAAGAGAAGATTGTTTGAAAAAAAATGCGATAGTGGCATCTCAAAATAGAGAAATAAAAGCATCACTGCTGTCTCTAGGAGATAAGCCAATGTCTTTTTATGGGTAAATATTTAGAAAAGCGATTAGGTGTCAAAAAATGTACGCTAAAAAACCCAGTTCCTAATGATGCATGTAGTAATCAAGATCACGTTACCACAAAGCCATTAGGAGTCTGCAGATGCACAGCTGGGTGCCTAAGTACAGTATAAAATTGAGCCTCCACTAAGTATTCCTTCAGTACCTAAACACCAAGTTTCATACCAGAGATAGGAAGTGAAATTCTAAAACCTTTGTTTATTTGTGAACAGGATCTATAAAAATACTAATAAATCATAGAAAATAAATGAAGAAGGCCAAAAATGTCACCAAAAAAATCTTTTCCTTCTGAATTCTGACTATCATGCTCAGGATAGTAGTAGTAGTAATCCTGATCAGAACTACTTCTAAATGATAAATATTTCCTAGCTATATATTTGTGATTCTCTTCCTAGTAAAAAAATATAAATGTCAACAGCACTGTACACTTCTGTATGATACAGCATGTAGATCCATATAACCTAGGGTTTAAAATTCTTGGGTTTAAGAGTTTTACATCCATTTTTAGAAAGACAAATTTTATGACACACTCATTTTTTCTCCTCAAGTTAATACTTTAAGACATTTTTAATCAATAATCTTATGAAAACCCCAAACTACTTAAGAAGTTCTATAAGAGGAGTAGAGTTGTGTTTAATAAATTTATACCTCTATAATCTTGTTCCAGATAGGACGATGAGTGGTAGCATCCCAGAGGGTAATGTGTTTGTCATGTCCACAAGTGAAGAACTGAGGTTTAGAGGAATGGACTGCAAGTCCCCAAAGCTCATCAGTGTGACCCTACACAAGCAGAAACGTTTCTTGACAGTACCATCAAAACTAAACATGTTTAAACAGGATTAAAATGACCAAACTGTATATTAAAGCATTACAAAAATACGTTGGCTTAGATAGTTGCATATTTATAATGTTATTTATTGCCAGAAGGACTGTAATAATAAATCAAATAGATGTGTATTTATGAAACTTAACTTTAAGCCATACCTTTACTGCTATTACAGACTTAAAAATGTTCTTGTAAGGCAACAGCTTACCTGGGTAATTGGGAAAAAATCTCCTGATAGCGTGCCCTGTAGGACGAAGTTTCTAGTGGTTCCTATTAATACAACATCCCCTTTTCCCTCTGCTACTGTTCTTATTGGACCAAACTGCTCTGGAATCTATGGTCATAACAGACAAACAGACAGATAAGTCAGAAAATTTGTCAAGCTTTGCTATTTTTAAAGACATATGGCCTAGCAAATGCATTTTAATAAACGTTGCACAGAGAAGAAATGAAATGGATGAATATATAGGCCTGACTTTCAAAAGTTTGTAACAACTTGCATCAGCTCAGTAACTGTCTTTATAACGCTACAAGAAAAGACATCCTTACCTACAGAACACTCCGTACAGATAAACCAAGTATTTCAACAAACAGAAAAGGTTCCTTCATGCTGTGTTAACTCAATCATAATTTAATTGCAGCTGTGATATCAGACTACGCATTTCTACTCAGAGATAGTGTCAGGCGTTGTATCACTAGTACTTTCTTGCAACGTATGTTTCTTTAATTGCAGCCTAGGTTCTGAAAGAGTCAGTGCAAATCTCCAATACAAAGTTCAAGGGAAGATGTAAAATTTAAAATAACAAGGAATACCACTGTATAACAAATAAGAGAGAAAGAAGGACGCCACAGTTAGAAACAGCACAACAAGCATGTACCTTGCGCTGTGTTAAAAACTGAATTACTGAAACAGACGTGCCATTCCAGTTGCATATGTATTTGCAACATTTAATAATATATAGTGGAGTTGAAACCCTTCCTCAGAGTTTTATGCTGATGGTTCTCTTACATTCAGTATGTAAACAGTCATGTAGTTCTGTCCATAAAAATTCTGCTTTAATCTTAAGTTCCTGCATAGCAACTGAATTCATTTTCAGAATTTCTTTTTTAAATAAAAAATAACGCTAACCAAGAAATTAATGAAAAAATGTAAGTACTAAAACCCCCCAAAATCCTCACATCATTTTGGAAAAGAGGAAAGTACAAAAACATTTTAATATTGTAATACTCAAGTGAAAAATGACGTGACATTATTAATTGCGAAGAAAGGAAGAAATAATGTGGAAAAGTATGAATACAAGATTTGTTTTCCAATTATCACAGATCTTAAAAAGGAAATATGATATTAATGAATAGGCTATCACAGGAATGACCTGATGACTCAAATGATACTGCATTTTACCATTGATTTGCTTTCCCGCAGAATACACATCCATAAGGAAAAACATTGATTTAAAAAGCTCTGTTCAAAAGACAGCTAAAATTTCATTTTGAGTAGCAGAGTAGTTTCAAGATAGGTGATGTCACCTCAGTTTTGTGAAGTTTTTGGTAATTTCCATTCCAAGATATCAGCTTTCGGTCTTTTCCACCTCCTGATACTAACGTGCCATCTCGCAGCATACACAGCGCAAATATTCCACCTTCATGTGCCCCCTGAACTGCGTGGCTTATTCTGTTGGTACCTGGATAGATGGAGAAAAGATATTACTATGGAAAGCTTACCAGCTCCTTTTTCCCCAGTTGTTTCTTTTTTCTCCATGTCTCTACTACCACCTGTCAAGGATTATATCTAAACAATGATGGGAATGGAGTGCTGCAGCAGAAAGAGATTGAATTAGAACATCTTAAGAACATATCCCCCATCTCAAAAATCAAAAGTATACATATTCACTTAGTCTAGTTCAAACACAAAGAAAAATGGGTTCATTTAAACCTAAACTGTTTGACATCACATTTGACCTGCAGTACCTAGGTTTGACTACGCACCTTACTAACAAAGAAACCATAACCCAGTCACTTGTTATCCTCCAAGGATATTCCACAGCCTCCAGACACCTAACTTGCACCAAAATCTGACTAAGCTAGCAATCTTTGTTTGTCTGGCAGAAGGTGCTGAATCACTCCCCAAAAGAGCCTGCACCTCTTTATTGATGAATTTTGCTTCTTCAAGTACCTTCTTAGTCTCAAAACACCTTCAAACCAACTACATTAAATATCTCTAATCTGATGAACCGTTACTATTATGAAATATAAAGAAACAATTACTAGTGATTCTGTTACTGAATTGTGCATCTTGCATCAAAGCTTGGCTAACTTTAGCACAAGCAAGGGGGGGGCTGATGCAAGTTAGGAAGAAACAACTGCTTTTTCCTTTATAAATCCCATTTGCCTGTACCCACATCTCTGGATGTAATGTGTCAGTTACAAGTGATTTCTATTAAGAGAGGTTTTTGCTAAGGGTACTCCAAACTGGTGGAAGCAGCCCTCGCTTTAACATAGAGCTTTGAGTCAAAAGTAGTAAAGACACAGAAAGTACACTGTACTAAGACAGAACAACAAGACCAACACTTTTGTCCATCCCAAAAGAACTGGCAGAGTTGAGGAGATCTTGCAGCACACAAAGAATTCCCTTTCATTCCTGGGAGAAAGGGCAGAAGAGGCTGCTTGCAGTCAAGGCAGAAATTAGTCTACCGGCACGAAGGCAAACCAGCCCCTGAGCACAGCACTGACCCTGCCGTGCCAGCAGCTGCCACCATCTCCCTTCTCTGTTGGCAGTCCAAAATAACAACCAAGAACAGGGAGGAGATGGGACTATGCAATTTCTAAACTCCATTTGGAAGGAGAAGTGTTGAAGCATCTTGCTTTAAACTATCATAGGAAAAAAAAAGGGAAATAAAAGAGGAACTGAGTTACAAATACCATATCCACCTCTTTACTCAATAGTAGTGTATTGGTCAAAAGCGCAAGGACATAATTGGCTGATGGTCCTCAGATGAAAAAAAACCAGCTCAGTAAGGCTCAACTGTGTAACTGATTCACGATGTTGCTTCCTGGGTCTTAAATCCTCTGAGTACCTTGGGAGAAGGCACTGAGTAAATAAGAAGCAGCTGTCATCCATATCCCTTCTTCTTTTACTAATAAGGCCTCCTTTAGGGGATTCTCCTTATTCCTATGCATGGCATCTCACACACTAAATAAACGTTCAGGATGTTGCTGCTGTTTGCCCTCTGGCAGGCATTGCCTTCTGCTGCTTAAAAAACAAAAAGTCTTTTCTTTCTAGAAAATGCTTTTTAAGAAGTTTGTCCTATCCATCTGTTCTTTTGAAATAAAGCTGAGGAATTCAATTAGATCTGCATATATTTCAGCTTGACTTCCTAGGAAAACAAATAAAGCTATCTGTTGCCTTTTTAAAAGTGTATGTCAATAGGCATAATTTTTGCAAACGCTACGGAGTGACAGTATAGGGGAACGGAGATCATCAATTACATTAACAGTGTTTCTTACTATCACATTTGTTAAGGATAAGAACTTTTCCTGCCACTCCTTACGTCAGTAAAAGCCATACGTGCTGGCATAGCTCTAGGATTCAACATTTGACCATAGGAAACACATTCTACAGAATTTTGTGCTCTAGCAGTCAGGTATATGTTCTTTAGGTGCTCGGAGAGGAAAATCCAGACATAATCTGCTGGATTGGTCTTGGCAAAGAACTCAAGATAAACAAAATTTATTCTTCTTAAAATGAGGCTACACTCATGTAAAAATTCAGAGTATTTTATATTAAAATTTCACTATTAACTTCAATCTTGTCTTACCTTTCCCCCAAACCAAAATGTTTCCGCTTGAGTCTCCTGTAATAGTATCACCATTTTCAGAAAAGGTCACACACAGGACAAACTTTGGCTTCTCTTGTTTCTGCATGGTTACGAAAAATACACACTCACAGCAACACACAACCCATTCATTTTAACTGTACACATTTGAATAATTTAGTTTAGTCTTATACAGCTCTATTATTACTTAAATATCTACACAGGAGTTAAACACATTCCTACAGTCTAAACAGTTAATCTGTGCAAGGGCAAAAGATGCATCAGCTGAGGTTGGTGGCCCAATCCTGCACCCTTTAATTACAAATTGTGGATAGAGTGAGTGAGAAGGCCTGCAAACTTTTAACACAATACCAGGAATGCTCTGAGATAAACCAAATTCCGCAACTCCCGCATAATCCCAAGGCTTTAAGTATTTAGAAATGGCTAAAGATGCAAACAAGCTTTATTACTGCAATTTTCAGCTCCAAAGTTTCTAGGAGAAAAGTATTACTAGAGAGTTTTGCTGCAGTGTAAGAATTAAGAAATCATCTCTTGAAAGAATCCTAAGGCTCAGTAATGGAAACGTTGCCTTGAGACCCTGCATTTAAAACACTCACAGCAACAAAATAGTGAAATATATAAGGGGACAAAAAAAAAAAATTTACTAGCTAGTAGCTTCCAAGGACATTATTTACAATGTTTGTTGACTACCAGTGTGTATGGCCTCTTTCTCCCTCAAACTAAGAATGTTCTCTACCAGGGCCACCACACTTTTCCATCTGCAACAATCGTCGAGAATAACAGAGGCAGAAATCTGCCCAAGTAGCTTAGAAGTTAAAAATGAATGAAAAATAAAATGTAACAAAATTTAAACTCATTATTTCAGCATCTTCTCCTTATTTCACACAAAGTATATAAACTGACATTGCAAAATAGTTGCTTTGACTATACTTGTGAGCCACGACTCCACAAGCAGTTAACTAGGCCCTGCTGGAGTTATCTGCAGTCACTGCAAACATCCCTCATTTGTGCATGCAACTGCTGTAGAGCTTAGGCTATATTTAAGAACAAAACCAAATCAAGACCTTGAAATGAAAATTATATTTACCGAATAGTGGCCAGCTCAATCTGTATTTGAATTACATATGTGTATGTATCTGAGCAGAACAGAGGAAAAGGGAAGAATATTCATATTCACATAATTCATGGGGTTTTCCAAGTCTTTCCTCTGACAAAATAGAAAAACCCCAGCATATAACACACGCTCTACGTTTTTAACCTGAGGTAAGCATAGAGAGCTTTAAGGTAACTTTATTTTGATGGGGGGACAGTATAAAGAATATAGGAAAAGGAATACAAGGAACAGAATGGTAATTGCATTTCAAAACTTCATCGTGGTGACAACCCATGGAAAAGCTCTCAGTGCCATACCATGAATGCTACCTGAATTTCTGTAAAATTTCAAGTTTAATAATGATCAATTGTTTTGATTTACACAACCCTTACTAACCCTTACTTCTGTATGACAGTACCATTATTATAAACATAAAACTAAGGAAAAATTTTATTTTACCTCAAATAATCCTTGCTTTTTGATAAGGGAATTCCCTTCTAGTGTCCAAAAATAAAGGTGTGATTTTCCACAAGTAACTATTATATTTGTATCAGTAGGGTGAAAATCTGCAGCAAATACAGCCTCATTAGAGCACTTGGAAGGAAAAAGAAAAACATTGTATCAAAATTTAAAATCAAAGAAAACAAAACAATATGAAACGGTTCTCTAGTTAGAGTAACTGATCAACTCCTGATTTACGAAAAATTACGAAAAATTTGACTTTGAAGTCAAAAGATTTTATGTTTTTATAAGTTAGTATCAAAAGTTATCCTTCAAAACTATGTCAGATAATGAGAAGTTCTACACAAAAGATTAGTTTAAGACATTTCTTTTCTGCACATGCTCCTATCAATGCTGCCTAGACTCTTCTAATCAATTCTAGAATGACTACAATAGCAAAATTACAAAAAAAAACCAAAACAATTGGGATAATCTCAACAGTGAGAGAAAATATGCCCTTTCTTCATGTTATTTGCCTTTTATAAAGTGAAAGTGTTAAAAAGGCACAAGAAGTTAAATATAGAAATGTTATGACAAGAAATCCAAATCTACATACAAGCAAGTAGTACAAAATATCTTATTGCAACACCTTGACATCTGCCAGCTTTTCTTCTTTCTGCCAGTCCCACACAGAAAGCACATGGTCATTTGAGTCATCCACGGAGCACAGGCTACTTCCTCCATTCTGAGGCAAAACATGGAAAAAAATTAATGCATCCCCCAACCAACATTAGAAACATATAAATACACATTCAAAATAATTAAATACTTCTGTGTAGATGAAAGTGAAATATTTACACTTTAACTGTTATACTTTTAGTTATCCCATGGATCTCCATATTCATAGAATCATTGAAAAATAGGGCTAAAAAGGGATCTAGAAGAGGAACTCTTGCAAACTATAGACAAACAGACTGTCAGGAACGAGGTAGGTATCTCTCTTTAATCATTCAGTGATGGAAATTCCCAAGGCAAACTACATGTCATTATCTACACTATTAAGAAAGCTTTTCCTGATAATTATACTGAGTTTCGTTCTTTGCAATTTCAACCAATTACTTCTTGTCAGATCTGCTGCTGTGGACATGGGGGACAATTTTACTCTTCATATAGGAATAATGGATCAAAATCAGGGAACGTAGTAAGAAATTAGAAAACAACTTATTCCTGACAGGTGTCTTTTTTTATAGTTATGTCTTCTATCAGTCTTTCTAATCTTAAGGACCCTAATTCTTTTACTCTTTCTTCATGCATCATATTTCCTAGACCTTCTCCAGTCAGTACCCATTTTTCTGATGTGTGAATCCAAAGACTGGAGGAGGAACTCCAGCTGAGACTCTACCTGAGCTGAGGGGAGCTGACCAACATCTGTCTCAGTAGTGATGGTCACTGCTGTACAATCATCAGATCTTTTTTCAAACAGTAGCTATCTGGAAGGTAGGTTTTGGACCATTTTTTCCAATCTTTGGTGTTCACTCCTAGCTATGTGTCTACAGTGGAATAAACCATCACGTAATGTCTAATTGCTTTCCAACCCATTCAAATATGATTTTTTTAATCCTGTTGCTCCTGGCATCTGCTATGTTAGCTCTGACTGCAGATCAGCTTGCCGGAACAGACTGAGCCTGTGGTTACACAAGCACTCCTTTGGCAGCCATGCTGACACAAACAGCCCTTCCTCTGCCACCCATAACACAGCCACTTGTTGCTGCCTCTTGAGCTGAGCCACCACAAAAGTTTGGGCTAGCGTAGAGTGAGCCTGTTTGGGGAACAGATCAATTTTTGGGGGAAAAGAGGACCCAAGCAAACACTGCTTCATTTTGTTTATACATGAGGTTGCTTGGTTGTTTTCTTGGTGAATCAGGCCCCTAATACACATCTCAGACACAGCTACAAAAATAACTGTGCCAAGGCAACTCAAGAGGTGGGACAGAAACAGGACAGAGGGGGACAGGACAGTCTGAAGACAGGACTGTCTAAAATGAGATAAGCAGTACTGCTACCAGATGGGAAGTGATGCTCAAACCAGGCCAAGCTACAACTGTGAAATCACAGCATAAAGCAAAAATATTAAACACTTGCTTTCTCCTGACATGTGCCAATAGCGATCCTCTGTTATTAAGTACCTATTTCTTCCTCCAAGGAGATATTTACAGAATATTTGCTTGCTATTCCATTTTATTTATCCTTCAAAGCTGATCTTGAACTGCATTGGCTTTCACCTTTGTATGTTTAACCAGCTCTCCCAATCCCCTCCTCTCTTTTCTACTTTCTATAAAATATTGTCATCCGTAGATTTCAAGTGTTTGTGGAAACTTTCACTGAAGTACGTTTTACCTATGGGATACACCATTTAGTCCTCTCCTTTTTAAAAATGCTGCCAAGACAACCAGACACCACCACATACACTGCTTACGGATTCTGTTCTACACGGTGGGTTTCTAGACTTGCGCGTGTCAGGTTACAGACTCATGTTTTTATATGGGACTTGAATGCTGCCTATGTCATCTTTTTTTACGTCCCTGATAGACTAGAGTTCAAAGGATGGTGCCAAGAGGCTAACAACAGGACACTAATTCTTTACAATCCTTTATCCATATGCCTTTGCTGCTTTCAAGCAAAAGATTTTGCTTCTCCTATGGGAGCTCCCATTTTTTAAATCCAAAATCAGTGGTACAGGCCATTGTAAAGAAAGGTCTTTCATCAGTCATTCTTAAGCACAGTGTAAGGGATTAAAAGATGCAGAGGGAATAACTTTCTTATGTAGGGAGAAACGCAATGGAATGATTAAAGAGAAAAAGTAAGGATACTGAATTTCAAGAACACAAGTACTTCTGCAACTACTTGTACTTGAACAAATTAATTGCATTTTATGGTACGCATAAGGTAGATCTCTGAGGCTGCTGAGATATTGCTAACATAAACTGTTGGAAACAACCGGGTTGCAAGCTTTCCTGCTCTAGAGAGGAAGCTGAGAGAAAAGACAGCTTGGAAGTTTGTTTTGGTCAAGGAAGGTCAATTTGAAAGACTTCAAAGTCTTGTTCAGCAAACATTCTTAATATGGTTATTCATTTACTTTACTTACAGATTTAGAAAAAGCAATGCAAGTGACAGCTCGGTCAAAAAAACCCATTCCGATGACATGCAGTGTATTCAGAGTTACAGAATCCCAGACACGCACGTGTGGTGGCAATTGCTATAAAACAGACACAGAAATAACAGCTAAAACAATGGTGGCAAAAACCCATCAGGGTTTAAAAAAAAAGAGAATGCATCCAAAAAACATTTTAATACAATTTAAGGCATGAAAATTATCAGAACTTCTCTAGAGTCACCCATGTAAGCACAGATATGCTACAAACGATTTGCTGATTACTGCGCCTGGAACCAATATCTGGGACTGACTACCCAGAGCGTACAGCACGTCAGGTCTCACTGATCTGTTCAGTTCACTGAAGTTAACGGGCACTGAGACATCCTTCAATAAGTGAAAATTGGTGATGATCTTGCAATGGGATCTACTGGTAGGTCCAAGATCATCAGTTTAAGCTGGAGCAACTGAGATAATTCTGGTCAACATCAAACAGCAAGTGCAAAAAAAAGATTAAGAATTTCTAAAATATAATTAATTTCAGTGTCATAAAAATGGCTGTAGAAAAGAACTGTACAACTGTAACTGTACTAACTTTCTTTTTGTACATAAAATTCAAGGTATACATAATGGCCCAGGATGAATTCCCTATGAAAACCAGGTGGTTCCCCGTCCCTTCCCTGTATCTTTGACTTCTGCACCACACAGACAGCCCCACACAGGCTGAACCTCGCGGAGACAGAAATGCTTCTCAAATCCACTAGAGGGCAACCCCAGGAAGTACTTGCTGATTAAGTTTTGTTTTAAAAATAGTTCGGAGTTTAACACAGTATCTTCAACCTTTGCAGGAAAACAACAAAGGCCATGTTTTACTTCCTTTTTCCCCCTGCCCTTTCAAATAAAGTGAGTATGTTTTATTATAATATTGGGGGGGGAGGGGGGGGGGGGAAACCAACAGCCATCAGTCTTTCTTGCTCATAAGTAGTGAAATTGCCCTTAAAAATAAACAAATGAAGGCCACATCAGTATCTCAGTTATATAAATGGCTTTTATATAAGCTTACCTATCTACTACATTCCCCTCAGGCATAGACATCAAACCTTTAGATTTTATTTCACAAATACAATGGTAAGGAATTGTATTTATGAAGTTAAAAAAACAAATACCAGAGATTTCTCCAACACACAAGAAAAATTAATAGTTTATGTTACTCAGCTAAGTTATCTTTACATAAACCTTATATTACATAACTAGGATTTTGTTTTCCTCATTTACTTAAAGTAGTTAGCATATTGATAATCCATTTTTATCCTAAAATTCTTCTTTGACATCTACCAAAAATTTTGCAATAGTCTGACTGTGACATCAGCTGCATACTCTGCTGAGTAACTTTTTCCTCATGCTTCTCCTGCCTCTGCTTGTACCCATTCTTTCTCACTTGTCTTAGCTCTTTGGAACAATGTTCATCTTACTCTGTTCAAATAAATTCCTAGCCTACAGCTAAGCTTTACGATAATACAGGTAATAATAGAGAGAAAAATATTCTTGCCTAGATGATGGCAAGAGTAAGAATTTATTTTTTTCAGCAAACAACCCAGAGCCGTTCTTATTTGTACTTTGGTTTTGGTCACTGTGGTCAGAAATGAAGTTGTATAGTGTACAATTTCATCTCTGCTGCTTCTCCTTCTCCCCATATCCGTCTGCCCTCTCAGGTTTCCTTTGTAGCCTCATCCTTCCATGTCTCTTTTGGAGACCAGCTCCAAATTTACCTTCAGTCTGTGTAAGTAATGGAACCAGAAACCACTGACCAATCTTGATAATGGAACTCGGTAACTTTGATAGTGTGCAATAGGCACTCTGAAATTAAGTTTTGCTTGCATTCAGTCCTAAAATGTAAGGCCAACTTAACAGCAACATGAAAAGAATATAGCACGTATCTTCTTAATAATATATTCTTATGAAATATAAGCAACTATATGTCAGCAAAGGGGTCACTCACTTTTCCATCCTTGGATGTCCCTGCAACTTGACCTGTTGCTATAGTGATCCTATCAGGATGGACAGCCAGGCTAAAAAAAGAAGAGAAAGAGAGGCCAAACTTAAAGCCATTTATTATCTATTTCATCAAACTTTTACATGAGCTTGTAATAAATAGCCCTATTTTAGTCATATAAAGCACATAGCATACATGTAAACATTTTAAAAATATAAAAACAGAACTGACAAAACAATTTTCATGCTCTTTTATTCAAAAATCTCTTCTTCGCTTATGAACAAGGCAGTAGTTTGCCTAAGTCGTAATACCTCAAAGCATGTATCAAACAAGCCCCAGTCTCACTCATGATGGGATTCACTTCACCTAGATTTAAATTATTGCAGTGTATAAGGAGTTTACAATTTGAGCTAGTTATCTAACTTCAGTTATCTCTAATCAGAGGTTGCAGAGATCTGGTCAGTACAGTCAATGCTGTCCAGTGACAATCCTCCAGAGCAAACAGATGTATCCATTCAAACATTGCTCTTCAGACTGTATTGACCAGATATTCAGCGACTTTTATAGGGAGATACCAACTTCTCTCTAATACTTTTCAGAAGGTAAAAAAAGTCCTTTAGTAAGTAGGAACAGGATGCAGAAATTAGGAATTTTGATTCTAAAATTAGAACTCAGATTTTAAAAACTGTCATCAATGTTAACTAATGTCTCTAAGAAAAAGCAACCTAAAATTTGCATTAAAGCCTAGAGTACAGTCTATTTTTGCCCTAAATCCTCTCTTAATTCTTTTTTTCACTGCAGCTGCTTTGCATATAGTTCTAGAGGCCAAGTGCCCTGCAAAATGAACTGTGGCAGTAATTCATTCAGCTTTATAATACAGAAAGGTATCCTTTTTCCAATAAACCTGAAAGCTTTGAAATATCTAAAGAGTCAGAAAATTTGAAAGAAAGAAATGACATGGAACAGGTCCAAGTTAAAAATCTCCTTGTAAAACAACTAGATTATACAAATAATTCAATTTTATGAAACATGCTCACAATGCAACCAGATTTGATTATCAGGTCTATTTTTGGCTTTCAGGGACAACAGGTGTTTCATAACGCTTAATCTAAAGAAGGGACCTCAAACTCATTTCATACATTAGGGCCCATCAGATAATCCGGGTGCTCTTTTTCAGCTACACTCAGCAAGCAGACAGATACCGTCAAGATAAACCATATGTTTATTTAGATTTCAATTTAACGATACTGATATNAGTCTGCTCAGGACTAGTTTACAGGATATGTGCCATGATGTACACATGCCTGAAGACTACCAGGCAGACTGCAGATGAGATTAAAACTATTCTGTTGGTGAGAATGAGCCTTAAGGACCTGTATTTGGCACCCAGACCCAGGTGAAGATGAATAATTCAATCCTACTTAAAAAGGGGAAGGAGAAGAGTCCAAAGAAGTTAATGTTAAATCATCCTAAAAACAGAGTAATGAAAATGAGTAGATCTATAGATTAAGTCAGTTTTCTACTTTTTTGTATTCTCAATGTAAAAAGTATATTAGTTATGGAAAATGATTTTTCTCAAGTAAATACAAGGAGGAATTGTTAGCAACTTAGAGAACGAAGCAGTAACTTGGAGAACATCAATACAGCAATTGCACATAGACACATCCAAATGAGGTAGCACAGCACACAAAGCAGCACAGACTTCAAAGCAGGTTTCACAAGCGAACTCAGGCTCTTAGGGACGTATTTGGATATCCTCAGGTCTGTGCCATCACACCCTGACAGCAGTTGCTTCGTGTGCTGACTAGGCAGAGTTATAACAGACATTTGACATTCTTACCGTGACTACAGTCAGACCTTTATTTGTGCAAACGCACTGTCAGGCATAAGGACCCAACCTATGCAAGACTTACAGGTTAAATCACTTGAATTTTCAAAACTATATTAAAAGAACAAAACATTACCACCTAAATACTGTCTTATGATGAATAAAGAAGGGTTATTAGGTGACTTACCACTTCACATCATCATTGTGACCAGTGTAATGTCTCTGAAGTTGCTCTTCAACATTGAATAACACAACTACAGATGCGATGAAATACACAGTTTCACCCGTTGGAAGAAGATAGAGATTACTGCGACAGTCCCGACCCCTATATCCATAGCTAGCATGTTGGTCAAGCTGCAATAACATTAGCCACCAATATGAAGAATGTTAAAAATAAGGAAAAACAAAATGGATTTTCTGCCCCTGTATTTCCTGAAGTCGGCATCTCTTGGCTTGAGCATGGCTTTATCACTTGACAGCCTTCAGAACTCCCTCCCTTACTACAGTAAAGACAGACAAAGCATTTCACAGACTTCGAGTTACTGAAAACCTACACATCCTACAGAAAATACATGGTAAAGAATACAGGAATTTGTAGACATACTATCCCTTTAGTATCCTCTGGAATTCGCTAAATGCCAGACTAAGGCAATATTAATTTTGTCCCAAGTGTATCTACTATTTACACTGGTTGACTAATTAAAATAAAAATTTAGACTTGATGGAAACACTAATAAGTCACTCAGTACATCTCCCTGCATTACATTAGGACTGATTGCGTTATCCTGTGTGCAGGTTGATTGATTTCATTATTCTGGGCATCACCAGCCAGATGGATATGAAACCGTAAAAGGGTTACCTCATCCGTTCCAATTTATTTTTGTAGTATTTAAAAGGCAGTGGCCCAGATTCTGATGTTAGTCATATCAACACTCATCTAAAATTAATCCAATGAAATAACCGGAATTAATCCAGAAATAATCTTATTTAGACCGAATGTTAATTCAGCCAAATTATGTAGTTTTATTCTCCTGAAGAATCATTAGGGACTACAACTATTTTGGCTTTCCTTTTTTATGGGAACAGAGAGAAACAGCATTAGCAGAATCTTGGCAAAACAAAAGTGCATTCTAATTCAGTCAATATGGAGAAACTGGCTGCAATAAATATATGAAGAGGTACTGAAACCCCAATTATATGATATTTAAAAGATACATGTGCACTATTCTCTAGGGTCAATGATAACCCAGTCAAACTAAAATACTCATGTTAACATTATCCAAGAAGTACAATAGTTATCTTACTTCTAAAATAGGAATTTAAATCACAGCTTGCTGATTTTTTCTAATAAATGCAATAGAAGCAGTGCTGCATACCCAACCATCAAATTGTGCATTCAGAACTACAGCTTTTGGACTCCCAAACTGAAATATTTCAGCCAAAGTTCTTTCAAGTTTGAGATATTAAAATTTGAAGACATGTAAACAACAAATATCTTCAAA
>WAAD01030348.1:699-24805 GCA_013389945.1 Fregata magnificens | reverse complement strand
GACAAAGGCAGTTTAATAAAACAAAGACCACGTGCGGAAACAAAAGGGAAAGGACAACAGGGACCCCCCTCCCCACCTCTCACCACAGCGACGCCCGGCCCCCGCCCGGGCAGCAGGGCCCCAGCACGTGCCGCGGCTGCTCCCGAGGACACAGACCAACGTCCCAAACCAGGAATGCCCCCGCTGCCTCCTTCCTCCCAGCTTTTATCCCTGAGCAGAGCTCACACGGTACAGAATAGCCCCGCTCAGCCCGGGCCGGCTGTCCTGGCCGCCCCCTCCCAAGATGCCGCCCAGCCCCAGCCCACAGCGGGGGTGGGGGGGGAAATGTTGGAGAGAGAGAGAGAGAGAGAGACAGACAGACAGACAGAGACATAGACAGCCCCGGGGCTGGGCAGGCACCGCCCGGCCACAGCCAGACACTGGTGCTGCCTCCAGCCACCAGCACAAAGCACAGCAGGCTGGCCTGGGGAAAAGCAGCTCCCCCTCAGCCAGACCCAGTACAGCTATAATGTCTTTTCTTCCCCCTCCTCTATAAATCATGCCCTATATATTGTTCTGTAACTCGTTAAGACGGGAGAAACTCTAAACCTGCTTTTCCTGTGAACTGTGTAAACCCCGGGTGATTACAGCAACAGAGGGAAAAATTCCCTGTTGGCCCTCTAGGATCTTTGAAAGTAATAACACTGATATTGTGATAGAGGCGTTGAGTTATTTTTACATTCAGACTGTTGTCATGCTTTTTAATAATAAATATGACCACTGTGGATTTTTGATAAGCTAATTAAATAAAAATGAACATTAGAGGAGAGATAATAATGTTCTTATAACAGTTCTGAAACTCTCTTTATCATTTTCATCTTGTTCCACCAGGTAACTCTTTCCCCCTCTTTGCAAAAATTTCCACCATAGTCACACACTGCATATCTTTTTTTACCCCAGGTATGTGCTGATATAACTTCTGTAGTTTACATCCTATTCATTGTTTACTCCTACACGAAGCATATTTTAAAATGAAGATGTACTGCAGTTTGGTTTTTTTTAACTATTTAGTATTTTTACTATTAATGTAACATTAGTCTTATTTCTTACATGTAGAGAAAATGATA
Source organism: Fregata magnificens (assembly GCA_013389945.1). Classification (NCBI taxonomy): domain Eukaryota; kingdom Metazoa; phylum Chordata; class Aves; order Suliformes; family Fregatidae; genus Fregata; species Fregata magnificens. Next base: position 23,699 of record WAAD01030348.1, on the reverse strand, counting down.
AATACTTAAATACTTTCAAGTGATATTTTAATGGAGCTAGTTTAGAAAATATACAGAGGGATAATCCTACACTCAGAAGGCTTGATGCAAAAATCAGTTTGCTAATTTATCTATTATTTCTTTTGTGTATTGTCTCATTTGTATCTGATTGCATTTCCTTTTACTGGTGTGAATGACTATCTGACATTCAGGGCAACACAGAAAAAGGGTAAATAAATGCTGTTTAGAAGGGCTTTAGCCATTAACAAATGTTTTCCCCCGCTTTTCCTGCTGACAGGAGAAGTAGCAATGCCAACAGTAGGGAAAAGAGTGCTAAGAATAGAACTAAAGTCATTACAAGTTATACTTCTCAAACTTGTAAATGAAGAATGGATTGACTATATTGGAATTCAATGCAGTACCTAAATAACATGTAACGACTTTGAATTTCAAGGATATCTCTGTTGGGGGCATGAAGGTGCAAGCTTCTATCACATGGACAGGAAGAGTTAATCTTTGGAAAAAAACCCCAAACTTTCAAGAGTTCATATTGCTAAGTAAGGTACTCTAACCACTGTGTGAGTGAGACAGAAGTGCAAAAGAGTACTTGGGAGGCAGGAGCAGACAGAATGAGACTAGAGGAGAACGTAAAAGTGAGACAGGTTTGAGGAGGAGAAAAGAGAAATCAATTGACTGGTGGGATAGAAACAGTCAAGGATTCAGATAAGAAAGGTCTTGTGCCATAACAGTCTGCATCATATTTGTTGAACTCTTAAGCTCCTATTTTCCACAGCTGAATCTGCCCAAACAAAAGATAGGGGAGTGAGGGACAGGTGTGCAAAAGTCCACAAAGAGTGGGGAAGCAGTCAAAAAAAGTTAAGAAAACAATATTTCTTAAAATCTCAACCCATTCTGGATTTGCCGACTTGAACCTTTTCCTGAAGACATGTGGCTAAGTCCTTTCTTCCACAAGAGAAGATAGATGTTATTTCTACCAAAACCCAACTAAACAGGAGGTTGTTATGCAAGACCTCAGCACTGAGAACATTCAGCCCTTACAGCCTTCAAAACTTACTGCTCCATACATTGCTGAACAATCCAGCTACTCTCTACTCTGCACTGAAAAGACCTCAGCAGAAGAAAGGATTCAGTCCAATGTCTATGCTGAATGGTTAGTGGCTGGACACTCATAAGACATGGGAGTCTAGAAGCTTGTGACTTCTGGCAATAGAAGGGAGGCTCTTTCTTTGTCTGCTGATTTGCATCAGAGAAACAGATATACACATTGACACTGAGAGGAAGCAGGGGGCAGGGGCTGGGACTCCCTTCTGCAGGGAGTGGAGACACTCATCTTCTCGTCTGACTTGTCTCATGAGGTTTGTTGCTTACTAGGTCTCAGATCCCAGAAGGTGTGGAAGGACTGCTGAAGCCCATCTTGACCTCAGACTATGAGCCTTTGCTCCTCATTCACATGGGCACCAAAGATACTGCTCTGAGTGCATAAAGAATAACTACAGAGCCCTGGGGGCTGGGCAAAGGGCATCAGAGCCCAAATATATTTTCCTCTAGTCTGTTGGAACAGGGGAAATCCTCATGTAAGAGCACATGCCTCTTGAGGGTCCATATGTGTCTGACATTGTAGAGAGCACTTTGTTTTTTATGACTACAAGACACTTTACGAGGATTTGGGAGTAGTGGAGAGAGATAGGATACACTTGATTAAGTGAGGAAAGAACATCTGTGCCAACACACACACTATCCTAAGTGAGAATGGCATCAGACTAGGTTCTGTGGGGGATGGTGACCAGAGGCTGAAGTTGAGGTAGGGAAGGCAGTGAGAAAGTGGGTGGAAGAACAGTGTGATGGACACAGCTCTCATATTTCCCTTCTAAAAGCAGCATGACTGGATGTCTAGCTCAAGAGCCTGTATGCAACACATGCAGCATGGGGAACAAATAGGTATTAGAATCTGTGCATAGTAGGAGAGCTATAATCTTACTGGATTTACAGAGACATGTTGGAATAGCTGGCATGGCTGGAGTGCTGCAATGGACAGATAGAGGGACAGGTCCTGGCCAGCAATGTCCCAGCCCTGCCAGCTGTGCTACGGCACTTGGCTCACGGCTCCCTGTCCCTTATGGAACAACACCTATTTTGGTGGCTCTCTGACAGACATTGGCATGAACCGAATGGAAAGGTAAAAATGCAAAAAAGGGAAAAATAAGAAAGGGCAGAATGATGAGGAAGGAGATGTTGATACGGAGAGAGAACAGGGAAAGAAGATAAGAGTGAAAAGAGGAAAGTTTCAGAAAAAGACAAATGAAAGGAGATAATAGAAGTTTTGATTAGTTGAATTAGCACATCTCTATGAATGTAAGAAGTTGTTCTGTTAACAGACTCCTGATTTGAGGATAGAGCAGCAAGGCTGGAAGCTGGAGATATGGCAGCTAGTGAACGCCTCATTTTAATCTTTAAAAAATGTGGCTGAATGGAAGAGTCAGTTTTATGCACTTTTAAATATAATTTCTCATATAAATAAAAATAACATTTGAATTTACATCTGTGTGTATTACTTTTAATTTATGCTCAGACTTCCTTTTTGGTATCAGCTGTGAACATATGCTTCTTCTCATATGGGAGCAAGTTAGTAATTTTTTTTTTTTTTATTGTATAAGAGGATACGATTGTGTTAGATCCTGTCTAAATGAAAAGATGTCTTTAAAACAGCCCCATGGCTTTTATTTGTAAGATATATAAACTAAACTGATATTCAGGATGTTGAGTTATTATACACTGATTTGCAGCAATATTTGATTATGAATCTTTGCCACTACAAATCAAATTCCTCTATAGATATCTATGTGTGTTGTTGCAAATTTATAGTCTGGCTTGACTTAATAATCACAGAGGCATTATTTCTTTATCCAGAATTTCAAGTTGTGTATATTTATTCTGAAAAGGCAAGAACTGTACAAGGCATCTAGCTTAGACTATTTGAAAGGTATCAACTGTTTAAATGACATTTTCACCTTCAGCAAATACATCTTTGCCTGCTAGAAATGGCGATGCTATCATGCTGCACGCAATCTATGATACAGTCATGTCACAAATAGGTGTCAACTCTCATTACATTCTCAAGTATAAATTCCACTTATCAGTTCCCACATAGTTGCAGATGTTTTAACAATCCCATTTTACCATGATTGCACCAAGGCTCAACTTCAAATGCTTTATGATATATTTGTAGGAGCTACTGTAGATGCACCAGATTTGGGAGCATGATGTGTAGTTGGTAGCCACATGGGAATTTTTATTTCCAGTAAGTATTGAATAAACTAGTAGTTTATTGTCCAGCTACCTTGACAAACGAGAAAAGTAATTTGTAATTTTCCATTACTTGTTTCTTCACAGTCTTGTTTACAGCATTACAACAAAATAACTTAGTATTTGAAACTCAGACCTAACTTTTAATTTTCTGAAATATTTATTCAGGAAAATATATCAGTCAACTCATGTTCTGATGATTAGTAAAGTTCTTAGGTTTTGGTATTAGCCAAAACCCATATGACTTATTAGAAATGGGTTTTTAAAATAAATATTTTGAAAATTAATAATTATGATAGGGTATTTGTACATATAACTTTTAAAATCAGAACTACATTGCTATGAGCAAAGTCACCATCTGTTAAAGACATCGATGTTACCTTTCTGTTTCCTATATAGATTATTTCTGGTGCAAAGCTATCTTCTGTTTTTCTTAGCTAAGTGAATTCTGAGAACTCCTCAGTGCTGTAATACACTACTACATAGAAACAAGCCAGACAATGACCCACTATGGTTATAAAATGTCTCACTTTACTACTATTGTATGCTGATTTTAGAGAGTCAGGTACTATCTAACGCCTGACAATTGCAAAGCAGCTAGTAATACATAAAATACTGAAAATAAGCACAATATATAGTAGTTATCAGAAAAATACATGTTGCCTTTAGTTAGTCTCTGTTACTGGTGTAACAGAGGGAATAAAAAACAAATCTGAAAAAGAAAGACAGCCTTTTACCATACAGGTCATAGTTTGTTCTTCTAGCAGTCACACTGCAGGGCCGTTCCATTTCATGTTAACTTAACTGCAAAAATATTCTCAGCAGAATAATTCATATTTCTGTCTTTCTAGGCATTGCGCATTTATCTTGATATCTTTCTAGTCTCTAACCTTATTTTGTAGTTAATAAAATACACTGAATATTACAATATGCTCATTTTAGATCTTAACTTTATTACTAACTGAAATTTTAGTAATCTAAAGCTGATGGAAGAGGTGAGAGGAAGTCTAACTTAAATGTCTACTTTCTCTAGAAAGTCAATAGAGAAAAAAATGAACTTCTGAATAGTGGAAGAGTTTGCTTAAGAAGATAGCTGTGTGCCTGTTCTATAGGGATGTAGAGAATCAATAGGAAGTGATAAATACCATTCTTCCCACAGGATGTGACTTGCTTGACCCTCCCCTGAACAAACTCTACTATAGTCATTATCTATCTCTTGCTTAATAATCTAATAGTGAGGTCACATACAACATCCTAGGCTTTTCTTAGTGACTGAATGCACCTTTTCCACAGATAAGACAAATGCCAAAAAACCAAACCAAAAGCAAAGGGGAAAACAGGTATCTTTGGTCAGTGTATCCTCCTCTGAACCACAGTGCAGACACTCAAGTGAGAATCTTAGTTCAAAAGGGCAGCAGACAAAAAGATTTTGTTTTTTTTCATTTTTTTTGGGAGCAAACCTCTCATCTGGCTGGTGCTAGGACTTCAGTTTAGCTCCAGCTAAATCTGTAGGCATTTCTTATTTTATCTTGACTGGATGAAAAGAAAAATAACATTTGGAATAAGAAGCAGAACCTCTGCTTGGCCTGAAGGGACTACTCATCTACTCTGATGTTTCTGTCTTTTTGCCCCAGCACATACATAGAGACACACAAAGCAGCCCAAAATGGCATTAATCCTTTTCACTATCTACAAGAACCAGAGGGGATAAAAGGTCACTTTAACAGGATGACTCTTCGTAGGTAGTAAAGTAGCCTGAGTCTAGTAAAAAGTGTGTCTTCTCTTTCAAGACAGTAATTGTCACCTCCAGGATGATCCCAGGTCATGGCTGTTTGAGGAGAGTGAGAAAGCTTGGAGCATATTGCTGAACTAATATCTCTGCATCTTCTACCATCAAAGTAGAATAACCAAGAAATTACATTTCTGCAATATATCCTAATACTGTCAGTACAATTCAGTGTTGCACAAAAAAAAAAGATGAGCTCTAAACTTCCAATGTTGCAGCATGATATATAATGTTTCTATAATGTACCATGATTATCATTAATACTTAATTATTGTAACACTGCATTTATCATGCCACAGTGATTATTTTCCAGTTTTGTTTTTTCACTGTCCTTAAAAAAATTACCTTATTCTAGATATATTTAAAAATACTCAACATTGCGTGTTTGAACAAAATATTGATGATTCCATGTATCTAGGTTTTAAAGAGTTATAAACGGTGTTATATGATTAATAAGGTCAAATGTGATGAATGTGACTGGCACTAACAGGTATCATTTGCTTATATAATAGGTGGAAAAATTATTGTGTGCTAAATCAGACACTTGTAGTGACCAGACAAGTTAAATTTAGACTAGAACCCAGCAGTCCGGAAGGAGGATCCGGGGAACTACAGGCCAGTCAGCCTGACCTCGGTGCCCGGGTGTTTAGGCATTGGAACAGGCTGCCCAGAGAGGTGGTGGAGTCATCAACCCTGGAGGCGTTCAAAAAAGGTATAGACGTGGCACTCCAGGGCCTAGTTTAGGAGTCATGGTGGTGTTAGTTGATGGTTGGACTTGATGATCTTAGAGGTCTTTTCCAACCTTAATGGTTCTATGATTCTAAGATTCTATGATTCAGGTTTTAGATAGAAGCAGAGTTTGAAGTTAATAGCAATGAAATCTCATACTGGCTCTAATTATTTTCATGAGATTTTGTGCTCCAAAAACTAGGGTCACAATTATTAGCAGATAATGCTAATTCTTCCTTTCTTCCCTGAATGAGGTGATGAATTCCTGAAAGATCAGGACGCATCTGCAGTGGAACACAAAAACAGTCCCTTTTTAGTTTATAAGGAAAAATACTAGGCCACAGCTTAGATTAGTGATTCTAATTCATTCTTCCAAAACCCAAATACCTTCGCAAGGCACAGGCTTGAAGTTCCATTATACAGTTCTGCTGATCTTTATAATTCACATATTTTCTCATAACTTTATTTTCCTACAGTTAAATATTTTATTATAAAACTTGAAAAAAAAGTTGTAAAATATTGTTATAATAAGACAAAACAGAAAAAAAAGCAATAAAATAGCCAAGCTGTGATTCTCATTTTTTTTATTACTCAGAAATTTACTAGAAGTCTCTTGGTCCTATAAGGAGATGAGTTTAATGCATATGCAACTCTCAGAGAGAACAGTCCTTTTTTCAAGCAGATTTCCTAATGAAGCAATGGAAGATTTCAGGATGTGACTTGCTTCTTAATCTGCGTCTATATATGTGAGGGGAAGGAAATGTTTATCTCTTCACAGAGCCTGTGTAGAGGCAAGAGCCCAAGCCTTACATTGCACAGGAGTGGGGAGGCCCAGCAGGAGGCTGAACTCTTACACAACAGATACTGGAGGCTTGTAATAGACACTGGAGGCCTGTGACTTCTGGCAACAGATTTCCCCGCCTGTAGATGTTCTTTTGTAGACAAGCTACAGACATGGCAACAGAAAATGTAAAAGAAAGTCTGTTGAGGAGCGTGTCTACCTGGGCCACTTGTGCCTAATTCATGTCTGAAGCCATGCCACAAAGAGAAAGCAATGGACAATGGTAGTCAGAGGTTCCCTTCTGCAGGGGAAGAAGGCTCCCAAAGCCTCCTCTTTTGCAGCCTGCCAAAGAGTAACATAGAAATATCACTTGAGCATATACGGAAAACCATAGCTTGATGGAAGTTGAAACTAACAAAGGGTGTGAAGGTCAAAAACAAGGACATTGAGAGGTACGTCAGCTGTAAAAAGGAAGTCCAAGAAAAAAATCTTGTCCTGATGCCAAAAGAGGTGGTGACCTAGTGGCAAAGGATATAGAAAATGCAGAGGTATTCAGTGCCCTTTTTGCCGCCGTTATTAATTGCAAGGTCTGCTCAGGCTGTCAGGTAGTGGAAAGAGCTGCTCCATGAGGAAAGACCAACTGGTAGCCAAGGACATAGGCAAGACAGTGTTTTCACTGATGGGGTACAGTTCAGCATACCCAAGCAGGGCTGGACTGGTGACTGACAAGTTCTGGTGACAGTCTGATAATCATCAGACAGAGCAAGACAACTTAAGGAGTCAGCTTCAAGGTCAATCCAAAACTGCAGACCAGTTTGTAAGTCAGGACCAACAGGCAACACGGCTGAACGCACCTGCAGGTCCCAGGTGAGAATGGTCAGGACAATAAAGCCTATTTTTGCACTCCAGGCTTGACACAGGCATTCCAGACCTCCATGCTTAGTAAGAAAGTTTGGGGAAGAAAAGTACAGTCGATAATAAAGGATGGCCAAGTTAAGGTCTACTTGCTTATCCTGGACAGGCACACATCCATCAGACTGGACAGGATGTATCTGAAGGTAGTCTGGTCAACATAATTTTGATGCCACTCCCTCTAACATTTGAGAAAAAGCTAATGGATAGACTAAGGGCTAGAGTCTTCTCAGAGGTGCACAGCAAAAGGAAAAGAGACAATGCGTGCAAATTGCAGCAGGGGAAATTATAAACTGGATTTCATAAAAACAGAATCTTCATATTTGGGGTGCCTAACTACTGAAGCAGGTTGCCCAGAGAGGTTGTGAAATCTCCAACCTTGGGCAAGACCCCAAACAACCTGGTCTTACTTTGAAACTAGCTCTGTTTTGAGCAGGGGGTTAGAAAAAATGACCCCCAGAAATCCTTTTCAAACTAACTGTTCTACAATTCTAATACAGAGGGATTTTATTGGCTTTTTGGCAAACATTTCCTTTATAAAGTTCTTTTCATAATCCTTATCCCAACACAAAAACTGAGAAAAATAAAACAATACTTGTGAAAGCTGGCTAGCTGGCTTCTTCATATACCTATTCAAAAGTGTAAACCAAATACTGATCCATAATTTTAATTCATTTGAGCATATAGAAATCTTGTCAGGAAAGAGCAATATTGCAGCACAGACTAAGAAAATACTATTGCTCATTATCCAAAAACTTGAACTGGAACAAATATTTCAAAATTCAAATAAAAATGGTGACAATATGGATAAATGAAGAAAAGTGGTTTTTGCATCTGTCATGGTTTAACCCCAGCCGGCAACTAAGCACCACACAGCCGCTTGCTCACTCACTCGACAGTGGGATGGGGGAGAGAATCAGAAGGGTAAAAGTGAGAAAACTTGTGGGTTGACATAAAGACAGTTTAACAGGTAAAGCAAAAGCCGCGCACACAAGCAAAGCAAAACAAGGTATTCATTCACTACTTCCCATCGGCAGGCAGGAGTTCAGCCATCTCCAGGAAAGTGGGGCTCCATCATGTGTAACGGTGACTTGGGAAGACAAACGCCATCACTCCGAACGTCCCCCCCTTCCTTCTTCTTCCCCTGGCTTTCTATGCTGAGCATGACATCATATGGTATGGAATATCCCTTTGGTCAGTTGGGGTCAGCTGTCCCAGCTGTGTCCCCTCCCAACTTCTTGTGCACCCCCAGCCTACTCGCTGGTGGGGTGGTGTGAGAAGCAGCAAAGGCCTTGACTCTGTGTAAGCACTGCTCAGCAATAACAAAAACATCCCTGTATTATCAACACTGTTTTTAGCACAAATCCAAAACATAGCCCCACACTAGGTACTATGAAGAAAATTAACTCTACCCCAGCCAAAACCAGCACAGCGTCTGTAGGGTCTCTACAATTAGTCTTACTATTTTGGTCCTGAAGTTTAACTTAAAAAAGATACTGTAACATAAAAAGCCATTCGAATTTAACATCTATGAACTAGGAGTAGACCATTTTCCACATAGAAAGATTAAAGATCTTTTTTAGGCTTTTTTTTTTTTTAATTGATACAACTTGAATAAAACAGAAATAAACTCATTCAGATACACATATTCTTCTTCAAAATCATTGTGGGTGACAGAGCATTGAAACAGGCTGTCCAGAGAGATTGTGGAATCTCCTGTTCTGGAAATATTCAAAACCTGCCTGGATGCAGTCCTGTGCCCGCTGCTCTAGGTGAACCTGCTCAAGCAGGGAGGTTGGACAAGATGATCTCCAGAGGTCCCTTCCAACCCCAACCATTCTGTGATTCTGTGATTCTGTGATCATTTAAAGTCTTACTGAAATTTAAGTGTTTCATAAACTTTTCTTCTAATTCTGTATGCTTAAACACAGATTAGGAATTTTAGTAGGCAGACATGCTGAAATGCTTGGCTTTTTCCTATCAATCTGTGTTTCCAGAAGCTTTATCTCTAGTTTACCCTCCTAGATATTGTACTTTGAGATAGACACCAAGTTGGCTATGAAATATGAATGTTGTAGCAAAAGGCTGTATTGACTTCTTAAAATCATAAGGAATATGGGATTTTTGGAAATGCCTGTTATACATGTCTACTTAGTTAACTCTTTTTATGCAGGTATTGATATCAGAACACTGACAGGACCAGAAGGTAGATGTGAAAAGAAGAAATTCTTTTATAAGACATATTTCTTGTTGAAGAAGAAAATGGATGGATAAAATTAGTGGTTTTATCAAAATAATAGTGGGAAATTTCTTTCCTTGACTTTGATCCACAGCTGATGGCAGGCTGTTTAATACAGCTCTTACAAACAACTTTCAGAGATGTAGAGATTGTCAGAATAATATCTGTCTGCCTTACACACTGCTTTCAAAAGTAATTCTGAATTGACAAGAGATTGATAGGTTTCTTTGATAGCTTTTTTTTTCCTTTAAGGCAGTCAAATGGCACTTGAGGAAAAACAAATAACGAAGGGAAATTGTTTAAAGATTAAATACTATACAAAGAGATGAACTACTGAATGTATTTACTAATTTTAACAGTATATACCCATAATTCATCCATGAACATAGGTAATCTTTTGCACTCCATCACATTTCTATTTTGATTTGAATATATTAAAATACTTAGGATATATAAAATCAAATGTATTGTAAGTGAGAGTATCTTCAGTATTTAGAAGGTAGGAAAACCTCATGAGAAAAATTTATACAGACATTCATACAAAAAGAAATACATGTTATATGAACCTATACTGAATTCATAGTGGCTGTTTAGCATCATCCTTACCGACTGAAATGTAGTTATTCCAATCTCACAGATACATATGTAAAATTAATATAAATATGCAATACTACTGGAACAAAATACTTTCTGTAGAGCAAATAAATCTCATCTTAAAGTAGTCAGATCAAGATAGACAGATCACTTATACTGGCTTGAACTATATGGTGATAATTAACTCTCCACTTAGCAAATTTCCTAGAAAAATGTGATATTTTAACCTATTCAGTCTTATATAATTTAGATTTTTTAGCTGTTTGGGAGATGTAGAAAACAGTGACAGTACTGTTTTAAATGAAGACAGGGAAACTCACTAGAGTGAATTAGGTATGGACACACAAATAACAAATTTAAAAAAAAAAGGTCTGAATCAGCAACCTCTCATATTATGTATTGCTGAGGCCAATATGCAATCACATTCAGCATGGGAATTTAGAGGCCATTAAACATCACAACTGTCCCCATGCTGTCATAACTGTACCAGCACCTGCTACAAAACTACTTTGTGCTGATCTGCTATGAAAATGCAGTATTACCAGATCTCACATTGATTTATGTAGTCCACACCTGCAGAAATAGTAGTTGCACATTAGAGTACATCAAAGACTATGTCAAGAAAAGTGGTTTAACATTTCCTATAGAATAAATTTTAATACTGCTTGCTGGGTAGAACTGTACTTCCTGTTAATGTGCAATATTTTGTATTGATGCTTAAGCTAATATAGAGGAACAGAAATCCATTTTCCTCGTATACAAATCAGAAATGTCAGAAGTATGAGCCTTTAGCTGATCCAGCATGCTATGAGAATCAATCACAATGATGTCCACATAATCTCTCTTTTACTTTAAACATAGCTCCCAGCCAAATACACCTCTCTCTTGCCTAGTCAGCGATGCTACTGAAAATACCATTCTTCCCATAGCCAGAATAAGGATAATTTTATATTTTAGAGAACTTTTCCAGCTGTGTTATTGTCTGTCTTTTGAGTCCGTCAGCCACCTTGTGTTTCCTTTACAGTTCCAGAGTTGTCACCAACTAGTGTCAGACTTCAGAGCTCCATGGTTAATTCATGCAACCTTTTTTTTTTTTTTGTCAACTTACTGTTACAGAGCAAAATTTAGAAATATAGTAGCTGGAGAATGTCTCAGAAAGCAAGGAACTCTGAGCAGGACTCTTCTTTGCTTGAACATTCATGTTGTATTAGCCATTAGAAATTGTTTTTAAAGTTTTGGGGTTTGTGTGTTTTGGATTTAGTATGAACCTGAAGGACAAGCACTGCACAGCTTGCTAAATTATCTACGTTTATTGAATTTCAAGTTAGGGCTTCTAATCATTTTGCCTTCTGCAATTATCTTGGGTGAACTAAGTTTTAGTCTTTTTACTTTGCTGGTTACTCCATACTATTGATCAGAGTTTCTCAGAATGATTGTTGTAGAGCTGAATCAGGATCAGTTTGAAAAATCCTAACTAAGCCAGAAATAACTTTTTAAAGTCCTCAGTATTTTTCCTTTCATTTTACCTCAAATTTCTCTTAAAAGTCATCTTCTCTTATTTTATCAGAATTCTACTCCCTATAACCCTATGAACAAGGAAGAAGCAGGAAAATCAGAGCAGTTTAAAATCAGCTCTAGCCTACAAAACTAGCAGTTGCTTTCTCTAATGATATTATATAAGCATGGATTTTTTTCCTCAAAATGACAATTTTAAAGGAAGTATTTTTCCTAACGCTTCTTCTCCTGGAGTCATTAACGAATATACCTTTACATGAATGAGTCTATTTTTCTGTTTATTTTTTGCTCTTTTTTAAGCAGCTAGATTAAGGGTTTCATACTTTCAACATTCTGCCTGAAACAATAGACTCAATGACATTAACACATAAGGAACAAGCACGGGCGACTTCTGTTATTACTAATCTTATTGCATATATGTGAAATCTTTTGCTACTTGGGACATAATAAATTCTTTGAGAAATTAAATGTAACTTGTAGGAATGGTTATATGAAATAAGGACAAATATCCATGTAATAAAGCATTCTGTGCTTACTGTGGCAAGTGGTAGGTACTTAGACAATGAATATAAAAATGGGTTGTGTGTAAAGTCATCTTCTCCCCACTATACTCTGTCTCAGTTTCCAACAGTTTGCAGTATTGGCATCTCCTGAGTTAAAATTTCTGTTTATATCTTGGTGTTTAAAAGGTCTGGAAGGACTTATGAGCCATAGATATTTCTAATTGCTTTTTGATTTAATTTATATTTTTGACTTTCATCCTGTGGCAATTGAATTCTGCAGTTTAATTGAGATTATAATAGTGGGATTGGCTTCAGCAAAATATTCCCTAAATCCCATTCTGAGATCTCCCTCAGCATGTTTCATGCACCTATAAAGAGATGGTAGATGCTCTGTGACAGCACAATGAGTTTCCTTCTGCTAGTAGTTTTTGGCAGATCAGAAGCTTAACCTTTGAAGTTAACCCATTTATAGAAATTATTTTATGTATGAATATAATCAGGACTAGATGAAGATAACTTGGAAATAGAGCTGGTCAGGATTTTTATGACAAAAAATTTAATGGTAGGGGCTTTTAACTCCAGAATGGAATTGTTGGGTTTGCTCGAAAAAGGGAGAGAGCACTGTCACAAAATATTAAGCGCTCATGCTTGAGATAGGCATGACTGTCCTTAATACCTTGCTTCCAATCAAGGTAAACATTGAAGCAAAGTCCCATCCTAGGTGAGAATAATAACCAACCATCAAGCAATTTCTGTTTAATGTATTTAATAACTTTTTTTTCTATAGACTCCCAAAGGTGGTCCTAGGTCAGTCCCTGTTTATCTTTTTAGAGATTAAGATGTAACCTTTCCATTCTAATGGTTTCAAGAATTAGAAAATTAAGCTCTATATTGATGATTTGCTAGTAAAAAATATAGACTGAAGATGTTACCTGTTAAAGACTTCTTAATTAAATTTTAATCTTTAAGGACTGGTTTTTTTGAGTATTTACTGAAGAACCAGTGTTGGAGAACTAGTGCTGGAGATGGACTTTTAAAATGGAAAACAGAAAATAAAACTGAAAATTAAATAACTGCATGGAAATCATGCTCTTCCAAATCATTCTCGCAAAAAGCAGGCATTGATTCTAGTAGCAAGACAGAGCATGAAACTTAATAATGAAAAAGATTTTTTTTATAGTTTCAATATAATGGATTTAGTGATAAAATTAACTGTTGGAGCATGCTGGTGAATTTTGTGCAAAAGCCTAGTAAATTGTCTTTTTCCTTATACAAAACCCACATTTTTTTGTGTTGTCCCTGTTCCTCTTCTTTTTCACCTTAAAATAACTTTTCCAAAGTCAACTTCTATTCTCACTCATTTTCAACTCTGAGTTATGGTTTTTTTCTGACATCAATCATTTTTAAGGAAAGAAGACAGGTTTTATGACAATTTTCACTTGATTGAAAAAGCTATTCTTTTCTCTCAAAAAGAAAATTCAACAGAAAATCACTTTACTGTAGTAACTGCTTATATAAAAGGAAAGCTTAAGACAATTTATTTACCCCTTGGCTGTGCTAGGTTCATAGACAGTGTACATTAGAAATGACTGAAATAGGTAGATTTATTTGTTCACATTTTCTAAAGCCCATCTGCGGCCCAGTAACAATGACTTCTGCCAGTCCTAGTGCAGGGATCTGTAAAGCACAGATCTCAGGGCTGGCATGGGCTCACCTTGGCTTTAGTTGGGCTGAGCTGGTTTCAGCTCCTGCCTTGGGCCAAGTGTCTGTTGCCTCCTCTGCCTGAGCTTGAGCTCTGCCAGTGCCTCTGTGGGAAGGGTCTGGCAGACCCAGGGAGTTGCTGCCCAACAAAGAGCCCTGGTGGGGCTTAGCCTGGGGAGGCTGTGGGGACATGGTCACATTCAGCTGGGAGCAGCCAGAAGGCAGGAGCCCAGGATGAGTGTGCTGGTTTTGGCTGGGGTAGAGTTAATTTTCTTCATAGTACCTAGTGTGGGGCTATGTTTTGGATTTGTGCTAAAAACAGTGTTGATAATACAGGGATGTTTTTGTTATTGCTGAGCAGTGCTTACACAGAGTCAAGGCCTTTGCTGCTTCTCACACCACCCCACCAGCGAGTAGGCTGGGGGTGCACAAGAAGTTGGGAGGGGACACAGCTGGGACAGCTGACCCCAACTGACCAAAGGGATATTCCATACCATATGATGTCATGCTCAGCATAGAAAGCCGGGGGAAGAAGAAGGAAGGGGGGGACGTTCGGAGTGATGGCGTTTGTCTTCCCAAGTCACCGTTACGCATGATGGAGCCCCACTTTCCTGGAGATGGCTGAACTCCTGCCTGCCGATGGGAAGTAGTGAATGAATACCTTGTTTTGCTTTGCTTGTGTGCGCGGCTTTTGCTTTACCTGTTAAACTGTCTTTATGTCAACCCACAAGTTTTCTCACTTTTACCCTTCTGATTCTCTCCCCCATCCCACTGTCGAGTGAGTGAGCAAGCGGCTGTGTGGTGCTTAGTTGCCAGCTGGGGTTAAACCACGACAGTGAGGAAGCATAAAAGTAAACCCAAGTAGACCCCAACATTTAGGATAAGGGGACCCCCACCAGCAGCACTGCATTTCTCCCAGGAAGGGACTCCGGATGTCGATGACTCTCTGTGACAGCCCAGCACCACTTGGCTGGAGGAAGAATGCCTCCATTGGCCTCATGAGCTGAAGGAACACTGGGAGGGTGAGCACAGCACCAGCAAAAAGGGGTAGATATTAGAAAGGGGTTTTGTATAAGAATTCTAAGGGTATTAATATTACATAGTTTTTCCTGTACTAATTTGTACTATCATTGTAATTGGACTGTTTGTTGCATTTCATTTTAATTTTGAAGTTTTTAACTAGGCTAACAATAAATTCTTGGCTCCATACATGCGCTGTTTTCTTTCACCCATAACACAGTTTTCAATGTAAAACAACCCCTTAAAAAATCAGGGAGCAACTGGGGCAATCATACAAAGTGCTCAGAAGTATTCCAGGTTACATTAAAATAGATGTAGACTCTGACATTAGACTCTTAACTAATTTAAAGTTAATTCTGTTATGGTTTACCATATTTCTAGTACTTAGACCTAAAAAGAATTGAGTCTCAAGAAGGAAAGTTCTACCTCAAAATGAGGAAAAGGTCTCCAAACATGGAATTGAATATTGCTGTCATTAATAATTCTTCTCTCTTTCTTCTTCTAATTTCTTTGAGAATTTTACTGAAAAGTTACTTTTAAAATATAAATAATTTAGACATGGAAAGAGTTTGGACGATATTGTTATTATTGTGCTTTTAACTACCAGAGACTTTGAGATGAGCTCTCTGCAAAGAAGGAACTTTCACTTATGGAAAATACAGGCTTGAAATCTGATCAAATTGTATTTCTGTTTCACCTTCTAGTGTCTAGAATGACATAGAAAGAAGGGCAGTAAACACTGGAAAATACTTATCTTAAAAATAGTAATATGAAGAAGCATATCCTAATGGTAATGAAAACTGTGAAAGATCTTTATCTGCTATGGCATTGCAGGATGTCAATAAGAAATGAATGCACTGCAGTTGCTGCTTTTAAAAATATGAAATTTTATAAACCTCGCCACTGTGTGTGTTATCAGAAGATGCATCTGCTGAGAACTACAGCATGCCTCTCACAGTTTCTATTAGTTGCAAATGCTTTTTATTGTGATAGAAAACAATCCTGAACTAACATAAAACCTGGAAATATTTCCAGTTAGAATTTACTAGGCAATGTCACACAGAATAACACATAAGGGATTAATCTGGTAATTAGTAGAACCAGGGAGGTACTGATCAGGAAGAATGACATAGAATGACAATATTAATGAGCACATGAATTCGATGAGCTTATTTTCTTACAGATCATACAAACCCCAACACTATGTAGAAAGTTGACCCTTCTAATTGTTATTTTAAAACTATTTTTAATTTATATTCTACAGAATAATAAAATAGAAATCTTAGATTTTAAGTTTCCTTTCCTTTGAAGACTTTTTTTGCTGAAACATTCTCCAGCCTTGCCCAAAGACACATCATCAATGACATTCTGACAGAGCTAGCCCATAGCTCAGTACTAGATTGAATCTTAATGAAGGGTTTTAACATCTAAGCCCCTCTGCAATGTTACTTTGTTTGGGTTCTGGGAACACGTCTTAAAAATTATTTGACAATTAAAAATACAAAAATATTTAGGAGAATGTAAATACATTCTGAGAGACTGGGATGGACATTTTTAACTTAAATATGCTAAAATGCTTCTACTTGCTCACAGGATTGAATAATGTGTGTGCTTTTTCCTCACAAAAGGTGACTGCATGAGATAACGCTAGAACTCTGACTTTTTTTCATTCTCAGATGATTTTTATTCTGCCCCTTCTAAGTTGTGCCCTCAAAGTTCAGACATTTGAGAAAACATTGTCCTGCGTACAAGGAAGTCTCATGAAAAATTCCACTCTTCTAGGGAAAAACAGTCAGGAATGCCATCCCTGTCCTAGATCTCAGTCATATGATGTGTTTCTGAGAAGGTATCTCACAACTTTTTCCATTAATTGGTTGAACTACTTCCATAAGTCCTAATAACTTTGTATATAGCTGTAGTCTACACAGTAAGAAATAGGGGACTTACTCTTGTCCAAGAGAATTTATACAGTAACTGTTGTCAGAAAGGGCATTTAGGAATAGTTTGATTATGAATTGGAAGGTGATAGAGATGTCATAATTAAAGGAGATGGAAACCAGGGCTGACTCTTCAATCCTTAAAAAATGTTGCCTTTTTCTCAGTGGCACAGAGAATCAGGCACCTAATTCTAGGTCAGAAAAACACAAGACTCCACACCTTCAGTTTTACTGTTGTGGTGATTCTTTAAATAGATGAGGTTCCCCTAACCAAATCAGGTCTTGTTATTTTAAAAGATGTTAAGAATCAGGACTCGTTCTCCTCATGATATTTAGTGCTTAATTTAGAGCACAGTGAGGTGTCTCTGCACCATGCTTTACTGCAAACTACAAACATCTGCCTGTTCCCCCAGGTTTTTCCTAAAATTTCCATTTGACTTCTTCACAAAAGGGAAAAAGGAGAAAAAAAAGAGAGAAAATTAAAACCTGAAAGATGAAGGTAAATTGAGCTGATATGGTCCAGTTAACATATACAGAGAAATTTTACATCCACCCATCTCATATAAGAAATTCACGCACTAAACTTCATTGATTTTTTCAAGCAGTTAACTTAATTTTAATCTAGCAAGAATTCTCATGTGAATTGTACCTATAATACCAAATATTCATTATTGTTCAACCAAGTAAGTGTGATCTAAAAAGAAGTATTTAATGCATATATATATTAATATATACACACAGACACAACACAGGTGTGCACCGTCATACATACAGCCTCAAAATAATATTTAATGTTGTCTTTCAGGAAATCTAGACATCTGTTTGTCTGCACCTCTTCTCTATCTCAAGCTTGTGAAATTTGCCAAATCCCTGTAAAAAATGGGGGCTAGTTTACCATTTTTTATTCACTTGCCTAGTTTAGCCAATTATTTGATCAATTCATGTATTATACATGTGAGTTAAGGAATAATACTACTTCAGTAATTGCAGCACATATTGCCAAAAAAACCAATGCTGGCTTCCTCCTTGAGGACCTAAATGGATCTGTGCTTACAAAGTTAATAGCGTCTGAGGAACATGGGGGAAGGTTCTTCAGAAAGTAGGATGCATACCACATGCACACTATCCACAGTTCCTACAGCCTTTGGCTTAATTGGTTCTGAGCCAATGAGTGACACATTCACCAATCCATCAGAGTATAATTTCTGATCAATGCTTTTTCATAAGATCTCTTCAGGACTCCACTAGAAGTAAAATCTGATATGAATAATAGCTT
The DNA here is from genome assembly GCA_013389945.1 of Fregata magnificens. NCBI lineage: Eukaryota > Metazoa > Chordata > Aves > Suliformes > Fregatidae > Fregata > Fregata magnificens. Next base: position 5,403 of record WAAD01030348.1, on the reverse strand, counting down.
GGGCACGAGAAATATTCATGTATGTATACAAAAGAGACCCATGTTTTCTCTCTCTCAAATGCTAGCATATTTGCAAATTAAATGGTATAGAAAATGTAACTCAGAATAGCCATTTTAGTGGCAGTTCCTCCTGTGCTGCACTAGTGCACCAGCTTCCAGATATAGAATATTTTCTCAAGAAAATAATTTTCCTCAAAAAAGTGTGATATCCCAGACTTACAAAGATATAACCACAACAGAAAGACCAGTGGGCATATTCTAAGAAAGATAAAGAGCCAAAAATATATTGTGAGGATTTGCATTGTGTAATGAATAAGTCACTTATCTTTCACTTGTGGGATGGTAGAGAAAGGAAATTCATGTCTCAAGGTGAATTAATTTTGGCTAGCTGACTCATCAGTGAATAATTTGTTCACTTGCAAAATAGACATAATCAGCAAGAGTCTAGATTTTGGTCACCAGAGATAAAATTAATTGATGTATTTTGCAAGTAAATTAAGTAAAATGAGTAAAATAAGATAATATATAGAGTACAATATGACAGTAGGAAAAAAAACTCAAAAGACAAATCTGAGACAAGTCTGCATTATTCATGCTAATAGCACCCATACTGGATGTTTCTAAAGGCTGTCTTTTAACACAATGTTTTTAAGTTTATTAATTGCTTAATCTAAATTTTCATACTGTAAGTCAGTTTTAGAAAAAAATGTTTTGCTATTTATCAGAATGAAATTAGATTCTACAGTATATCTTTACCTCCATTAAATATTTTTTTCATACATTTGTTTTGTTAATTGGTTTGGTGACTTTTGGAACATTTTTAATTAGGAAGGTGTGGGGGAACAAAAGCATGAGCATTTGGCTGATTGATAAAAACTTAGAAAAATCTGATTTTGTACAACACATGATTATTCACGCCTTGCTAAATTTTGACAGGGAAATGGTCTGCAGATTCCACCTGTATCCTGCCACCATTCCAAGTAGGCAGCTCTGAGCAAGATTTCCTGTGCAAGAAATGTTCCATCTGCTGTGCATCTCTACTGTACAACCCCCTTATCTATCTAATAGCAGAGGAGAATATCCCAGCACTTCTCACATCTGTCTCTTACATAAGACCATAATGTCGGTGAGATTTTTTTTTAAATCTATGACTAATTATTGGTAATAAAAATAGTATTTAATGCCTAGGAGATAGGAACCCATAGTACAAAAGGAATATGACAGATGAATGGCAAGAGCAAACACAAAGATGCACAGAACAGTGTGTGCAAAATAGCAAAGTGATGGCTTGTGACTTTCACCATTGTTCACAGTTTTGCTTGTAATGATCAAGGTTGGGGGTTTCTTTTTAATTCTAGAGATACACTGGGGAGAAGAAAGGGATTGCACAAAAGGGCCATTTGGGATCCTGACAGATAAATAAGGTAAGCCTACCTATACATTCACAGCTAAACTAGACTAAATATTACAGGTAAACTTTATGCAGCACTTCAAATCTCTTGTTTAGAGGATCTTGGCACTCTGTACACTTGAATGTGCACCGTAAGAACTTCCAAATGATGAGAGTGCAGCATTTTGAAGGAAATAGTGCTAGAAAGATCGGTCAGGAGCAGGGAGAGAAAGAGAAATGAGAAAAGGAACATGGTGGACAGATGTGACAAAGGCTGAGGTGGCAAACTGACACACAATATAAAAGAGACCCAATAGAAAGCTTTTTTACAATTATAGCTAAACATATAAATCAGTATGAGAATATCAAGAAGTACTAGTTACATTGCTTTTTCAAATCCTGATGCAGTCTCCAGACTCTGTCTTCCATTTCTTACCATTTCCCCTTCCTTTTTTAATCCTATATACTTATGAGGAGGATAACCTACAAGGCGATTACAACTCTTTGCTCTTGTAAACTGGTTGACTAGGAAAATGGTTCATCAGGTATGTTATGTTGATTTTCTCATACACACAGTCTCAGGTTCAAGAGATGGCGCTCCAGAAAATAAGCATAACGGGTTTTAATTTGCTACCAAGGATGGATTCTAAAAATTTCTTCCTCAAAATTTTAGCTTTTTTTAAATACCCAGTTGGCATGTTTTGATTTGTCTTTCATAAAGCTTTAGAGTCTGATTATGACTAGTCTAGATCAAAGTAGGTCTTCTATTTATGCATTTTCTACTACAAGGAAAAGGAAATCTAAAAGACAGCTACTAAACATCAGTTACAACAATCTATTTATTTTCAAGGACCTCAAAAAAGTCCAAATGAAGATCCAGTCCGTTTATATATATAAATGTACTAAGAAGAAACTAATATAGCCTAGTTTAACTCTTTACTGTATAGACCGAGTTGAACAGAAATTTGTAGCTTTTGCCTTTCTATCTTCTGAATGTGAAAGGGCTGGGTTTTAAAAAATAATATATGACATTCTGCCAACCTAAGAAGAAGCAAAAAAAGAATCACTGCATTCAACATTAGGAAACATTAGCATAGTTCACTGTCACAAATCTGAAGTTGCTTTAAATATACAAGTTATCTTCTGGAACAATCCAAGGAGACCCTTAAAACTAGAGCAAAATTAATGACATTACACAGAACAGTAACAGGAATTATGTCCAGTGGCTCAGCATGATTACAGTTTCCCAGTGCCTTCACAGATTTATACAAGTTATTTAGCAACACTTAACAGTGGAGAACATATAGCAGCACATCTTAAAGGCCTGTTTAAAAAAAAATTAGCAACATTAAGTCACATGCAGGTTCTGAAAATTAGCTTTGCTATATCTTACAAAAGACTAAAAGCTAGCTAATCTTGTTTATATCCAAGCCTCAGAATATTCTGTTCAGCATAGCTCTGAAGAAAAAGAAGTTTAGGTATTTTTGATACCCATACTATCTCCTAAAAGCTGAGGGAGTGTATTTAGGAGTAGACTTAACAGTGTAGCATTAGGAAGTAGTACACCTTAGTGGTGGGCACTGAGATTCAGAAATGAAATTTATTTCTTGAATTGGCTTCCAGAATCATTAGTCTGTCTGCTAACATTCCCCTTGGGTAGCACAGGTACAAATAGCTTTAATTTTCAGTCCTCATGATCCTGCACTGTCAGTGTAGTATCATCACTGTTTCACCTTTGTCCCCATGGTTGCAACACTACATGCGTGCAAGACTACTCCAAGAAGTCTTTCTTGTAAGACTTCTCATCTAAGATAAATNTAGGCCCAAAGAGCTGCCAGCAAAAAAGACTCAAGCCTTCATGGTAGCATGCCTCAAGCTATCCTATACTAAGGGGATATTTGTAAGAATTTAGCCTGGTCTTGTGTAATGGTTCAAAACCCCAGGCAGTTCCACTCAGAGAAAACAAAACAGAACAGAATAAAACAAAACAAAATGCAAGTAATCTAAAAGCTGACTATGTTAAGGATTATGAGAAGAACCAGTACAGAATGAGGGTGGTTAGGCACCATGACAGTGGCATATGTACTGAATCAGGTGATGTGACCGTTGTCACACATCGGTCAGTCTAAATTTGAGCAGTGATGATTTAAGCCTCTTTGCATGAGTTGGCTCAAGGAATGTCTATCTTTCCCCCAACTGGACCAAAAGGCAAAATATTTTTTCCTTTTTTAACATAGTAAAGTTAGACTCAGAACAATCACTCCTAGCCTGAAAGTGGCTGTTTCCATTTCAAGATTTGTGTGCCCAAAAGATTGTCTATTTTCTTTCTCTCCCATGATACAGCTGGCTTTAAAAAGTGACACTGTCATAGCTTTACTTAAAACTGGTTTTGCATTTTATCCAGTGTTTTTCTTAATGCAAAATTCATAAACGGCACTAGGAGCAGAACCCAGGATTCCTTTCTTGCAGGTCAAACCCTGCATCAGTGTGTTAGAGCATAGCAGTATGTGCTTGCTTGTTTTCCTTTCCAGCTTCATTACTTTCACACTTCTATCTGCACAGGAGAAATAGTTAATGTGTGTAGTCAGATTAGACTGTGGTTTTATGGTTAGAGTATTCTCCCAGAAAGGAGAAAAACAGGTTTGATTTCTTTCAGGTTGACAATATTTTTACCCGCATGCAACTATGCAAGAACTGAATATTTAACCCGCTCCTGTGTATCTGAATAAAAACTACTGCCTGGGTATTGCATGTCTGAAACTCAATTGTTTAATATGCCTGATCAATCAAGTCACTGAGGCATTTTAAGGCAGAGTTTCAACAGAGACCCTGGTTTAGGCAGCTTTTGCCCATAGTTGCTTTTCACTCCTGAACATCCCCATCAACAGTATGTGTTCATTCTTCTGGGACCATATGATGACCCAGACAGGACAATTCGCCTAGATTAAAAATTGGGGGAAGGGCAGTGTTTCCTTGTGTTTTACCTGTTTTAATTTTAAGCCAGAGCAAATCCCAGTCTAGTTCGTCACATACAGAGGTAGTGGCAGTACTGAGGGCGTATCACAGATTTAGGAATGGATGGTCAGGGGAGGTAGTGCAGCAAGCGCTCCTGCGGAAAAATAATTAACAAAGCGTACTCTCAGTCCCAGTTTAGATAGTATTTAGGCACTTCCAGCCTTCACTACACTTCTTATGTTTCAAAATGGGGAAAGCTGTTGTATATTATCTATATTTAAGTTGAAGCCGATGTGAGTAACTCAAAATTAAATATAGCTCTTTGCCAAAAGAAAAATACAGCGTATTTTATTAATATA
>WAAD01030337.1:0-14987 GCA_013389945.1 Fregata magnificens | reverse complement strand
GCAATTGATATCAAACAACAGACTAAAAATCTCTGCTTAGTTGCCAAGTATCTCTCGAGGAGGGGAAAATTTTAATTTTAGAATTATTTAAGTGCATGACACTGTCCTCCCAAGCTTGTTTAGATCTGTTCTAGTTTTTACAGAACTGAGCAGCTAAACAGCCAGGTCTGCCCAAAGGCAATCTGAAAATAAGATATTTGCCTGCCTAAATCTTTTGAGGGCTCTGTTCATTAAGCATTATTCATCCATAGATAATCTTGTGTCATCAAATTTTTCATGAATGGAGATTACTTTCCATTAAATGGTGTCTGTGAGGACAATTTATTATATGAATAGCTAATTCTTAGAATTTCCTGAAGGATTAGAAAAGCCAATTCACCTTTCTGAGGACAATCAGAGTTTTATTTCCTTCACAGAGTGTTCTAACCACCAGTATGTGGTGGCTAAAATATCATACGCAGCTGTCTCATATGCATATATGATTTTTTTTCCACTTCCTACTCAGGTCTAATTACAGTTTCATAATCCATTCCACAAACTGAGAGGAATTAGATTATAAATACTCTTACTCAAAGTCACTTAGGGAGACAGAGTTTACTCCTTATTTTGTCCAGGTCCCTAGGAGGAAAAATACTTGTATACATTTTGTAGCATTGAGAGATACAAAAATAGATGATAGCAGAAGTCAGTCATTGGTATAAATTGCTATTCATCTTTCATCCTAGCTGCAGCTGTTCAGTAATGCATGTCTGCCAGTAAGAGTAGATAACTGTGGTGGCTTGGATCCAGCCAACAGTCAAACACCCACCCAGCCTCTCGCTCATTTGCCTCTCCCATGGGATGGGGAGAAAACAGAAGGAAGAACAGAAGACTCATAAATTGAGATAATGACAGTTTGATAGGGAAAACAAGAGCTGTGTGTGCAAGAGAAGTCAAAAGTGGAATTCATTCACTACTTCCCATTGGCGGGCAGATGTCCAGACACCTCCTGGGAAGCAGGCCCTCAGCATGCGTAATAGTTACTTGGGAAGACAAGTGCCATAACCATGAATGTCCCTCCTTCCTCCTCTTTTTCCTGAGCTTTTATTGCTGAGCATGAAGTCATATGGTATGGAAAGTCCCTTTGGCTGGTTTGGATCAGCTGTCCCCTCATAACCCCTTGCCCACTCCCAGCCTACACGCTGAGGGGCCTGGGGGGGTTATGGTAGAAAGGGAAAGAGAGAAAGCTTTGATGCTGTGCAAGCATTCTTCAGCAACAGCCAAAACATTGGTGTATTACAAACACTGTTTCAGCCATGAATGCAAAGCACAGAATCAAACAGGCTGCTATGAAGAAAATTAACTCCATCCCAGCCAGACCCAGTACAAGAATGCTGGACCATTCTGAGGCGCAAAGTTCAGTCATATACAAACATTGGTACCTACAAAAGAGTTTTGGATGCTTCTCTGGAGGCTCTTATAATAGGCACAAAAGAGAATATATTTTGTGTTCTTAAGACCTCCTTTTTCTCTATCTGAAATTGTTTTATGATTCACAAAATAAAACATAACTGCAAAATAATTTCCATTAAAATTTAATGAAGAAGTCATGACTTTTAGAATTTTCTTTTGGTTTTGTTTTTGGGTTGGTTTTTTTTTAATTCAAGATTTTTTGAATTACAAATTTTGGTGCACAAAGCTATTGATCTCCTACAAAATTAAAAATAATTCACTATGTTCTTATTCTTTCAGGTCCCATGTCATGTTTTTTTATTTCTCCTTTCTGTTTCTTGGTTTCAAGCTCAGGGCCTTTAGTGATTTAATTTTACTGTTGCATGTACTAGGCAATTGCATCTCATGAGTATGACCTGTTAATGGCAAGATATAGATGACTTCAATAATCCTGCTCCCACTGTGAGTATACTCCACCTCATGTTTGTTCACAGCCTTTTACAAAAAGTATTGCTCGGCCTCAAAAGAAAGGAACTTGAGGATGGAAGCTAAACCATTCCATGAGAAGGTTTGACCTTGATTAAGTTGTCAGGCGATGTTATTCATGATCATCATCTGATTACCAATCCCTGGATGAAACTTCTACTAACTGAGCCATTACAACAAACTAATTACTGGGAAAATGAGAAGAAAGCCTATTAAAAGTATAGTGTAGTAGCACTAACATTAAGAACAAGGCATTTAAATAAAGTGATAAGTAAAAAAAGTCCCTCAATTCCAAAGTAAAGGACAAGCTTGAGCTGCTTGACATATTAATTTACTAGAAAGAAACAGTTAGACATCTATATCTGTAAGCAATAACATTACGTAAAATAAATGTATGAAGTCCAGAGAAAAGAATTTAGGAAGAACAGACTGAGGAATTCAAACTAATGAAGTAAATTATCAGTTCCGTGACAAATTTTGCTTATGATTGATAAAGTCAATGTTATTAAAATTAATATCTAAACTATGAATAGTCATGTCATTACAAGAACTAACTATAGAAGCTCACAAATGGACTTTAGTATCACAGTACACAACTCAATGAAGATTTCTTCAAATATATTTGAAGGCAATAAATCAAGCAGGATGCATAAAGGACTAAGTAAAGTAAATCAGTGGTAAACCTTCTCTAGATTATATTATTCTATAATGTCATCTATATTACTGATTGATCTGTTATAAAAATTGCTGAGGTTCAGAGAAGAAAATGAGACTGAGTAGGATCTTAGGAAAATTCATCAATCCGTCTAGGAAGACGATGATTTCATATCTTAGAAAGAGGAGGATAGTATGTGATAAAAGCATATAAGAGAAACATGGGAAAAGGAGTTTCTGTTCTCCCTGTTTCGTAACACAACAATAAAGTGTCATTAAGTGAAAATGAAAATTGAAAATTGAAAACTGATGAAAAGCAAATATTTTTATTTTCAATATGTAATTAATCTGTAGGTATCATTGCAACCAGAGTTTAAGCTCTTTCAGAATTTGAAGATGGATGTTAAAATAGAAAATACTCAAAGAAGAGGTTTGAAAGTGACCTATAATGACATGTTTCAGGTCTTGAACCTGTATTTTATTAGTAGCAATCCTTCATGAAAGAAAAATCTTGAATCAATTTGGAACATTTCACGACCTGAAGCATCTTTTTTTTTGAGAAAGAGAGAGGGAATATGAAAACAAATAGACTGTAAGTCAAATTCAGGATTCAACTGTTATGTTCCATTNAAAAGCAGCTACAGTCTGGTGCTGGCCTGAAGCATCAGGAGATGTTGATTCTCCTAGCCTCTTAATGAATCGCTTCTCTTTACCTTTCAGTTCTTGGCCTATGTGATAAATTGTGTGGAACTGCAATCACCTCTTACTAAGCCTGGTAAAGCATGGCCCTAATCTTACTCACTTTCTGTTTGTAACATAAAGTACTGTTTTCTCTGAACCTTAGGTAGTTTTGTAATAGAGGATTCAGTAATATATATGACATTCTATAATAATATAATATGTTTGTAATATAAAGTATATAAAGTCAATAAATGGACCCATTAAATTTGATATCCTGTTTCTTTTAATATGCAGATTATTGCAAACACCTATAATGCAACTAGACATCTAATCGGTGAAGTTTATGAGAGGCAAATTAATCAGCATGCATGATTAGTCTTCATTTGTGATGCTACAGTGAAGAGAAAGGGTAGTAAGAAGCCATTGGGTTACATTACATTGATTAAAAGTAGAGATAGATAGCAAGAGACTTGTACACATGCAGTGAACTCCTGAATTAGCTTCTTGTAGTCAGTCCTACTCCATTCCCAACTGACTGGCTAACACTGCTTCCTTGCCTTCTTATCACATCAGGGTGTTGATACTATTTATAAGATCCTTTCTAGTGATTTCAACTTTCTCAATATATTGAACTCTTTTTTCTGCAATCACCACCTTGAAAACCAAGGTAAAACATTTATTTCTCCAGATGGAGTTTCCCTGATTCAAATATCTAGTGACTCTTAGCAGGAAACTTTTACTACCAAAAGGTTAAGATAGGACCTATATTTTCTTTATTGACCTGAGAGGTAGCTAAGGGAATGGATAACTTCAAGGCATGATTCTCTACCTTTGCTTTAATGTACCAACACGATAGGACCTTTCTTAACATTGTAAACTCTTATTGGCATTTCTATTTCCACCACACACAATGCCCTACTCTTTGTCAAAAACCCTGGGTAAAAATTTTTTTAAACAGGAATCTACCTCTATAAACCTTCTGCGGCTTCCTTTCAGTAGCAAAGCCCATTTTGTCAATCACATTATGCCTAACATATTTGTTTCACTTTCTCTCATAACCACAGTCAGTCTGCTTGCCGTTTGACATTGCAAGTTTTACCTTAGCCTAGGAGGTGCCCAACAGATAGTATGGTAAGAATTCCATCCCCTGCTATGGGAACACACAGAAGGGAAGTGCTACATATAGAATATTATAAAGTACTGTCAGCTAGAAAATACTGAAGGGCTCTTGCAACTGTAACCAGGAAATTAAGATAATTATATTTGTCTGTAGGTAACTCATTTGCAGTAAAAATGTCCAGGAGGTTTTTCTAGTACAAAACCCCCCCACATTAGCAGTATTCATTTATTTTAAAAATACCCACAAAAATTATACTCCAATTGTTGAATAAAAACTGCAAAAATGACAACAACAACAAAAAAGAGTATTTATGTTCTTGTTCTAAAGGGCAGTTTTAATTATGATATAGAAAGACTGAAAAATGGAAAGATTTAAAACTAAACAGTACCAAGGCTCAATGTGGGAATTTTCTTAATCACATGAAAACAAAGAGATACAAAGTCACTGAGCTGAGATGAATGTCTGCAATGTATGCAAGTACAGTTCCTGAAACAACTCCCTGAACATCAATGGTATTTTTTTGAAAGTGTTACCTCTTGCCTTAAGAAATGCTGATATCTCATAGGAAATATTAAGAAAGGGGGGACAGGAGGTGTAGGAAGAAAGATTCTAAAGTAATTATGCTTGTGTGTCTGGACTTTTTTTTCAGTAATTCTAAGACCTTTTTGGTTTTTCTTACAAAGAACGCTTACTTTCCTAATTTTTTTTTTTTTTTTTCATCATAAAGTGTGATCTTTAGAGATTGTGGTCTGGCATTCAGATTCATTTCACACCAAAAGTTTTATAGCCTCATTCTCTCCAGTCTATACTGGTATTATACTTCAGTAATTTTTTTCACTGGAATGGTCAGAAGCACAGAATTAACATTTGGATGACTTTCAAAAGGATGGTCTTAAGGAGCCTTTTGCAAGGCTTTTCCCACAATTTTGTGGCCTTCAACATGCCCTATATGTAATCATGAAGAACAGGCTTGGTATATAGAAACACCAGGCACGAACAAAAAAATATACGTGATTGTGTAGCCTTCAATTGCAATATGATGCAGACTCTCCAGAAGCTGAAAGAAAATTTCCAAGTTTATGTTAAACCAGTGTGTCCTAAGGTTGTGCGTTTAACCATACAGTTCTAAAAAAGCTTTTCACATACAAGTTCCTAACAATTCTAGGGGCAAAATAACAAGAATAAGCTCTGGTTTGTGCTTCTTTAACAAGCTTTCAGCTGTGAGTTAGAGGCAAGGTTAAACAATGGACTTTCAAAACTTTAGCATCTCACTAGTGGAAGGTGAAGAGTGAGTGGGTATAACTGAGTCAATGGGAGGGAGACCATAGTTCAGGTCTATCATCTCCACATACTGTCTTGATGAAAGCTATTATTTCATATGGTTTCCTTACAAGATAATTAGAAAAGCCAGTCCCTCTGTTTAACCAAGGGATAGAGGTGGTGTTTTCCCAGATCTTACTAAAGATTTAGCAACAGCCCTCAAACTTCACATGCCTCCTGGGAACCCTCAGATTTCCTGTATATCTCTAGGTAAATATCTGCCTTTGCTTCTGTTGTCACTATGAGAATTTTAACTTTAAATATTTGTGATTATCTACTTGTTTTGATATGTTGCCAACTTTTTGAAGAATTAAGCAACTAAGAAATGTGGCCTATATAGGTGGTTTCTTACAAAAATTAACCACAATTTGAAAGAAAAGGGAATTTACTAACCTGGAGACTTCTTGCAAAATCTTTGAGGTGTGGGGTAAGTAACTGAGATGTTACCACTTCTCAAACAATCCTATGAATCTTTTATGATTAAAAGTCCTGGGAATGTAACACAGTTTTCTCTTTCATCTTTTTCTATAATAATTCCTTTCACTTCAAAGTGCTTCATAAACTGGGATTACTTCCCTCATTATAGGATAGGGATCTTCCAGTTTAAAAAAACAACAGCTATTTAAAACAGAATGGGAATGTCAGAGATACTTAAAGACAGAACCTGAAACAACTCCTGTTTGAAAGGACAGAAAGAATTAGTAGGATTTTTTTGCAACACATAAAGGATCTGCATTTGTAAAATCATCATAGACATGAAAAAATGTGGTCAGTCTCAGTATTTTTCAATTATTTTCTGTAAACTACAAAGTAATGATAGATGTGACCTATTTTCTCTGCCATTTATTGTTTTCTTGGATTTGTAGTATGATAACAAAGCTGCTCTAATTCTAGATTGGCTGTATTAGTCGTTTATATGGATTAAAGTACAACGTTGAAAAATGACCATCCAAGAGAACAAGTAAAAATTTCTGAGCTCAAGAGTTCTGCAGGATTCAAGGATTTCCACCTCTTTCAACTGTGTATGAGGAGAGAGAGTACTAATCTCCTTCAAGTTCTAGCTATCAAAGAAGGGACAGTGTGTCAGAAAGGCAATACATCTGCTGTAAACATTCCCTAAAGTTGTCATGTTAAGACAAAATAAATTCTAAGCCTACCATTAAACCCAAGCTTTCAGGATGGTATTTAACTGCACTGTGGTAGGTCAGCAAGTAGCAGGTAAGCTGCTCAATGGGACAGAAGAATGGGACTGAATCAACTCCTCACCCACACACAGAGAATAGAATAAGGGATATATGCCAGAGCCAGTGAGGATTACCATTTGGTGTTTCCTTGTACCCTTACTGACAAGCACATTGCCTTTAATGGCTGCTGTTGTAACCACATTCCCCTCTTATGAGTGAGGTGGAAAGAAAAATAAGTAAAACCACTAACAAGGGAGATTTTTATTTGTTGCTGTTCTTTATATAATTTTTTTAAAAACTACTGACATGTTTATTATAAATAATAGCTCCAAGACTATCATGAAACTTTTCATGAACTTAGATGAACCTGCATTTGTCAGGCCCTTAATCATGCCATCTTAGCTACTTGAAATAAACAAAAAGAATAAATTAAAGAATATGTCATAAAAAGTATACTAGCCATGAGACCAAAATCACTATTCCCTGCTCCTGATAACTTGTGGTTCTTTTAGGGAATCATATAAAAAGAAATTAAGTTTCCTTAAGACCTCTCTTTATTCCTGTTCTCCACTCTTTAAAATGTTCAGGTGTCTTTTAAATAAACCCAAATTTTAAAAAACCCAAATTAGTTAGGTTTACAATATCTATTAGGGAGAGGATTACATCAGTACTGCATAAGATTTACTGTAAAGATTGATATAGATTTTCATCCTAATTGCTTTTTTGTGTTGCTTCTGTTTCATATAACACAACCCTCTTTAGACAAATATCTAATATCATGACTTCTGGAAATTACCTGCTGTGTAAAACTGATTTGGTGCTCAAGGTATATCTAACTGGGGTTTCTTATGTCAATTCCCCATATTTTGTACTTAGAGAAAGTTCTGCCCTCATGTACTTCACCGCAGTTCCCATGGAAACTCTCTTTCATTTCTGTGTGTGTCTGGTCTGGCTTTTGATTTGATACAGTAACAGCTGGTGGTCATCCTGCAAGCTAAATTAAATAAAGAGTTCATTGATTTTACTGCCCTCATAGTCTCTTTCTCTCTCAAACCTTGACCTGCTCCTCTTCTATTGGTTAAGGAGCACATCATACTGAAGGACATCTGTATATCCCATATTTATTCACTTATGTCAGATGAACAAGATACACAACAGTATATTAAATTATTGGCGGCACCGAGTGGAAATAAACTGAGTATTGCAAGTGGCATTATGTGAGGGACCAGCTGGTACCTGAGCAAAAGATGTGGACTTTGCATATGTCCAAGCATAGGTAAATCAGTTTGGGTACAATATGAACTTCAACCAACCCTCAGATAAAAATTATTTTGGTTCAAATAATATGAAAAATTAGTGTTTCAGTTGCCATGGGCAAAACAGTCTGGATTCCAGGAATATCACTTCATTTCATTTAGTGCCAACTAACATGATTTTTTAGTTATGGTCCCAGGTATTAAAAAACCAAAGACGACAAACAGTCAACTAGAAAAAAACCCCTTTTCTCCTTGTTCCCCAGGTTTTACTCTGGTCCAACACCTCTCCTTCCCCTCTTCCTAGTCTCAACTTCCCTTGCTTTTGCAGCGCATTACACACAGTCCTTCCCACACTCTTTGGAGAGGTGATGGGCAGTGCAAGAGGTTGAGGTCAGTGCACAGCCGTTTCTTTCTGCTGCTCTTTGCTTCTTACTCTTTTCCTCCGCTGCTCCTCACTTCTTAATTATTTCCTGTGCTCCAGTGTGGATTATTCATGGGCTGCTGTCCCCCTCAGGGTGTCCCTGCCCTGGCATGGGTCCCTTCATGGGCCCCAGTCCCTCTGGGGGTGCCTCTACCCCAGGTCTGCCACAGGCTGCATTCCCTTTAGGGCTGTCCCTGCCCCACCGTGGGTTCATCCACGGGCCCCTGTCCCTCAGGGACACCCCTGCTCCAGTATGGGTTGCCCACAGGTCACAGTACCTCCTCTGGCACAGAGCACCTCCTTCCAAGAGCATGCATTTCCAGCGTGTCTCCAGCAATGTCCCCTTCCACATACCTCTTCCATTTCACTTCCTCAGACAGGCCTCTTCACATTTCTCCTCACATGTCCCCTTTTTGTGTGCTCCTGTGTATTGTCTCATGTCTCCTTCTGTTTCCCCCTTTGTGTTGTCTCATGTATATCCTGCCCCAGTGCCTACCACCCTTTCTTAAACATGTCTGAGCCACGGCACCATTTGCTTCTGTGATGGGTTGATGTTTCAGTGTCTGGTGGGGCAACCTGTGTCACTGGGGCTCCCTTGGTTTCTAAATTAGTTTCTGGCAAGACTGTTGTCCCTGTGCAGATCCTCTCTTAGAAATAAGAAACTTAATTGGCAAAGCAGCTGAAGACCTTGGGATTTGCAAACCAACAAAAGTCTGGGCATCTCTAATTCATAACCATGCCAGATTAAATTACACTCGTATAGTGAATCAACCTTCATTTTTTAGACATATAGTCAATGTTGATTCCAGATACCTTCAATAATTTCCTGTAATGCCTCTAAAACAACATCTTGCAGTACCATCTACTCAACCCCTGCCCTCATCTTCTTTCCCTCTCAACTGAGAGGTAGAGTGGAGTAGATAGAGCAGGCTGCAAAGATCATGGATTCTTACTTTGAACAATTATGAGTTCATTTATTTATGAGCCAGACATTGCGTCTGTGATTTCTGACATATGTCTATGCACATGGATTGGCATGAAGTATAATGTGATAAGAAATGCCTGCAATAACCTGGTGAAGCTGAAAAATAATTGCTGTGTAGTGCCATTTCGGCAAGTGGTGATTTTACACACCTTCTCCCACACTACAAGCAATGGAAATTTTTCTTTATGTAAAATTATATCAATTTTCAGTTACTAACCCCCCACTGACTTTCTAGCAATCACCCAAATAATGGTTACAGTAACTTTTTTTCCATTTTTCTTGTTTTAATTATACTATATTGAATCCCACTGTTAAACATTTCATGCATAATTCAGTGCACCTCTCTCTCTCTCTTCCCCCACCCCCTTCTTTCCTCCAGATCAATACCTAAGCAAGAAATCTGTGGGAATAAGGAGAGCCAGGCAAGTTTGTTATGTATGTAATAACTTCTATTCTCTACAGGCATCATGATCCTCAAGAGGAATGAACTCATGACCTTTTTTTCTGCTTATTAAAGGAACACCTTTATTACTGGCTGTAATATCAGATAGTAAAGTGAGGATATAAATTCTTAACACAGAGAAATAATATCAGGTCTTCTATTCACAGAAGACTAGATAAAGTTGAGGGTGATGTTCATTACACACACTGGAGCAGGTCTGAAGATCTTTCACAGCAACAAAAGCGTACTTATACTCCCTCCCCATTTGCAGGTAGCTGAGTTCTCCATACACATGTACTATTGCCGTTGGAAATTACGGGTGGCTTTTCATTTGAATACCCACGCTTTACTAGCTACTATGTCTCTGACTCCTTTGAAAACTCAGGTAAATACATTACTAAAATTAGAACGTCATTGTAATAATTATTTAATGGTGGTTGAATACATTTTTACAAAGGTATGTTTATTGAGTTTGAGAAACAATGAGAAAAGATGCTTTCCTCCTCCCCAAATTTTACTTGGTTTCTAAAAATCTATTAGGATTACCTGGATGTCAAATATTATGAAAAACAAATTTTAAAAATAGATACGTAATCTGAAAAAAAGCCTAACCTTCATTTGTTGCTAAGAATGATTTATTCTTTTAAGCTAATCTTTCTCTTTGAAAGGGCAATTTTCAAAATAATTTGACCCTGTTGGGAATAATAACATTTATTCTATTTCCTTATGACAACTGGACAAAAAAACAGGCCACACACATGTTAATTATATAGACCATTGCTACCCTGAAGATTAATTTTTTGTATTAATATTATTTGCATTCAAAAAGGTGAGATATTTTTTAAATGAAAGAGTGATTCTCCTGTAGATATCTCTGTGATATATTGGACTCCTTGGATTACAAGGCCTTTGAAGTAGAAGTAGTTTTATAAGCAGAGAGCGATAACAAAGGTAAGGTTTCTGTTCTGAATTCTCTACTTTGAAGCTTTTACTTATTAAATCAGAGAGTTTATATGCTATCCCAGTATCAATGGAGAGATAAGAGACAACATCCACAGGTTTTGAAAATTCTGAGTGGATAATATTTAAATGAATGTGTGTGAAAATGGTGGCACATTACTTGTGTGGATATGCAGATGACTGCATGCTTTTGTAAAACCAAGAATCAACTATGTCAGTACAAAAAGCACAAAAACCTTAAACCTATTATTGTCATTGCTTCTTTCCTTGGTATCTACAGCCATAGGAATCAAACCACCTTCCCATTCTGCCATTCCGTCACAAATTTTTCAGGACTATTTTTCTTCTGTTTCAATGATTTTTTTTTTAATACTTTAAATGAAACGAAAAGTACTATGAAAGGAAATTTTTCAACTTATTGTTACATGTGGTGGAAAGAATGTGCCACTCACAAAATATTTAGGATCCTGTACTATAATTGCCAGTTAGGATGTATTGTTACACTATAGAAAAGCTGCTTAATTTCAGCTTTTCTCCATAATGGTAGATTTCTTCATCAGAATGCTTAAAAGATAACTACCGAAGTTACATATCCAGCAGTCTACTCATGCAAATCACAAAAATAGGACTGGGAGTCCAAATCATTGCAGTTCTCAAACACAGCACTGTGGTTTAGACTGCCTCAGTACAGTTTCAGAACTAATCTTTTGGGGATAACCTAGATTATGTGGTTAGATGAATCATGTGTCCTCTTCGAAACAGATTTCTGTGCTAATTTTCATAGTTACTAGATACTCTTTTACATACACAGATGCCCAAGCTGCTAGGTGTCTGGTAAGCAGCTACTAGACACCCACAGATAAACTGGAGATGAGCACTTGATTTGTTTGAAATATTGCACTTCCTGCACCTGCGCAGAGAAATTATACATCACAACCACCCTGAGCCTGACATTAAAAACTTGGCTTATGCAAGGTGTTGGGTATTTTTTAATTTGTTTGACACTGTCGTAGTTCTTCGTATTTAAAATCTGACAAACCTAGTTAAGTGAAGGGACCTGCTAGAAAGGAGAGAATTTTCCATGCAGTGTTCTCTTACTTGTTTTACACAAAACCCACCTATAAAGTGTTACATATATAAACACACTTTGTAATTTTCAAGTATGATAAGTTGAAATTCAATGTCTGCTTCCATATTTGGCCCTATTCTTATGACACATCTTTTCCTGGCAAAATTTCTCTTTAACTTCCTTGTCTCCCAAAAGAGTCCATACCTCTCAACATCACTTCTTACTCTGTAAACATTAGTACTTTTACAGTGCCTCACCCTTAGCCATTCATGAACAGAGCTCACCAGTTTTATTTTATTGCTCTCACAGTGGTGTCAGTGTGGGATTCAACTGTGTCACCGTGATACTGTTCACTGGGAATCTGACAGGGGCTTTGTGTCTTTCTTTAATAGCTGCATCTTTACACCTTGCTCTCACCTTGGTCTATGTGAATATTTCTTCAGATACTTGTAATTTGCAGCTGTATAAACCACATATGGGATGAGCAGCAAGCTTTAGAAACACTATGCCATACTCTTCCGTGAATACTGCCATTGTGCTCTGAAAATGTCACAGCCTAAGATTGATAGATGCTGCGTATTTATCCTTCTCATTTGAAAAAAGCAGTCTTATATTGTAATAGCTGGTTTTGCATCTGTTAAAGAGCATGGAGACAGAGAAAAGGATTTATCCCTGTACCAAGGGAAGGTTAAGGAAAAAACAAACAAAAGGCAAGAAAGAACTCAAGTAATAAAGATATTTACTGTAAATGTCTTATCAACAATTTAGGTGTTTGTGAATCTCTCTCTTCAAGCACTGGATAAATGAAATATCTCTTTCTGCTGAGTAGGTGTGAGATGATTCATTCTATCTTTCAAACAAGACCGTGATCTATTGATAAGAGATAATGTTTAGCAATTGAAAAACATGACTGGGATCAGCTAGTCACACTTTATAGTAAATTTTGATTTGGATAATAAATTGCAATGGCAGATTATTGCCTAGGGATATGAAGAGAGGTACATAGGATGAGAAGACAGAATGTTCTTTTTTCTCTCTGAAAAGGCATTTTGCTCTATTAAAAAAGGAAAAAAAAAACCTTCTTTATATACTACTTAGAATCTGATAGAAGTATTTTATGAATGTTATAATGTGATCCACAGACATGAACTTTCAAATGCTTGTGGAATCATTAACATCAAGTGATGCCACAAAGACTTACAGGTTTCAAACAAGGATTGGAGTAATATTTCCCTTTGCGAGATCTATTCCTTTCTGTAAATAAGTTTAACTCAATAAACCCAGGCTATTGCACATACACAATGCCCATTCCCTGAGCTGGCATAAATCTCTCTAGTTCAACTGAAATCAGTACATCCACAATAGTACAATCAGTGCTTTACAACACATTACTTGAAATCCCTACTCCAAACTCTAGAGACTAGACAACAGTGCTAGAGAAAGTAGTTACTTGGGAGTTAATGATGTGGTAAGGGAAATAAGAGAGGCAGCCTGAAAATGTAGAACTTCAGACAAGATGTGAAAGAAAAGCACAAGTGATTGACTGTTATATGTAGATCACAAATCTCTTTTAGAGTGAAAAACAGGAGACCAGAACCTCATGGCCCACAATACAAGAAAGAGACAGTGGGAATAAACAGAAACACAGGAGGCACAGGAATGAATGGAGGATCATTAGGAAATTAGATAAAATACTGTAAATAATGGTATGGTTTTCATCAGTCATAATCTCAAATTGTTACGATGTGTTTGCGGTTTTTCTTTTTATTTTTTGCAGACATTATGTGGAAATATCCTTAAGCCATCCTATAAATATTCATCAAGACATGTTTTGACTCAGATATTGTCTTTTGAAGTTATATGGAAATGACAGTATTTGTTGCTTGAATTACACTCTTTCTTTATTTATGCTGATATATCACTTTTATTTCCAAGGTTTTCCATCTGCCCAGATTAAATAGAACTCCATATGGAAATCTGACTAGGAGCTAACTCCCTTTTATACCTTGGAGCTTTACGTTTCAGCCAAACTTTCTGTTTAAACTGCCTGACAAAATTGAATTCCAGATCTGCAACTTTTTGTGTTCCCAAATCTAGTTATGTTCTATGGTTAATTAGATACTTGTTTGCATAATTCACCCAATTACCTAATAAAATTCTGTCAAATCTATATCCTTGTAGTAGCTTTACTGGTCCTGAGCTGTAGAATACATCTAGCTGGAGGAATATTNGCTCTCATGGTCTTTCTGACAAGATTCCCACCATACCCTTACGTAGGGAACCCTCTCTACATAAACATAAAGACACTTTTTTTACATGTCTGAATTAACATGTCATCCATTGCCTTGAAAGAAAATTGTATAATCACATTAAAAAAAAAAAACAGGATGAGCAGTATCATGTTAATTTCTGGTATTTGCAGTTACACTAAACCTTTGACAGACCTCCTTGGTACTGTACAAACATAGTCCAAAAAATTATCCCTCCACTAAAGCACTAGAAACTCTTCTAGACAACTTCCCCTGAAAGCATTGAGAGTAATTTGTGGCAAAAGCTTGTTTGGCAAATATAAATTTTAGGGGAAAATGCATTTACAGATTGAATTTTGGGGTGAAAAAGAAAAAAACAAAGAAATATTACATTTCTAAGAGAAAAATAAAACCTAAAACAATATTCCCAACAAAACACTTAACCACTGTTCAGAGTTAGCATTTATCACAAATGCCAGTTCATCTGAGTTCCTAGTAGGACAATCAAAACTTCACCCTACATTTTCATTTTTTATGTAACCATTGTCTGCACAGGAGATGCTGGAATTCATGATTTTGCAGAGACATGTAGGATACATGTATTACTAAATAACACTTTTTTCCAACAATTTACTGTATTAAGCCCTACTCACTCCTTGTAAATAGTCTGAAGCACTTTATATGTTATTAATCTTTTTCAGAAATCTTTGCCATGACTTCGTATTTCTT
>WAAD01030335.1:1184-11294 GCA_013389945.1 Fregata magnificens | reverse complement strand
TCACCCTGCTTTTTTTTTAAAAGTCCACAGGCTCTACCAGTCTGAGATTGAAATTCTGGTAATATTATGGCTTTGAATTCAAATAAAAGCTCTAGTATCTGAATAATGGATGCTAATGTCCATCTGTTAAGAGGTCTAGATCTTACCATGTAGAATTATGCTAGTCAATCTTCAGCTAGTGCTCGCTGCTGTTGGTGTTGAGTGATGGCTGTGACAGTGTGCACTTTTTATTCCTGATCTCCTTTCTTGTAAACAGAGTATACAGTAGGGGGCCTGGAAAGTAACAGCACTTGAGGCAACTCTTTCATCACCAAGATATTTTGCACTAAGGCTTGCAAGTATGGTTTGCTTCAGATACACACATATGGACATTTTTAAATTCAGTTAACTGGGAAAAATCCATATTATATTGATACAGTGCTACAACAACAATGAAGGCGGTGTTTGAACCAAGAGCAATATAGTATGAAAGGCAGGTTACTTGCTGGTTAAAAGTTTAGTTAAGTCTGCACAACTTGTTGGTGTTAAATGTAATTTTAGAGACCAGTATTGATACTGAAACATGGTATCTTTTTCTTTTTTCCTCTTTCCTTGATCTGGTGTAAAGCAGTTAAGCAATTGTAGACTTGTACATTCTGGTAAAAAGAAAATTCTGTGTCGCTGTGGTGCAGGGTGAATTCAAAGTGTTGAAACAAATGGTGATCACTGTAATCCTGTTGTCTGGCACCCATATGTTCAGTAGCAGCGTCAAGCATAGAGATCTGATTTTTTCTGCAGCTTTGCCTTTAAACGCTCAAATATTTACTCTTTCACATGGCCATCTTAAAGGATAATTTTTCAGACATGAATGCTAGGATTGTATTTTATTGCTATAAGTTTCAGCATAACATCTTCTAGGTTTCAAAACAAGAATCCACTCCTTGAAGAATGAGAGAGATTTGTCAGAATAGTGATTATTTCCATTAGGAAGTATATTACACCCACACATTTGCTGATCTGAAGCCTCTTAAACTTGACTACTAACTCCTCGGGCTATGTTAGGGTGAGT
Organism: Fregata magnificens; assembly: GCA_013389945.1. Lineage (NCBI taxonomy): Eukaryota > Metazoa > Chordata > Aves > Suliformes > Fregatidae > Fregata > Fregata magnificens. The sequence goes on along the minus strand of WAAD01030335.1, from coordinate 10,246 downwards.
CACTTTTTTCAATATCTTCCAAATGGATGGCGGCCAAATGATGAAATGTAATCAGTCTTCATTACTTCGGCTCAGCTAGTAACCATCTTTTAAACAGTACATTCTTCTAGAATAATAAACAGTCAATACAAACATATTGGCTGAAGTTTGAAGCTGAGGATTTTAACACTTGTTTGTTGGAGGCAGAAAGAATAATTAAAAAGTGCAATTGGACGTACCTCTTGAATGTCAAACTTGCCTTTAAAGGACATTTTGAGGTACAGAATACTGTGCTCACAAGGGTAATGCAGTGCAAAGACAACTTTGTGTATTTGAATAACTCAGGACACTACAGCACAAGCAGAATTCAGTCGGACCACATTTACATGTGTTGAGCTGCAGTTTTGATTCTGTGATGGCATCGGCTGTTTTTAAATTCCGAGTCCATTATGTCAGCAAAGAGAGTATGAAGTTACTTTATCCTGAATAAATCTATCTTTGAGGATGGGAAATTTGAACTCTCAGCTAACACTATAATGAACCTAGATTTCAGGGTACATTTTGAGACAATTGTTTCTGAAATATTTCTGTGCATATTAATGTGTATTGTAGAACTTGAGATTCAACTGTGAAACTTCAGAGTTTTCTAAAAAATTCCAGTGCTAAAATCAGGGGTAGTTATACTGAAACTCCAAAGCCTTATTTTTATTGCTATCCAAGTTTTCGTGCTTAAAAGTGAACCAAAAACATGTAATCTACAAAATAGGAGACTTGCTTATTTTCTCCTATCATCCTCAAAGCGTAAGCATCGTCCCTGCCTTTTTAGCCAGTAGGACAAAAAGCAAGAGCCCTTTGGAAGTATTTATTCCAGAAAGGAAATTTGCTCTTTGCTCTAGCTCAGAAGTAACCCGAGAGCTGAGAAAAATGTTGGATGAAAAGCACACCGCGTGAGAGATCTGAAAGGATTCTGTTGATCACTGATAAATAGTTTGTCTAACATTTTTTACTTTTGTTAATGTATTATATGTATTATTTCAAATGAACAGTGCATTGTTGCCAGAAGTCTTTGTCTGTACTTGAAAGCTTTGCCAGTTTGTCTCTTGGCTAGGAATGAAAATGTCTTTTATGGCAAAGTTGCTTCAGGAAAAAAAAGAAGTACATACGGCAATGTAAATGCATCTGTACCAGTAAAATTGTGTATTTGCTGGAACAGCTTATTCTTTTTGGGAAATGGATTTAATGTATGCCATGTGTGGAACTCTTTTTGCTGTTAAAAGCTGTGTTTCTACTAGGCTGGTTAGGCAATGCAGTGCCTTTGGCAAACCATTTACATTCTGACAGGTAGTATGCCTTTTCTCTTAAGTGGCTTTCTGAAGAATTTATCTGTAAAACTTCACCCAATGACTCATAACAAAGTACTATCAGTTAAAAAATATTTGTAATTTAACTCCATGTGTTTAGATTTTTTTTCCATAATGAATTCAAAGTATATTTGTTGGCTTGCAAGGCTTTGAGTTGCGTTTGTGTGCAGGGAGGGTGGGTTTGCTTTTGTTTGTTTTGTATTCTTCCCCCTCCCCTCCTCAAATTAACTTTTGTTTCTTTATAACAAAACTTGCAAACCCAGAGGGGTCACACCGATCGTAAACCGAAACTATTTCAGTGTTGTTGTCATTCATTGAAAAGCTAGTGGTTCTGAAAGAAATGGCCCTCTAAGAGGGGATGGTTATTTGACAGTCAGTAGCTCCTCTTTTTTTTGTTTGTGGTGGTTTTTGGGGGGTTTTTTGGGGGGTGTGGGGGGGTGGTGTTTCCCCCCCCCTCCATCAGCGCTCAAGAATGAAGATACATAGCGACCGTCTCCTGCTTCGACAGTTCAGAGCTCTCTTGGTCAGAGGAAAGCAGAAAGCCATTCTTCTGAGAGCTAATGCCACCCTGACTGAGGTGTGAGCCCCTGCAGATTCCTGGTTTGTGCCCGCTTCCAGAGGCGAGAAGTTTGCCAGCTAAATCCTCTACAGGTTCAGCATGGAAAAAGGCCAGTCTCAGAAGTGCTTAGGCTGCGTAGGGCTTTTTGGGCACCAGCTCTGTGATAGTTCTGGGCATAAAAAGAGAGAACTCAATGGCTTGTTGGAATAAATTGTAGAGATTTAAGATTATGTGTTTTTACTTCACACTTGTGAATGGCTAAGAGAATTATTATGGTCGGTTATTGTGGCTTACCAAGCACGGGTAATTTCGTAACCTGTGGTAGCTTAATAGAGTGACTGGGAGGAGGGATGCTCCTCTGTTTTCTGTCCTTACCCTCTCTAGTATACAGAGGGAGGATGAACTATGGGACTTGAAGGTAGGTGCAGCATGAGTGAGGATGGATAGAAAGGCAAAGAGAAGGAAATCTACAGATGGGAACCAAGATACTGGTTCTTGTTTCTCTGTGATATTTCCTCTTGTACCTCAGTGAACAGTTTTGTAAAACTTGTCATACAGTCATGTAGTAGATGGAGGTGTAACAAGTACTGTATATTTTAGCACATCTTTCTTCTTTCTCCTCAGTCTTCTATTATTCTGCATACCTTTATTAGTGTAGTTTCCTAATAGATCTTCCAGTTCTTCAGTAAAATTTTTAAACTTTTGGGTTCCAACTATTTGGTAGAGGTAAAAGCTTAAAAGAAGCTGAGTTTCTAAAGCACATTTTATAACATACAGTCCAGGGCAGGATGCTTTTCAAAGCTGGTTATATGCCAAGGCAGCCTCTCAGTCTTGCCTGGCAATAAAGAGATACTAGTGAGACTGCCAGTCTGCCTAAACACTGCTCTGACAGAAACACCCACCCTCTTCTGCTCCCCTCCCAGCCGGCAGGGCAAGCAGTAGTAAAGAGGCAGGAGCTTGTGAGGGACTCTGAGCATGTTGCTGTGAAGGGAGGAAAGGGGTGTCAGGGGGGGTTGAGGTATGGGAGCTTGGAGATATAGGGTAGATGTGGTGGAGCAATACCAGCTCTGTGTATAACTGCATAGGTGAGCTGCAATGACATGAACAGCAACAGATAACTATAGATTTGCTGCCTGACACCTATGTTCTTCCCAATAGCTGAAAGAGTTGATGAGAGCATGACAAGGGAAGCAGCACACTGCTCTCAGAGAAAGAACATCAATGCAATATTGAACTGGCTCCTTCCTCTCATAACACCTCCCCACCCCCAATAAGGGAGGACTGCAGGGAAGGGCAATGCTTTTTGGATTTTCAGGTCTCTGCTGTTGACTGGAGCCTTGCTGGTCTCATTGCTTAGAAACAGGAGCAGTCTTCCCTCTCCAGAGGCTGAAAAGAGTGTCTTGGCTTGGCTCTCTTCAGATACAAAGAGCTTGCTTGTATCCATGAGGGTCATTAAATTGACATCTTGCCTTGAAAAATTGTTTTGTTCCTAAAAAAAAAACTTTTGCCTATGCTGCTGAGAAGCATTTAGCTGGCCCTGTTGAGAAAGGAGAGAGAGAGAAGGTGTGGGAGATATCGGAAATAGTAACTGTGTAGACAGCGTGGAGAAAAAGATGATGAGGGCTATTGCAGTTAAACTGTGAGACACAGTTACAGGAAACTAGGCTTTCCTGGCTCTCTGCTCAGAGGCTGCTATTTTTAACTAATCTTACAGTGCAAAATGACTATGAAACTATAAAAGTTTTTTACTAACTTTTGAGATGAAATTAAAGTATTCAATAGAGATTGTTTTTCCTGGGTGCTAACTCAGTAGTCCAGGCTCAGGATCTGACTGACAGTTGAGCTTTGTTCATGCTGGCTCCTGTAAGTATTAGAAGGCTAAATTATCTCTTAATTTGTTCACTCATAGAAGTTTCTTCAGACTTCTCCCTGGAGCTGTTTATTGAAGAAAGGCTGGTATGCTGCAGGTATTTTCAGTGTATTCACCAGCACTATGAGACTCCAGTATTGATCAGCGTCCCTGCCCAGCTGAGCTAGAACTGTGTTGGCATTACATTAAAATTGCCGTGAATCTCTGTTTGCTCTCAAAAGCTGGATGCAGTTGCGGCTTTTTATACGGCTCCTTTAGTGAGGGAAGGTGTCTTACCACTAGGGGTCACTTATGAGCTGGATTTAGAGAAGACAGTAAAGCGAAAAATAAGGAAGGGATGGAAAACATTTTATGCATACTGTGTTGTATATAGATTTGCATTAAAATAGCTTTGCATGTTTGCAGTGACTGCCCTGTATAATATTTGCTCAATTTTAAAACGCCATTTTAAATTCCACAGGAATCGATGGTATGTAGTGTCAAAATACATTTTCAATTAAGAAATCTTGGTGGGTGATGAAGGGGACTCCAAATGTGGAGCCAAGTAATTCCAGGTGGTTGCTAAAGCTACCTTTTGTTTTTCTGTTGTTTATCTTCAGGGAATATTTACCATGTATTTGGGGAAGGGGGAAAGAGAAATCTGGCAAACATTCCCTTTATTTTACAATTCTCTAGTTACAAACATGTTTTCCTGCTTGCATGATAGCAGCAAGCATGCTGTTTATGTTAAACAACCATGAATCACATTTGTAGGCACATAATAATGAATAGCGTACTTATGTTGCATTATGGTTTGTAAACAACTTTTTGACTATGTATTGATTCAATAAATGTTTTTGACACTCATTTGGAAAACACAAGAAGCTTTGAGGAATGAAAGAAAATATCTTATTTATAGCAATCTCCATAAAAAGGATCTTTATGCTGCTGTGAGAAGTAAAAGTTAATGCCTTTTGTACTGAGTAGCGTTTAATCTTATTGTAGAGCTAGCTCTGATATGAAATTATTATGTGCTGGCATCTGACCAAAGTGCAACTCATTGAAGTGTATTCTATCATTTTTCAAGGCTTGCTTCAAGTCAGTGTGAATGATACTTCACAACCACTTTCTTCAGTAGGCATGTTCTTTCTCTACTGTAGAGAATGGAAAATTTTATTATCCTTTCAGAATTGCTTATGTAATATATAGTTAAAACATTTGTGAGCTTGATGTTCATGTCTTCTGCTAACTTCTCACTGCTGAAATGGTAGGGAATAGCATTAGGGCTGAGTACCCTTTCTTGAGTATAGGTCACTCAGCAGAGAGCATTGCTAGCCAGTGTGTGAGGCTGAGTTTTCTTAGTTTCAGTTTATCTTGGAGTTTGTAATAGGAATCTAAATAAAAAAAGTAAAATCCACAGTGGCAGACTAATCCAAATTCATGTTGGCTCTGTGTCTAACACAGGCACACATTCTATCCTAATGTGAAGGCTGTAATTAAAGTGACTGGTCTTGGATTTTGTTTCAGCACTCAAAAGTTGTAACCGATAAACCTTTTAGAGTCAGGGTTCAGGGTACTGCCTTTGAGCAGATGGGTGATTTTAGATAGCAAGAATCCACAACTTGTGACAAATGCTCTGGAGATCTGTGGCAATTTGGCATTGATTCGTTTACTATGACCTCACTGGTAAAGATCTGACAAAAGTGGAGTATTTCCAAACATAAAAAACTTGAGATTCTCTGACTGTCAGTGGGGCCTGTGGCTAATTTATGTAAGTGAGACTGGGAAAATGAGAACAGGCTTGGCATCAGCTGGAGTCCTGTGAGATGCTATCATGTTACCATTGCTCAGAAATGACGATACGTTTCCACAATGAGAAATCATTATAATGGTTATCTAACAATTTAATTAGTGCTTCTTTTGTATCTTTACTTATAAAGAAATTATGGCTAGATGATATAAGATTATATATTTTAATTAAATGGAAAGATTGAATAAAAATATATAACCAAGAGGAAATAGAATTGTCTCCTTATATTGCTCTTCACAAAAAGATAAAACTGCAAACTTTAGCTGTTTCTGAAACAGCGCATTTACCACATTGAGGTCTTCTGAATATATTTCTTTGACTCTTAACAATTCTTTGACAATTCAGTTAAACAATAATGTTATGAGGAAAAAGAAAATTGTCCACAACACAAAGGCTATTATTTAAGTTTATCAAGCTGAATTTATTCTGGAAAATTAATATGGGAGTTTAGTTAGAGTTATCATTGATTTAAAAGACATTCCAGAATTCTGAGAGTTTGTCATCAAAGATGAAGACTGCAGAAAAAATTATCAAGTATGACTTGTGTCAGCAGTTGATAGGGAAGGGACTGACTTAGAGATTCTGTTGTATTCATTATTTGACAGTTCATTTTAAGAAATGATTTGGGGTTTCTGACATGTTGAGGAAATCCTGAAATTCCAGGTGCAGTGGGAATGGAATTTGGCATGTGACTATCTGGCTGACACTATGCAGTTTTTGTAGTGAAAAGCTGATTAAAGAACAGCTGTTAGCTTAAATCAGAAAGTTTGCTGTAGTTTTTACTACAACTTTTATGTGAAAGCTTTTTTTATTTGGGTTTTAGTCAGTCTTCACAAGTGGAATGTGTTCCAGTTTAGTGAATCACTGTACTCAGTTACTTGTAATTAATGTCACCACTACAATTGCCAAAGGATTTACATGCATATTAAAGCAAGGTTTTCTCAGAAGAAAAAAAAAAAATCAGAATAAATCTTGTTCTGTCTGTTTTCATGGTACATGTATTTTTTGCCTGCCAGTAAAAGTATCCTCTGTAAAAGTGCTGTGTAGCCAAGTCCATCAGGACAACCTGTATTCTTACGGTTAGATTATACAGAGCTGTGCTTCACAGGATTCCATGATTTAATTTTAAGAATTTCATCTGGTCACCGTTTTGTCTGTGCCAGCATTTCCTTGTGCAAACACTAGAGGATCTACAACAGTGATGGAAGTTCTGTACTTAAGCATGGCACTATGTCTGTATATAATTATATGTACAGACTTGTATAAGTCGGTGTGTATGTGTATATGTGTGTTTATGCATATTTTTTAAAAGTCTGTATATAATCTTATTTTATTAACCATATTGGCAAACTCAAGTTTCAGAAATTAAGTCAAGTCTTCTTTCTTTACCCCTTCCTTAATAAATGTATGCTATAGTAGAAATTATGAAAGTGACACAGGCCCAGAAAAGACGACTGGCCCTGGAGAACTCCAGCCCTGAGAAAAGTTGAGATCGAGTTATTCATCTAGTGTGTAAATTGGAGCATGCTCCTTGACTGATGAGGGTAAGAACTTTTTTGAGAGAGAAAAACCTCAGGAGGAAGAGCTAGTGGATCTAGTTTGATACCAGATGAAAGAGAAGACAGACACTGTGTGGGAGGAGGAGAGAGGGGAATGGGGTAACAGCTGAAGAGGCAGAGGTAAGGAGCAAGACTTGACCATACAGAAAACAACTTGTATTGCTGCATTTTCTAGCATTCCCTACAGCTGCTAGTTATTATAATGCATATCTAAACATTTTAGCTATAAAATCTGCTACTTTGGACTGATCATTTCACTAGGATGTAAGATATGGGACAACATCTGATTTTTTTACAGCTTGCTTTATTGAGACTCACTTTCCTTATCTAGTGTGTATTGTTTCTCAAGCTTGTACTAAATTGTACTGTTGAACTTATTTAAGAAATATTTTAAGTACTACTTCAGAAAACATTTCAAAATATCTTTCTTAATTTGTAAAAACTGAATAAATGTATAATTAAAATAGTTGTTAAAGCCAAGCCTTAGCAGGATCGGTATTGAGGAGACTAGTACTGTCTGTCCCTACTTGTTTTAACATGGATAAGAATCCCTACTGCAGTTTAAGAGTAGTAGTGGCCGTAATAAATTTACAATTTTTGTACATGGTGACAGCTAAGATTTGAAGACAGAACAATAGATCATTTAATAACTTTAGTCTTTAGAAATGGATACACAGACTGCCAAGTCTCAAAACATTCTTCGGACAAACAATCCGCATCTAGATTTTTGCTCAGCTTCTTGCCCTTCAATACAGACTTACTATAAAGTGAATACCATGTTTTAACAACTTCAGAGAGAGAATCTAAATAAAGATAAGATGATTTTTATTTGCTAAGATCCAAATGTGAAGGGAGATTATGGATATAATGTGTATTACTGAATAGTATGCATATGTCTCCTTTTTTCTGTTTGTCATATCTTTTTGATGTTACACTTACAACAAAGTAATTGGTCATCACTTCTTTATAACTTACCTTTCAAGTGATGAAGTAGGTCATAACTTCAATAGAAAAAGTTACATTGTTCTCATTATAAAAATTATTTGAAAGGAAGAGCAATATTCAGTTAGAGAAAGCGTATCACCATTTTCTCCGCTTTAAAGAACTGTGCCTGGATGCTCTCTACCTATTGTATAAAGACAACTTCTAGGAACTGAAAAACATCTTAAGATCCTCTGAATTTTAAGATGGAGAGAACTATTTTGTGGGAGCATGTCTCAGCATTTCCATGTAGTCAAAATCAACAAAAATTAATTCCAGGAGGTATTTCTGAAATTCTTTTGCAAGATAAGGAAAAATAATTGTTTTTTGATGCATAATCATCAAGATTTAAATAAAAAATTACATATGGCATGTTTTGACTTTAGAACTCATTACATGAAATAAGCTATTATCCAGGCATTTTTCTGGTCTGGAAGATACGCTTTTTTTCTTTCCAGAATGGAATTGTTGGTGTTACGATTAGTTGATGTACCACAGCTACCTGACAGGAATAACAGCTGCAGAGATAAAAGTTATCTAGTTAGTTTTCCATTTTTTTGACTGTGTTTTACATGTTGGTATGTTAGTACAATATGTTAGCTGATGGAAAAGAAAATACAGTAGCTGAAAGCAAATGCTTATTCTTATTTTTTGCTTCCTATAGAGAGAGGGGCACTTTCCCAAAGTTACCATAAGCAGTATGAGCTGCAAATTACCATAAATATTTGAGTTGCTTTTTTGAATTCCTGAGGTTTTGCTAGAAATACCTGGAAACATTTAAAGTTGTACTTCTGTCTTTAGAATATTTCTGTCATTATTTTAAATTAGAATAGTTGATATGAGGAATGTGTTGAACTGAGTTCAAAAGATTACTTGTCTTTCATGGGAGAATACTTCATTGGAGCTGTGAGGTGTATGCTCTTTGGCTCACAAATCCTTACGACGTAGATTGCTAGAAGAGGAG
>WAAD01030324.1:6424-19756 GCA_013389945.1 Fregata magnificens | reverse complement strand
TGTATCTACATCCTCCTGATTACTCAAGATGAATTAGAAGCAACCACTGTTTTAATGTTGGACTAGGTTCAAGTACATTTGTTCAGGTAAAATGTTACTGTCTAAGAAATGCCATTCACCTTACAGAATTCTGTAATGTAGACTCATATTTAGGATTCGTAATGAAATAAAAAGGTGTTTTTTTAATATTGTGGAGGGAGGGAGATAGCTATGCAGATTTGATGCTGGGTTTTTTGGCTTCTTTTGAGTCCTATTTAGGACAGAGGGCAAGAGGAGTTAGTTTCATAATTTAAATTCTAGATATCATTGTAAGAGGTCTTTTAGGTAAATGGTGATGTTTTAACACAACTTTTCTTAGGTTGTAGTTAAAAATAAAAAATTGAGGGTTAGTATTTAAATCAACAGATGCATCCTGTCCCCTTGAGCTTTCTGGAATATGATTGAATTTGGTTGTAACTTTTTGCTTTGATTCCACACTAGGATGAGAGGAAAACTTTATGGATTGTTAATAAAATAGAAGACTATTGCAATCACTGACTTTTGATCAGTCTCAGATTTTGAAATCAGGAATTTTGGGGAGCTGTCAACGAAAGCTCTTTTCTTTAGTTAAGGAAGTGGGAAAATGGGAAAGCCCCATTGACTATTACACTCTAGGAAAGGGTTACCCTTACGGGACACCTAGTGTCAAAGTTTCATCTGGTTTCCTGACTTTGGGATGAAAAGTGTTGTTCTAGACCCTCTGTCCAGAAGAGTTTGCAAGAGTCTTGGAGTTTTTCTAGAGAATTTTGAGATTTTATTGAAAATGTGCTTAGCAAGCCTAGTTGTCACCCAGTATAATGGCTGAAGATTTTGGTTTACATGGTCTTTTTTTCAGTCACAAGCTGGTAGGANAATGTGACTGGATCTTTTTAAAAACAGATTTTGCTTGATTTGTTACCATTTTAATTTTTTCCCATACTTGGTGCTAATCAGGCATGACAAATAGGCTCACCTTTGAACACACTTTGCACTAATAATGTCATAAAGTAACTCCCTTTAATTGGTACCTCGGGCCACTGTCATCAAACAAGCTCATAAAAAGAAACTAGTGACAGCTTTCACTTCTGCTGGATTTATGAAAGACTTCTCACCTATGCCCAGCCGGTATGTGTTTACATTACTATTCTAGGTTTGACCTTTGATCAAAGAAGCAATATATTTTGCGTTCCACAATGAACTCGCACTATCACTTCAATTCAGACATTTATTCTTGCAGTGCATGGCTATTGTGAAAACTTTGCACTTAGAAAATACAACGGGCAGTCAGTTTAAGTCAGGCTTACAGTAGTAAATATGTTTTGGAGCAGGTTACATAATTTAAAATTAATAATTTATTCCACAATTGATATTTTTTTCTTCACAGCTTGTATAAGCAAAGACTCTCATATGTGCTCATTATTCAAAACTATTCACCCAATAACTTCTGTGAATAATTCTTGGTCTTGGTCTGTAGCTCATTCTCAAGGATCTCATTGTGAATATTTGATCATCGAAATTCCAGCTCAGTGACTCATCACCTAAATCATATGGTATGCTTCTGCCAGGATAGAGGAACACAGCCCTTAATTTTCTACTTAATGATTCAGAAAGTGGTGAGCACTTGTCCTCTGAAAGTCAAGGCCCTTTATCAAATATCCAGAACTTGAGGTCTTATCTTAGTCATTGGTTTTAACAGATGTCGGAGGTAATAACCAGTAAATACAGACTCAAAATTCTTTTTTTTTTAACTACTGAATTTTAAATTCGATGCTTTGATTGATGCTCCTACTTCTATGTTCTTCTTTTCCTTCAAGTATTCCAGGCAACTAACAGATAAGAGTGAAATTATTCAAAGTGTGTTTCTGCAAAACATAGGATTTATAGTAGCAGAAATTCCTGCTAATGTTCCATAATACATGCTCACGCATTGTATTATGAAAATAAGAGTTTATTTTCAGCTTTACAGTACAATTCTATCTTTATTTGGGATGGTTCATAGTACAATTTCTGACCTTGATTCATATCAAATTTCAGAGAATATTTAGATTTTAATTTCTGGATTATACAGGCACACACTTGTCATCCTTTAATTTTACAAAGCCAGAAAAAGGTTTTTATTTCATTTCTAGTTCAGCTGTGGTTTTCCTCTTTAAAGAACACTAATTCCTCCAAGGATAATTTGTTTTATGATGTAAATTTTGTGTGAACTGCATTTTACCTGCACAAGTGCTTTCTTTTAGCAAGGAATATTGTTAACTAGAAATAGATATATTAGGTTTAAATGAAGGTGGTTTATTTGATCTGTCCATAATGCCTTGGTATTGGATCAATTTGCCCGCTTTCAAACAACTTTATTTCAGAGGTTTTCAGTACAGCATAGCATTTAGAATGAACGAATTCAGCAATCAGTGACATTTATGGTTCATAGAAATGTGCATTAAGAGTTAGCAGTGTGTTTGGAGAATAACTGTGCATCAGTTTATAATTTGCTCTATATCCAGGTCTTTATAGTTGACTTTCCCGAGTTTCAGGCTCTCAGGGTTGATAGGGACCTAAGTTCGTTCACTATGAGCGATATCAGGAGTTAATGATTCTCAGAGTCCTAGTTCTTCTTCTTTTCCCTTCTTGCTAGGGAAGTTATTTCAGTATTTTCTAATTTACCTATCCATCTGCCCTTCTCTTGACAGTCTGTATAGATCAGTTCAACTTTGGTGATACATAAGTTGTGACTCTATTAACCTCTTTAAGAGAAGACACTTCCTGTCAAATGCATAAATGTACTATCAAAATGACAGGCTGGATACTGTTCTGAATGTTTATAGCATTTTATTCACCATCGGTGACTTCTGTTTTATAAACTACCTTAAGCTGCTGTATATTCTTATTTACTATATGGGTACACTGTACATCCATCAAACTTAGACCTAGTTTTAAGCAGAATACATGTCTATCATAAAACTATGGTAATGAATTAAAGCATTTTAGACATGTTTTGTAATCCTGTAAAAACATTTATCTACTCATTATGAGGAACATGTATATTTGAATAGATATATTTGGAACATTCTGCAGCCCACAGTGTTCAGGAAGAATAATATTAAAAGATTTTGCTCCAATTCAAAACATTTCTAGTTGGATTTTAATGGTGTTTGGAGAAAAGGTGACATAGTAACTTTAAATGAATGTTGTAAAAATAGCTTGTAAGTTACTAGATATTCAACATTAATATAGGTTTCATTATTCTTTTTTTCCCTGTGTGTAAAACTTTTATGTAGAATGCTATCACTTGCATAGTTTATACTTGATAAAAGTTTCAAGCAATACTTTTCCATTTTTGGCCTGTGTGCAAAAATTTGCAAACCAGTCAGGTACTGATACTAGATATGGCAGTAGACACATTTGGGAAAAAACCCTCTCAATAATGCCACAAAATATTATTTCCTAATGTGCTCTGAGGTTTCAAAATTCAGCCTTCCAAATATGTGAAAAGTCAGTATGGAATAGAAATATCTAGTTTTTCATACTGAAAAATTCAAAATGTACAGTTAAATAACACTGAGAAATTCTGCCTTCCTTTTTCTAATAAATTTCCTTGTTCAGTGTTAGACGAGATTGACTATTTTCTGTTGATCAGCACTGTTTTCAAACGTGGGGCCTGTCTTTGCCTTCTACCAAATAGATAAGAGCCAGCGAGGGCAGGATGGTGCAAAGCTTCCGCTTTGGGTTGGGGGAGAGGAAGATTAGAATGAACAAAATTTAGGTTTAAGTTCTCATCACAGGAAGCAGTAACTGTACTTATCAATATAGAAGCTGTATGGCAAGCAGCCTGAAAGTGACCTCAGTGGTTACTTCCATTTGCAAATTTCATTTACCTCGCAGGGCTTCTTTCTAGAGAAAGAGAGGATGGGAAGGGACTGCTAAACATGAAGAAAAAGGCACTAACTTCCTGCAAAGCCACCAGACTGGAAAAAAGGTAATTTTGCCTGAATCTATCCTGCTTCGCTAAGCCAAATGGCTTGAAAAGGTACATTGTACTCTGATGTTTTCCTGTTCTAATTTATTCAGTTGACATTGGAAATATGATAAAGAAACCAGTCAAGGGTGCCTTGCTTTGTAAACAATGCAATAACAAAGTGCCATTTAGGATTTAGAATTAGAAAGTAGTGCACTAGTTTCTTGTCGCAATTATCAGGCACAGTTCATACAGTCAAATCTCAGTCTTTATTAGATATACAAAGAACTAAATTTGTGCTAGTTTAAAGGATTTCTCTAAATTGCTCCAGGTGAAAAGGGATGTTCTAAAGTTAATATATTAAAAACCTGTTTTTCAGATATAATTCAGTACAGATTTATCGTGAATGTAGGATATTTTGGGTGTGAAGTTAAATCAAGGTAAAATCTCTCCCATTTCCTCCCCTTATTGAATCTTTCCAGGATCAGTTTTTCTGCTGGGGCAGATGGCTCCTTGACTGCAGGGCTGATGCAGCTTCAGGTCACAGGGGGAAAGGTTTTTGGAGGAAAAAAACCACCAAACAGATGGTGAGCATTTAAAAAAAAAAAATGTTTTCAAACATCCTTATGTGTCTGCAGGACAGCAACAGAGAAAGAGGTAGGTATGGTTGGGGCTGGCCTTACTCATCTTACTGGGGAGGAAGGAGTTGATACAATGGTTCATGGATTTCCATCCTTCCCTCTTTTATGGTAGTGTGCAACTACAGGCGTGGCTTGTGCAGCCTTAGTAGCTGCAAAAACTACCTGACGGACAAATTCCTTTCTTCCAAAGCTAATGCGATCTAGTTTTCAGGTGATGTCCAGAAAAAGAATATTTGCCCTTTGATGTTTTTAATTACACATACTTAGAGTAATGCTTTCAAACTCCTTAGTTGTAAGAATTCCCGCCTTAAGTATCTAAAAATTGTTTGCCTTTGATGAATGCAAATATGATAAAATACTTAAAAGTATGTTAGCATTTAGAACTGCCATAAACTTGCTTAAATACTGTTTGCAGTGAATATGAATCATTTTTAATGTATCTAAATTTATAGTGCACTTTTTAAAAAGGTGGTTTCAGTAGTCTCCACATAATAGTTTAAGCGCATTCTGCATCCCCACACTTGTTCACACAAGTGACAGAATTTACACAATTAAACCCATTTATTCCAGTGCAGTACCATGAGAGTTGTGTCAAAAGTACTACTTCATATCCATTATTTATAACTACTTTTTTGCCTTTTCTGTATTTGTGCTGTGTCATAAAGAAACTCAAAATACAGCTCCAAGTGCACGTAATTAAACACTGAAATAAAATCTCATTGTTAAAAATGTTTCATTTTTCTTTTTTTCCCCTCCTGCTAATGACAGATGCTTTGGATTGTTTTCTTGTTTTCCGTCTCTTGTTGCCTACCTATGTTGAGGGAAGTGCCTTTGCCCAAAATTTAACTCTTTTCTTTCTGAATATGTTTCTAGGTTTATGAAAAATATATGTTTAAAAAACAACCCACACAAGACACCAAAACCCCTCAGAGTAAGCAAAATAATTGCCAGTAACTTGCCAGGATTTTTTTTGAAATCTGCAACCCCAAAAATCAGTAATGAAGGAACAGTTTTAAATGGGTTTAGTGTTTTTACTCAAAGCTTGTAGAAATTCTTACCTTCATCTCCGCAAGTGTCAAAACATTAATTTGTGTCAAGAACATATGCTTTCAGTACTTAAAACAAGCTTGGTTTTGTGCTGTTGCTCTGCCTTGTTAGTTCTTACACTCCGATTGTCTGGAAAGGTTGCCCCTCTCTACTATACAAAAAAAGGGCCAGGCATAATTTCACCACCGATTGAATGCATGTAGCGAACAGTCATTCCTGGCAGAGAAAGGCTGAGCCTCCTGCCGTTGTTCTCTTGACAAATAGTGAGTGTCCTCCCTTTCCACTGTCTGACCTTGACTAATTGTGTAGAATTGGCGCAGCTGTCCCTGGCTCATTCAGCACTGCAACACAAGGGCTTGTAAGAAACTTTAAGCTGCCATCATAAAACTCCAGTTTGAGGACTTCATCACAATGCACGGTGCTCACTTTTTTGGTTGTTGCTGTTTACTTCCTCCAATAACGTGTTTTATAGTTACACTGTGCTTTCTTCTCGCTTGCTTTTGTACATATTTCAGAAATCTGTAGAGAGTGGTGAGTATTTCTAAAAGAGCTAGATAAAGTCACTTGGAAAAATACTTATAAAACCATCAATTAAAAAATTATATGGGAAATTAAGCTTATCTAGAAAGTGAGTGGAAAAGCATGTTTGTACTTTTCTTTTTCCTTATTACCGGCACAATCTATTGTTGGAAAGTCTTTTGGTGGAAAGCTTCAGTATATTAACTTGGAAACTGAAGAATATAATCAGAAAAAGAAGTACCATGCGCATATTAATACAGGGATAAAATTTTCTGGTGCTGCTTTTAAATATTAAGCCTAATGAAATATTTTAATTATTGTGTGTACCAAAGCAAGCAAAGTATTTTTCCTGTACAGGTAATTGTTCATAATACAGGTAGTGGTTAAATACATATTAATGATAATATAATATATAGGTAGTGTAACCTGGAAATTTTACTAGAAATCTCTTGAGAATTTTTAGTATTTTATTTGCGTAATTAGAGTGAAAATTTGCCTTGTGAAGAGGGAAAATTCAGTGTGTCTACACCACTTTTAAGTCACACTTAGCTTTTAGTGTTAGGGTTAAATGGACTTGTGTTTGAATGGTAAACAGGTAAATTCAAATTCAAATTGGGTAAATTCAATTCATATAGAAAGAACCGTTGGCTTGCTTTATTTAAGGTTGAACCTAGTTCAATAAAGTTCAGTTTGTCATCCTCTGTGTCTTCTTCGGTCACGCTGCTTCTCAGTGACAGATTCTTTTGACAGAATAAGCAGATTTCTATAAAAACATCATAGAAAAGTGAAGGGCCTTATTTGTCTGCCCAACCTATATTGTAAGTCTCTCCAGAATAAAGAGGAATTCTGGGTCCTTGGACTGTGTTCCTGTCAACAAGATGAGTGTTCAAGTTAGGCACATGAAATAAATTAAGAAAACCAAATAAAACCTCCACAAGAAGTATCTGCAGATTAGGTGGCAAAATACTTATTGAAGGAATGCAAGTAGTAGATGAATTTTCAGAAATGATGAGTATTTGGTGGCTTATATAGACCTGGGCCTGTCTAAATCAGACAAGGCTGGCAATATAACACTTTACCCCATGGACTATTTTCCTGGATCTGCTCCAAGGAGTGTGACTTGCCACAGTGAGTAGGAGGACACACATAACTGTGTTCATGAGCTCTTTCTTCCACAAATACTCTGCCGTTGTTATCTGTGTTGACAGGCAAATCAGGTGTTCTGCGTGGCATGTTGCTTAGTGCAAGGAAAGAATGGCAACATGTGGCCTGAAGTACTGCAGGCAAGACGTTTCAAATATGATTGTTTTGGATTCCTGGTATTGCAATATGTTAGCAAACAGAACTCTCTTTATAAAAACTACCCCCTGTCCCTGCTACTCAGACCTGCGCTGGGAAAGCATTTAGTGCCAGCTTGTGACCCATTTGAAATATTTCCAGTGAAATTAAAATTTAGGAAATGTGTTGGTTGGCTAAAAAGTCCAACCTGAATAAGACTTGGTAGTCTCACACAGTGATGTTGCTCAACTGTGATGTGTGTTGGTTTGACCTGAAGGCACATGATGGCCACTTCTCCTCTCTCACCCTTATAAGAGATTTCTGACAGACCTTGATCTCTCTCTAACTTCTTGTGTAATGGAGATAAAAACCTCGTGTTACCTGACAGCCTATTTTTGTCATCTGAAAATTATTAGCTCTTATTTGAAACTTGGAGCAAGCCATACTGAGAAGTACTTTGCCAGATGTTGACGGTTGTAGTGTCGTATTTTAATAGCTCATATGTAGAAAACAAAGCTTGCTTTAATTCATATAATAGTGACAAAGTAAATACATATAAAGAGAATTGTTGTTATTTATGACTATTTATGGTTTCCCTTAAGAGCAGTTATGACATCAGGGCCCTGGTGCACCCATGCTGCTGGAGGTGAACTGACCGCCTGGGGCCACACTAAGTGGAGCCCAACTTCTTGGACACCCACCTAGCTTCCAAATAGGCAGATAAACAGTGTGGGCCTGGTTGTAGATCCATGCTATGTAGTCCTTCAGCAACAATGCCAGTTTAAGTCCTGCTTGAAGCTGCAGGTTTTTATTTTTGCATGGCAGTGTGCTGCCTTCCTGCTTGTGCCAGCACAGATGTTGCAGGCAGTGAGCTGGCTCAGGGACACATCAGAAGCCAGTCAGTGAGGCTTACACTTATCCTATTTTATACAGAGTTAAAAAAGGATAAAAGGCTGGAATATGCCCAAAGACAAGGGATATTTTCAACCCTGGTCACACTGACAGTCTGGCAGTTGCAAAGACACCACTGGGGCATGTGAGTGTGTTGCACGTGGAAAGTGGTTGGAAGGTGTTTTGAAATCTTTAATCTGACTTTGTTGGCAAGCCCTATGTTCTGTGGAAATGCACACACTGGATGGTTTTAACTGTCAGTGTTTTAGATTTTCTGTTGTGTGTAGATTAGAATATGATTAGTAAGATGCCACCCTCATGCTGCCTGTCTTCAAGTCCTGTGTGGATCTTGATTTCAGGCACAGAGAAACAAGCTTATTCCCTGGAACGGGTGTGAAGGGATGAAACAGAGAGCTTGCCAGTTTTTTTGCCTTTTCCACTTCTGTCTGCCCAGCAGCAAATTAACGTGTTTGTGAGAAACAAGGAAACAGAGTGATAGTATTTCAGGGTTGTGTTTAGGTATGCCTTTGCACACTTCTCAGCTGTGCCTGGCGGTGTAGTACTGGTTGAGTGGTATCTGATTCAGGCTCTCCCTACTTTGTTTCCCATCAGTCTTAGCAATTTAAACCATCAAATGGGGTTTGCTGGCTTATGGCTGGGAAACGGGACTCCTTGAGATGCTTATCTCTTTTTTCTCCATACAGCATAAGGAAACTTAAGAGAAGTAGTGCTTCCAAGAAAACTTGCAGGTCTAAAATAAGTGGGACAAGAACACAAAGGAAGAGACAGGGTAGCCATGTTATTCAAGAGAAGATGGAATAGGGATGGCTTTTGAACATGTGTAGGTAGGATCTTTCTTTCTCCAGTGTCTCTTCTGCTCCTTTTTTCTTGCGTATCTATTCACTAGTTCTTTTCATTCCTTACTTTTCTGATTTCCCCTCCCAGCCCCAGTCAGAAGGGTCAGTGAGTCCTGTTTCAGCTTCTCTAAACTCTCCCTGCCACAGGAGGGAAGAGAGAATCACTGAAGACATAAATCAGAGCCGCAGCAAATGCAGGTTGTGGGCAACAGTGGAACAACTACCACGTTTTACAGCATGGCACAATGCAAATAAAAAGGTGCAATGCTTTTTTTAAAAAAAAAAAATTAAGTACAGATTTTCTATTGCATGACTCAAAGAAGCTTGTTTATCGTACTAGTAACTCGCCTGCTTCTACTTCTGAGTGCGTGGCTTCACTCCTTGTGAGTCTGGAGCAGGGCTGCAATCTTTGCATAGCAGGACTTCAGATGGGCTCCCCAAAGTATTTATGCTTGTAAGTATTGGTGGACAATATTCCACAGCTGAATTCTGATTCATCCTCAGTGGGTTGAATAACCTTCCTGAATGCTGACTGTCTGCCGTACATGTGCATGTCTTCTTTATGTTTGAAAGGAAACCCAGACAGAATGGCTTTCAGAACAGAACACAGAAGTTGCAAACTGAAGAGCTTAATTTTTTATTTAGGAATGAACACTGGCATTAATTAGTTAGGCCCTGAATAAAATAACAGGTTTTGTGAGCTTATTGTGCAGCTGGGCACATCTAAACTCTCCTATCCTAAGTGTTTTAGAGCAGCTTTATTTAACAAGCAGAAGTAAAAATCAGGAAGATCACATTTTTCCTTAGCATTATACTGCCTGCAGTATTTATGGCATCCCATGCACAAAGACAGATATGCATACAAAAGTAGGGATAACATGCAAAGTATTACAGAAGAACTAGCTAAACTATTTGATTTTCATATGTACAGGCACATGACAGGACATGACTTTAGTACAATGAATCTGTTTCTTAAAATCCTATGCACTATATTAACTAGAAATTCAAATAAAGCCTTGCCTTTGCTTTCAAATAGAAGAGGGATTGGCATATTTAGATTTAATGCTTCCAAGTTCTCTTCAGGAAAACAAAGCATCAAACAGGGTTGGAGTGCAATTTTCTGAGTAGGGAGACAGTGCTGCTCAGAGACAGAAGACAAATTATTATGTGTCTGATTTCTGCAAATCTTGCTTCACAGGAATTGTAAAAGCCAAGTGCCGAGGAAGACATGCAAGGGTTAATATGATTTCCATTCCAGCGAGTTTTGCTTGCCATTATTTTCTTTTTCTTTTCTCCCTTTTAACTGATTCATAGCATAAAATCTTCCTGGACACCTAATTATCAAGCCAGCTCACAGTCACAGCTGTCTGCTTGGAGAACCCATTAGATGCAGCAGTTGAAGCCTCCATAATTCCCCAAACTTCCCGGTTGTGAATATTAAGAAAAGATTTTTACATGTCATATGCAATTCGGAGGTGGTGTGAATGGCGTTGGAAATGACGAGCTCTGAATGCTTGTCCATCACTCCATTCACTGGTTACAGGTGGTCTCATTTTCCACTTTCAGATATCGGCTAGCTATGACAGCAGGCACTTAATTTGCATGTTCGACAGACAACAAACGGCCCTGTGCATGTCAAAATAGGTGGTGATGCGTGACAGTTCCTACACAATACTGTCTCCTCTTTGCTTGACCTTTGACCTCCCTGCATGTCTTCTTTCACAATCAGAAAAAAATGCACTTTTCGGCTTTGGAATAAATTTGATACCAAATTGATTATTTTCCTTTCTTCTTTTTATTCTTTTTCCTCCTCCTCCACTTTTAAAGTATGCCTGCATCCAGGCTTTCATCTTAAAGGCTACAAAACTCTGCCAGAAGAGTCTCATAAAATTTAAAAATAGGTAAGCAGTGAGGACAGGAAGCCACCTTGTTAAAATTCATTGTAGTTAAATTGCTTGAAAGTTCTTTGTAAATGCAAATGTAACCTTTAAAAGAGACCTTAAGTTGGGTTAATATTTGTTAAAAATAAAATCAAGTTTTAAAAAAAAATCACAAAAGTGCTTTATGTTCACTTTTCCTCGGGCCATATATCCATCTTTATATTTGCAAGTTGAGTAGTTTAATACACATTTCATCAAGACATTCCTCCAGTGTTTTTATGGCTGCTGTGACTTGTACTAATGTTTAATAACAAGAATCAGTCTTTTAACATCATTAGAAGGACACTTAAAGTTTATGGTTTTATTTAAGTCAAGATACTGAGAAGTGATTAAAGTGCAAAAATGTTTGAATGATGGCAGCTCTGTGCTGTTTATTGGGTTATTCAGTGTTTGGTTCCTGGGGATTGCAGCTTTTTGTGTGTGCT
Source organism: Fregata magnificens (assembly GCA_013389945.1). Lineage (NCBI taxonomy): Eukaryota > Metazoa > Chordata > Aves > Suliformes > Fregatidae > Fregata > Fregata magnificens. The sequence goes on along the minus strand of WAAD01030324.1, from coordinate 8,188 downwards.
GCCTCCTGGTTAAATCATATCAAAGGGAAAACTAAGATGAGCTGGATTCAAGCATAGCTCAGTATTGCAGAGTTCACCCAAGCACCTGAATTTTAATTCCAAAGATACACGTTCTCCCTTGTCTAACCAAGAATGACCATAATCCTCTCACAGTTCTTATCTGAGCTGCAGCTCTTGTTTTAATTAAGAATTAAAGCATGACAGCAGATAATCACACCTCTGGGGTGTTACAAGATTTGAGATGTGCTTGTGTACCCAATACCCAAGGGTGTCATTATTCCGTGATAACCCCACCCCTATCGAGTCGTCCTGTCCAGGGCCTCAGTAATGGGCAAAACACATTGCTGTTGGCTTCAAACACTGAGCTGGATCAGCAACGCACAGTAGGCTGATCATAGGCGATAATGCGGTAGCATATTTTTTCTGTTGTTTTTTAATACATCTCACCTTTTTCTTTAGGCTTTTTAGACTATTAGAAGACTTGGCAAGTTGTAGGCATTTTTTTCCCCCCTAAAGTAAAATCTCCTTCATGAAGCAGCACCTGGTGAAATTTGATCGATATGGAACTTTAGTGTTAATTTAAGATATAAGATGGTCTCTTTGATGTTTAGCTGAAGTGCTTACAGCGTTACCTTGGTGAGCTTGTTCTGACTTTCTTGTTCTTCTACGTCACCTCGCTGTCAGTTTGAACAGTAGCTGAAGCCAGCTGACCAGATCCGGCTCCTCAGGAGCACTGAAATATTTGAACGTAATTGATCAGTTAAGAGCTCAGACACATAAATGCAATTTAGATATGAAGTTAGTTATAATATAAAGCAGGACAATTCTCTTACCAAAATTCATTCCTATTGCTAGTGTCAATCACGCTATTGACAGGTGGACTCTCAGAGCCGTGTTTTAGGTATCGACTCGCCTAAACCCTAGTTGTGTAAGGGATGGGAAGGAAGGAACCGGTGCTCAGAAATGAGGCGGTCCCAGCTTTTAGCTCCAGGTGGTGCTGGGACAGAGCTGCAACAGAGAGGCTGCTCTATGTGGTTCAGTCAGTGTGTACAAATGCTGGCTTCCTTTCAACGGGAAAGTTTGTCAGGAAAAGCAAGATGAAAGGAAAGGTGGGATGGTCATATCTCCTGTCAGTCAGATTGTCCGCTGACAGCTCAGGAAGGCATTTTAATCTTTACCTTGCCTCTGTCCACTGGCATTAGCAAAGACGCCGACTGAGGGAACAACTGTTTTGCTCTGAGAGAAACAGTTATTTAAGCTGGTCTACTCTTCAGCAACACTAGAGTTGACTGAACTGCTCGCTCTGCCCTAGCCCAGGCAGAGACTTATTTCTGAGGATAGACCTTGGACTTTGAGATGAGATGACCAGTGAGGCTGAAAGTAATTTATGATGGAGGATGTTTTGTGGAGGAACCAGGTCTGAGGCACCTGGAGTAGCTTGCTCTACTGGTCACTGTAAGAATAGAAAGGCTTGAATTATAGTAGAGTTGAATATAAGCTCTCGCTTTCAAATCTTTTATAGAAATTTTGTTCTTCATATGTGAAGGCATTGTTAAATAATAAGGTGGTTTATCTGATGTATTTACTGCTGATCATGGATTTCTGAACAGAAATTTCATCGGTGCCAATATCAGCTTAAGAGGCTGTACAAGAGCAGCTGATCCACAGAATATTGTAGACTGAGGCAGAGCTGAAGTCTCTGCCTGTGCAAACATGAGCCAGCAGCTGTTAGTCTCTGAGTGGGGCTTACCAACTGAGGCTCAG
>WAAD01030304.1:0-11888 GCA_013389945.1 Fregata magnificens | reverse complement strand
AAAAAAAAAAAAAAAAAAAAAAGAAAAACAGCTAGCCTTTTCATTAATCTGCTTCTTTTATAAAGATATCCTAGCTATAAGAAGCAGACACATTAATATTTCAAGACATTTAGAACTTAATAAAACATCTAAAACCTGTCTAAAACATAAGAAAGACCTTGTGTGTACATTGCAGAACATCCCAATATTCTTGTTCTTATAGCTTTGCCTTGTGATTGGCTCTACCAGTAACTCTACAGATTTTTAAGCTAATCTAGAGTATCAAGACCTGGAAGAAAAGTGATTAAAGAGATCTTTTTCTAAGTTAAATCCTGAAAGGTGCTTCTGAATACTGGAGTAGAAATTAGTTAATCAACTTTCAAGGAAGAATCCAGTAGTAAAATGAACTATACTTCCAGTAACCATCAGAAGGTTGGGTGTTTTAAATCTGGATTATAAAAACATCTCTTTATCCATAGCGACTAATCTTGCATAACCATTTACTAGTTGGTTTCCTATCTTTCAGAACAATACTCTCAAACATCAGACATTATTTCATACTTCAGCAAGTCATTTTTCATTCTGCAGAAGTTCTTCCATTTTTAAATAAACTCTATGTTCCAAGAAGAGAAATGGAGAGTCTCAGCTTTACAAGTGATATTTCTGATTCTTGTACAGGAATCCTTCATAGTTTTCTGGTCTTTGTTGCTACTATACACAAAGTAAGCTACTGCTAAGGGATCAAATAACATCCAGTTAAAGAATAATCCAGAGTACTCAAATACTGGATACTACATATAGGCTCAATTTACTTTATAACTTCTATTGAAATTCACTGTTTATAAATTAAAGCACTCAAATAGGGTTTAAAGGAAATTATTTTTTCTTTCATACCGATACAACCTTTTTTTTTTTTTAAATCTACTTTTTTTTGAAAGCCTAATATGCAGAAGTTTTTCTCTGGTAAAGTTTTACACTTTCTACCAACTGAAATCAGATCTTGCATGACTTGAGAGAGCAAGTCTGACTGGAGTAAAGGCTCACAGACTTGAGTTTCTGTAAACCCTCAAGTGTCTAAGAGGCAAGAGTAAATAGTACATTCTTGAAAATAAAAAGGTGGGGCCGCTGAGAAATAGGCTGATTCAACATCTCATTAATATTATTTCCATTGTCAGGATACTGCCATATTTTTAAAGAAGTCCCTGAGGCACCATCAGGAACACATTTTATACTCCCTCATTCTGTGCAGCACACTTGAAATCATGCTCCCCCAGGCAGTCATGGGCCAAGACTCCATTTCTCATTAAAAAAACCATTAATATTGGCATTATTATACTTCTATGGACCCAAAATTTTATAAGATAGATGTTTGTCTGGTGGGCTTCAGAGATCATCAGTGCACTTTTATGTCTATGGAGCACTGGCTCTGTTTTTTAAGCTATTCTTCCCTGAAGAGATGTGAAAAAATATATCTCTGGTGATAAATATTGTAGTAAACGAGAAGTTGATTTGTGTTGAAATCAAAAGATTTTGTTTCTAAAATAAGTTCTTGCTGGAATATTTGCTTGAAACTAATGGACCTGTGTCTTGAATTGATAAAAGATGAAAAATCATGTATTCTTAAAGCTAACTCTCTCAGGCTTTTCTACAGGGGTTTGGCTAGCTGAGAAAGTGGAAGGGAATCCACATTATGGGGTCAACCTCAAGGTTACTCAAAGTACCAATGAGCAGAATATGTTTGTTAAGACAGATCAGCTATTTCTGCTAATGTATAAAAAAAAGGGACGTAAATGTGTATAATGTGGTGTCATTTGAAATAGCACTAAATAAACAGAACACCTGTTTTTTCAAACTATATGCATAGTGCTGAAGATATAGATAGCACTGATGAATTGTCAGGTGTTACATCAAAACTCAACAACAACAAAACCCAGAAAAAAAAACCAAATGGGAGATCTTTCCAAATAAGGTCAAGTATAGTGTAGTAGTGAGCCTAAGAAGTGCAAAAACAATTATTGCTCAGGTGCCATTTCTCACTCATTCTGTTTCCACCCAGTACTGTAGAGCTTACTAATATGGGCACTGTATGCTATGTGTCTGTGATAACAGCACAGCTGATACTGTAACATCATTGTTGAAATTGCTTTCCTGTTTATTGTTATAGTTTACTTTTGATCCGTAATGAAAGAGGCACATTTAGTGTTCTCTTGTGCTAGAGATGTTAAACTGAAACAGTCTGCTTTAATTGCACAGACATGAGTAGTTACTGTTCAAGCTGAAAGTAAAATGACTCTCCTCATCAAGGCCAAATGGTTTGTGGGGAAGGTTTTCATAAAAATTGAAGTACTAACAATTGTAATAGTAACTAATGGGAATTTGGGGACATGGGCTTACAAACACAGCAGTCTGTTTTGCAGAGCTAGGGAAACCTGGAGTAAGGTTATGGAATAAGATGGCAAAATATTTTTTTCTTCACCTGTAGGCTTTTTTTTAATATCTCCTATTTGTGATGTCTCCTCTCAAAGTACATTTTCATGATCAGAATTTTGAAAGTTTATTTGAAACCACTTTTCATTGTATCAAGAAGTAAAAAAGTCAATTATGTCTTTTTTAATATTCATCCATATTCGTAAATAATCTACCCTGCTATAGTTAGGTTAGAATAGGGTTAAATAAACAGCCAAGCCCTGCTTGGTTGATCCTTTTATATCTTTGACTTCCAATGGAGACAGAAGTATTTAAAAAGATATAATTAACAAGCTTGAATTAAGTGATCAGAGTTCACTTCAGATATTTGTTAGAACTGTCGTAATAGACCACTCTCATAGCATTTAATAAATGCTAAAGAAGAATGTCTTCATTTTGGTAAGATTACTTTAGATGTTCAAGAATTACTTTTTCAAAAAAAAAGGCTTACGAAGTGTTACATACATGCTTCTCTGAGTTCCACATCTGCTTATTTATGGGGCTTCTTTGCAGTAGTAGGAGTAGTAATAAAAAAAAAAAAAAAAGAAACAGCTATTATATGAGCTATTTTAATATTATTAAAATATAACTTATGATGCCAAAGATAAGAATAAACTGAATAAATAAATTGAAACCTTTAAATGAAAGAAATGGGGGGAGGGGGGGGAAGGTTTTCCTATTCTGATAGCAACTGAGAATAATTTCTCCAGTGACAGAAATAAAAGAAGCCTCTGTCTCCCTAAAACAAGAAAATTATCATGCTCAATTACACACACAGTTTGTCTGTACCTATGTACTTCTCTGACAGCAGATGCATACAAATACCTTTAAAAATGGTAAAATTCTATGGATATGCTTTGTGTAGTAAAATAAAGTTGTGTATTTTTTTTTCATTGTAAGCCCACACAAGGAGTTAATTTCTCTTTTAAATGTAGGTTTGAGATTCTTTTAAACTTTGGTAGTATTTTTTTTTTCTGGAGTAGTAATAATGCACAAATATATGCATGCTCTGCTTGGTTCATTGTTGTCTCTCAGCCTTTTACCTGAGAAGAACTTCATTTCTGTGTCAACTTTCCAGCCAAATAATTGGCCAAGTGGTTTACAAATGGTGGTTGGTCATTCTGAGCACTCCACATACAACTACCAATATAATTATGGCCGGGACTATTTTTTGTGTGGCATTTAGGGTCAGGACATTGGAATTTAATGTTACACTCAGAACCTTGTCATGGGCAAAAAGGAACTGTATAAATAGAACTAAGACTGTGCTGTTAGTCACATTAATGTTTCAACAGCACAATACTATGCAAAATTATCTCAGTAAAAGAGAAAAGTCTCATTAATAACACAGTTAACATTGTCATACAGAAACTTCATACCCCTTGACTCTGGTGTTGGGCTCACCTTTCCACAACTCTCCAAGTCGTAAGTCTCAGTTCAGATTTCCTGCGGAAGAGCAGGGGAGGATGGATAGGGTGACAACAAGTTCCAGCCTCTTGAGATCTTCACAGGGAGAACTATGGTGTATATTCTGGGGGTTCCTCTCAGTCCCAGATAGACTGAACTTTGTTTCTTTGCATTTCCATGTCACAGCCTGCTTCCTTCTCATTGTTACCCAGCTGAAGCCTGGAAGGTGTACAATCACCTCCTCCCACATTCAGGGATCTAAGGGGAGTTGATGGTCACACTGGGCCTCCCTGGGAGGCTCAGTCTTGTCCAGATACAGCACTTACAGAGCTGCATCTCCAGCATGGTTGGTAATGGCCACCAGATCCTTGTTAAGGCAAACTAAAACAAGAGGGGGGCCAAGGCCAGCCCAGCCAGGTCCTGAGACACTGCACTGCCAGGCCAGTACAAAACCTAAGGCTTTTTCCTAGTGACATTAAAGACATATGTCTTATCATACACTAAGCAATCATTAACAGACTACTCTTTGACACTACTGCAAACACTGTGGCAATCTCAGAGCTGTCATGTGGTCCACGAAGTGCAGGAGTAAGCAGAGGCAGAATGAACTATATAGTTCTGAAAGGGGTTTGTCAGAAGTTTTCATTAGGGCTCTCATTTGTATTTTATCTTGTGTGCCTAAAATTCTGTTTGTAAATATAACACAGATACTTTCCCTTCTTTCCTTTTACTGTTATTTTCTACATGTTTGGCACTGGAAGCCAGGTGAATGAAAAGATATAGTCACCAAATCTGTAATGCTTATTTGAGTCATTGCATTTGGGTCCCTGGCCTGCAGTGAGAAAACCATTTGCTACACTTTTTCTGATTTGACTGAATTTCTGGTATTCCAGCCTGAGAAGTCTGGAATCATCAAAAGAGAAAACTCACTGCTGACTTCCAGCTAACATTTTCCCTGAATTAGCATATATTTGCATAGAAAGGGATATCTTATCCATACTGAATTTCTTTATCTATCATTATTCTCTTACATCTAGATCAGTACTTTGAGAAGAAAGATCTACATGCTTAAAAAAAAAAATAATCTTTTGTTCTACTGGGAAATGGAAGCTAAGAAGTCATCTATGACTATCTATTAAATACATACATTTACATACAAATACATATATTATGTATTCAGACCTCCTTATCCTCTGGTTATGTGTGTGTGTGGTTGAGAGAAGGATCATGCTTGGTCAAGGCAAGGCTGCTTGATTGTTGAGTATCATGTTCTCTTAAAACCGGAGCTTGAAAAAGAACCCTAGGGGAACATTAAAGCTTAATGTTTCATTGACTAAAGTTTGAATAGACTACGTGCTGCTACTTAGCCGTAAAAACATTGTGAATTCAGTTCCTCAAAAGCTGTGTCCTGCTGCCCACAGTAAGAGGAAAAGGAAATTCTACTATATATGAAAATAATGTTGATATACGTACCTGTGGAGGTCTAAAACTATGCAGTGTCCAAATGTGGGCTAATAACTGCTGATTAAAGAGGGATCCCCTACACTCCAGCTGATGCCTCCCCAGTCGGCCCTAGTTGCTTCCTAGATGCATGGCTGATCCCTCTCAGGTCGCTGCCCACCAGGGCCCATGACCATGGCCCAGAGCTGCTCCCTGGTCCCACCAGACCCAGCATGCACCCCTGCAGGGCTTTGCCTTCCTGGTACAGATCTTGGCCTCATCCTTACTGAATTGCATGGGGTCCTGTTGGCTCCTTTCCCCCACCTGGCTCTTGTGCTATTCAGTGCACATCTCTTTTCTTGGACTGGAGTCTGCTATTTTTGTTTCCCTAAAGTAATTTAGTGGTTTCTTTTTAGTCTAAAGCTTCATTCCAAGGCTATTCCTGTAGTGAACATTTTGATGCAAGTAAAGACAAAAGGCTGATCCAGTGTGCTTCCTGATTTAGTTACTACAGGTAAGTACTTATCCATTACAGAGGTCCTATCAGTACTTTTAAGGATGTAATAACATTACCAAATTAGATGGATATTTTCTGATATATTTGTGTAGATTAAAAGGGTTTTCCTTTTTCTCTTGTTGAACCATCTGGAACCAAAAATCACCTGCAGCCTGTAAATACCCAGAATATTTCCTCCCTCCTCCAATATGTTCTTGTATTCTGCTGCCAGGAGAGAAAATATGAGGCTAATATAGCTATCAATACTTTCTAACAAAGGATATTCAAGAAACAGTTTCCAAAGGGCAGATAAAAACTAGACCACAGTAATAATCTTAGCACTTAAGGCCTGTTCAATTTTTTATTATTGCTTTTACTTTGTACCCGCTGTGTTCATACTATGCCTTTTTGAGAACACATTAGCTCCAAGCACTGGTACAACCCACAGTCAGGTTAGCAACACATTCCAGTTATCAGCAATCATCAATGCTCAGCAGACAGTGTTAATAATCTACAGTTACCAGGAAGGAGTAACAGATGAAAACTTGCCTGCGACTGGGAAATCCACAGAATTGTCTGTTACATATGCTTAATGGAAGTTATCAGCCTCCAGTTTTAACTGTCTGTGCATACATCTTTTTCCCCAGTCTACAAAATTAACAGCCTTTTGAGGATTGCTTTTCATTTGTGTAAGATTAGTCTCTAATTTTTCTACCCAACCCACCTGCAGGTCATTGCCCCTATCAGGAAGTGATGTATATTCTGTAGTTGTTCTTCCAGGCTGTTGTGACTCAGACGCATCACCTAATTACCCACTACAAATTAGCTAGTTCTACTATCAGCAAGAGTCAAGGTGCAGCAGCAGCAGCAGCAGCTTTGTAGAAGCCAAATAGCTCCCTTGAGAGTCAAATGGGGTTTCTTTTTCTACCTCTGTGATTGCAGACCAAAAACCTAGAGGACAACAGATAAGTTACTGATTTTTTTTCTGTTATTCTGCTGTTCAGTACATGATTCAAACAGGAGAAGAAAACCTCTGTTGAACTTTTTAACTTTTGGATTAGATATTCTCACCATTTAATGCAATTCTGCAAGGGAAACAGGAATGTTGTAAAGTCCATGAAGTGATAGTGCTCTGGTAGAAGATTTTAAATAATTTTAAAGCTGATTCACGAGCTGATGAATTAGACATAGAAGGCCATAATTTCATGAGTACTGTTAAATCAAGGGTAAGTGTGACATGCTAATACAAATGATTAGTTGAACACTGTATTTTTTCTTTTTTATTCCTATGACAGAGAAGTTCAGTTCTTACACTGAGAACCTTGTTTTGACAAAGGGGAACAAACTGTATACATGGAACCAACAGTATGTTGTTAGTCACATTAATGTTTCAACAGCACAATATCATCCAAAATTATCTCAGTAAAATATAAAAATCTCATTAATAACAGTTAACATTGTCATACAGAAACTTAACACTTTCTACCCCTTGACTCTGTGTTTGCCTCCACCTTTCCAGTGACTCTTCGGGTCCTAAGGCTAACAGTTCAGATTTTCTCAAGAAGGACAGGGGAGGGTGACAACACATTGCCATCCAGCTGTTAAAGCAACTTAAAACAAGATAGGAGCCACGGCCAGCCCAGCCAGGACCTGAGACGCTGCACTACCAGGCCAATAAAGAGCCTGTGGCCTTTTACTAGTAACAGCAAAAAAACCATATTTACCAGAACAGAAAGTGGTTGTTTAGGGGTTTTGTTTGTTTGTTTGTTCCCCCCCCGCCCCGTTCTTTATTGTGCTGCTTTTTAAATTCAGTTCCTTTTATGATGATGATGTTACTCCTGTAAAATTGGATAAAAATTGGACAGATTTATCTCATCTTAAACTTTTGTAAGTTTGTTGAGCAAGTCCAGCAGTAGCTGAACATCTTGTGCATGTAGCAAGTATTGTCAATGTTAGAAAATCATTGCCTAAATTTTTTAAAGTATGGGACCGAAATATTTTTTCCATTTCACAGCTCTTTCAATATAAGCTGAAACAACCTCAGATACTTGCTCAGCCTTGCAGTGTTCCTATTAGCACAAGTTATAATCATGACATTACCTTTTCATTTTGTGGTAGTTGTCTAGAAAAAAGACACAAACATACCAAAATACCTCAGACACCTAGTTCATGTGGTAGCTAAACATTTTCTTCTGTATTTGCCAGTGTGTATGGCCAAAGCATAATACGTGGGGTTGAATTTAGCTGTAAGTAGTAAAACAGAGGTTAGCTGTATAATAGCAAACTGTGTGGACTCTTCAGATGTAAGAGCTGTTACTGATAACCACAGTAACAAGGAGGAATTTTTGATGCTTAAGCCTACAGCTCACTTATGACCTGATCCTAATGTTATTCAAATTAGTACAAATATTTCCCTTGATTATTTACATGAATTTTGAATCAAACACCCTCAGAACCACTTTCAGTTAGACAATGAAAATAGATTATATTCCTGTGGTTGCTGGTATAAAGGTTGTCTAAGAAAAACAAAACAGTGTTGCTACAAGACAAGTGATAATAGCGAGTTAAAAACTCCAGCATGAAGCTTTCAGCTAACAAACACTCAAAAGTATTGAGAGGAAAAAAAATGCTAAAATAATTATCAGTCATCACTTCTGAAGCAGCTTAGATAGTAACTTGCATTTAACAGTCCTCCAAAATCTGTCTCTCCTTAAGTTTAAAGCTGTTAAGTTCTCATAATGGTCAAAAGTTACAGTCACAATCCAATATAACTTGGCTTTCTTGTATTTCTGGGGGTTTTTTTGCTTATTTGTTTTGGGGTTGGTTTTTTTTGGTTTTGTTTTTCCCTACTTCGTAATGTTACCAAAACAATTAATGTAATGAAGCATGCTGAATGGACATATACAACGTTCTCTGCACTTTAAATTCTTTGTTAATGAATTTTCACACGGTAGCTGTTGTTTTTCCAAAAATATGCTGAAGGCTGCATTACAACCAGTACAGACAGAGGTCACTAGCATGATGATCTCTGAAACAAACTGTTTCAGGCTATCCTGTATTTCACACCCACTCTCTTCCTCCATCTCCCGTGAGCCAAGCAAATAAAGCTGCTTAAGATAATTGTACATTTTCTTGGCTTATCCTAGAGTGTATTATCTATATTTTTCCAGTCTCTGCCTCTCTTGTCTACAGTTTATGACCACTGAAGATGAATAGAATGTGTTGGAAAAGGGAAAAAATGCAGCATGAGGGCTGAAAACTGTCATTTAAATGAGCTGTTGTCTCTTGGATATCCCTTCTTTCTAGAATAATGAGCTACCCTGCTCTTTCTTGTAAAAGATTGTGTATTATAAAAAGTAAACTGTACTTTAACTGTACTGTTAAAATCACTTTTTCCAACAATTACTTGCTTTGCATCCTAAAATGAAAACACCTAGTGTTTGAAGAGTGCTAGGTCTGCTTTAGTGACCGCATGTAGTTGCATATATCTGTCAAAACTGAGTTTCAAATCATATCTGCTAATCAGCCAGCTGTGTATAGTTAGAAAGGGAGTATTTGAAACTGATCGAAAGAGAGAAAATGTCACTATGCCTTCCAGTTTGCCTCACCCATCATTTCTCTATGGTTAGTTTTTAGGAGGCAGATGTGTCTATTGCATTTGAGAAAGATGTTTAACTTTTTCCTTGCCTTTGAATGAGGAGCACAGTGCTCACTGGGAATAAGAGTCTTACCCAAGGTCTCTCCATATTCCAGCAGCAGGCTCTGGGAATAACACAAAGGACTTCTAATACCAGAGGCAGAAGGCACTGCCTGCCAACATTTAATTTTACTGCCCTGACATTTGCTAACCACAGTGCTTGCAGTTTCCCCTTTTTCTGTATTGCCTCTATTGGCTGTTTTAATATCTTTGGGTATAAACATCATACAGTCTCCTACCCAACAGTAGTTGATTGCATTAGGCCTTTAGATGATGCAAATATTAATCATAGTTTTTAAAAATACCTGAATCTCCTAGTCGTTGAAGATCTCTTAATAAGAGTTACTTAATACTATACATATTCTGGAGCGTAAAGTAAGTTACTTCTCTGAGACACTTGCCACAAACCTGGCTGACTGAGACAATATTTGTGTTCTGTGACACTACTAGTTGTGCCCTGCCCACCCAAACTATTACTTTGTGTCATTCTGATGGTGTCATCTTTTCTGAATTCCTCCTTTAGCCTTGCTGTGTTAAATTTTAAGCTTACCTTTGCTTTCTGAGACTCTGATCTTGCTAACAGCCTTAGAACTGTGCTCTTTCATGACATTTGTCCTTCTTTTGTTTTCTGTTAGTTCTGATTGCCTAATAATCCATCTCAGCCAATTCTTCCTCTTCTTAGTCTACACATCTCCCAAGGATGCTTCAGTGGTGTGCAGGTGGAAAAACTTCTGAGTTTGGGAACTGCTCACCTATTTCATTCAATCCCATATTAAAAATAGGCACCTCCTGTTATACAAACCAGCTCTAAGACGTTAATAAGTGTAGAACATTAATTTGTTTGCCCTGGATTGTGAGAATGCTTGCAGTCTGAAACAATATGTCATATGCATCCTAAAAGGACACCCTACATCTGAGTTAGGAGTACTAGCTAGCAACGACTCATGAAGTAAAAATAAAGACCTGTTGCACTCATAAAAGTAAAAGCATCATGAAGCAGGCTTTACTACTATCTTTTTTTGAACCCAATCTCAAGTGCACTAATGTAGCATAACTGTGTAAACATTTTTGTACCCAGTGGCACAGTAACAGTTGTGTTGTCATTGCTAGTATCAGGCCACAAGTATAAAGTTAGCTGTGCCCTATGCTAGCTAATTGTGCAGGAACCCAGTCCCGCCCTGTCAGGCTTGTTATTGAATTGTTATGAGAACATGCTAGGTTAATGAGAGCTTGAAATGATATTACAGTCAATATTATTGATGTGATATTACAGAAATATTATTGATATTACAGGCTTGAGGAATGGGCCTCATGAACTTCAAAAAGGCCAAGGGCAAGGACCTAGACCTGGGTCAGGGCAGTACCCGATATCAATATAGACAGAGAGCAGCCCTGCAGAGAAGGACCTAAGGATACTAGTGGATGAAAAACTGGGCATGAGCTGGCAACGTGCACTTATAGCCCAGAAAGTAAATTGTGTCCTGGGCTGCATAAAAAGAACTACAGGCCATTGAGAAAAAATAGCCACAGAAGCAGGAAAAATTTTTTTTTTTTTTTCTCTAAGAAAACAATCAGCAGCAAAATGAGGAAGAAAAACAGACAAGCAAGAGGATAAGACACCGGCTGCAACCTTGGAAAGTAACACCACTTGGGCATCTTGCAGTATATGGTAGCCTCAGCCTTGACATTTAAGACCATCAATGACCACATCAGTAAACCAGATGATCTCAGTTATATGGTGTTGTGCGCTAGCTGGTGTAGAATATGATTGTTAAAAACTCATTGCTGTAGTGATCATGATTGGTAGTGTGTAAGAACAGACTATTAGTACCAACTATGCTATTAATGTGGTAGTCCAGTAAAGTTTAGTTTTAAAGCTTAACAGTGGCCTGATTTAACAGTCTTCCAAATACTCCCACCACCATACTATTTATATAGTTATACAGACATGTGTTTAGGAGTAACAACAACCCTTTTGAAACAGTAGTTTGGACTCCTCCTAACCTCTGGGACTCCTTATCATGTAATGAAAAATGTTATTCCTCTCTACAGAAACCTTTTTTTCTGTTAGAAGCAAACGTGTCTGGTGTATGATATGTAAAATGCAGAGATAAGAGCAATAGTTTATATGAAAATACATGGTGAGAGTGAAACAGAAATGGACAGAGACATCAGTTTTCAAAGTAATGCAACTACTAGCTTTTGAATAGAAAGTCTTAAGTCTGACACTAGCACTGTGTTTCTTTGCTCAAATTTATTCTACACTGGAGAAAAGGGTTCTGGTTCAGAAGAAAAGGAGAGACAAACTTTTGTGCAGCACATGATTATTGTTATCCACTGAGAATATAAAGTCAGAGAACATGAATATGTAAAGAAGCTCGTTGGTTTTACTCATGGATGAAG
>WAAD01030286.1:4444-19234 GCA_013389945.1 Fregata magnificens | reverse complement strand
TACTTGATTCTGCATTAGAAAAAGTTTTGTGGGGTTTAGATGATTAATTCAAAGTTACCTCCTAATCAGCTGTTTTCCTAGAAGTTATTTTCAGGATTTCTGGAAGAATATACAGGCTATCAGACAGAATAGAGGATCTTACACACAGTAGCTTGGCTGCTGTTAAATCTAATGAGTGCTAAAGGACCACATACACAAGGACTGCTAAAACATGCAACAAAAACCTGAAGGAATGCTGTGTTCAACTTATCACTGCCAGACTTCAGCACTGCCACAAATGCCAGCCTAACACTCATGTGGAGCCCTCCAGAAGAGAAACAATTCTTTGCACTTTTACCTGTTGCAGCATATCCCACTGCCAGGCATTACACACACCAGGCATTTCCATCACAAGTACTGAAGAATTCTCTTGTGCATTTTGACCTCAGCTATTTTATGATTTTATCATTCTCTCTCACTAGCCAAGTTCTTCAGGCATCCTCATCAGAACAGATATTTTGTGGAGGCTTTTCCCCTTTGCACTCTCTTCACCTTTCTCATTTAGTTGTGTTTGGTTTTTTCCTCCTAACAGTTTAAAATCCAACTTAGCTGACACGATGCTGAACACCATTGCCCTGGTATAGGTTGCTCCCTAAAATACAACCTGCATTCCATCAGTATATTCAGTTGTTCCCAATTATCTTGACATTTCATATTTCATCATGTAAATATGGTTTATGATGACCAGAGGTTGATATCAATTGTCATAAATAAAACCTGAAAAGCTTTCTTTTCAACTACATTAAAGTATTGTTGAAACAAACCTTTCAGTTTTTCCTGCAACTCAAAGTTTTACTCAAATTTTATTGGGGGGAGGGTGTGGAATCATCTAACTTGACATGTCAAGCATAAAAAAATTTCAACCCAGGAGGTCAACATTTTATAATACACCAAAGTTTTAGGCACATACAACAAAAGTTTTAAAGGCAAAAAGCTTATTTACCTACATTAACACAGACACACAGGAAAGCTTATAAGAGTCCAATACTTAATCATGATAGCAGAAAATAAACCAAAACCAAGACATACTTTATTTCACCTTACAAAAATATAAAGAAACAACCAAAATATTTTTAGAAAACCATTGGAAATCTTTCCTTCTAAAACCCTGGGAAGAACACTAGGTGTAGATTCAGACAAAGAGCCACCAACTTCCTCCCACCCTCACCCCAAGTTTTGCAACACATAGANAGTAAAAATCTGTACCCCATCTTTAATTACATCTTATTAAAAAAGAAGGTAAAATTATAACTACATTCTGCATCAGACCTCCAATAGGTGTACTTCAATTTAGACACCATTCCTATAGTGGGCAGACAGTAATTAAATGATTTCTCACCTTGACTACTCCATCAAAGCCAGGGATCGTGTTGACCTTTGCATTCTTGGCTAACAATTTGCTTTCAATCTTGTCTCCCATAGCTTGAATAGCATGTGTGTCAGGTCCAATGAAGGTGACACCTTCTGATGCCTGCAAAGACAATGAAGATATAACTTCAGGAGATGAAACTAAAAATCAGCTTTACACAGGTATTGCTATTAATTTTTTTTCTCTTTTTGAACTGATTAATGAAACAACACTTAGAAGACATGGTGATCTGTTTATGTAACAACCTAGCAATCTGTAAGCAGCATTTCAGCCAGTTCATTAAAAATGTGTATGACCTTGTGAAAGTATGTATACACACAGATTCAAAGCCCCTATAATTAGCATTTGTATAAATCAAAGCCAGGCCAAAAAAATAGCTGAAAGTGGAAGTACTCCAGCTTGAAAGTTAGAAATATCCCTTGAGAAAACAGGCTAGTTAACTCATCATTGAAATAGTCGCAAGTGATTTACAAAGATATACTTGCTAAACTGTAATGTAGTTGAAAATTCCATTATGCGTTCCTAAAACTAAACCTTGATGAAACATCAAAATGAAAGTGTAGTGTCTTACTCAATGTATTTAAAGATCTTGAAAATAAGGTAATAACTGAAATAATGTTTCCCCATGTCTTTCAGGCAACTCTTTTCCAATACCAATGTCGAAATAAGTTAACATAAAATACTTTAATACTTCAACTTTAATACATAGGTAGAACACTGAGTTGCATTTTTCCCCCTCCTATTTCTCTATGCCAGCAATAGACTTCAGTGATTAAGTACACTGACATTTGTTTCAAACCTCTCCAGGGTCAGTACTATACAGAGCTAAAGGCAATTCTATCAGAACTGCTTCACTGAAAATTACTGATGCATCAGTGAGTACGTGCATGTTTCAGGCAACTTAATATCTTTTGTACCATAGGGAAAAAAAAACATCAAAAGAATAAGCATACAAGCCTTGCACAATTTTTTCCAACTGTTTCATTGATCCCCCCTCCCTCCCCCCAATTTTAAGACACCTGTAAAATGCTTAAAAACAACTTGTTTCTAGCCAACAGCCAGTTTACTTAATACCAACACTAACACAATGGCAAACATTCAATTTCTTAGGTCAGAATTTGTGTCTTAATATTTTGTCTTTCTGACACACTCTTGTGCTGCATACGTTAGGGTTGCCAGATAGTTATAGTCAGTAACAATAAAAAAAGTAATTTGCTGAAGCTTTGTGTATTTATGTGATGGTAGTACATGACCACAAGACAGACATAGAAAAAATGTTTTTTTAAGTTGGGGAACAATGTCCTCCTATTCACAATCTTATAAGAGCTGACAGCTCCCAACATGCTTGGGAGTCACTGTTTTCACTGTCAGCAGCTTCCTAGCAGCAAGAGTGTAATAGCAGAAGCTCTGCATAGACAACTTCCTATCACCCTAGCTAACAGGGTGTTACAGATAACAGAGAAAAGCATTACAGACACACTAGGAAGCTCAGTGCAGACACCCAAACCAAATGTAGAGCATCAGTTTAGCCACATCAAAGGCCTGTTAGCTTCAACTCACAATGAACCATCTGGGTTTTTATCTCAGCCCACCTCTTCTCTACTACAGTAGGCTTATTAGCTCGACAACTCAGTAATATTGATTTGATGAATTACGTGTCTTACAAACACAAAGTTGGGAAGACTGCAATAGGAGGGAGGAAGGAATGGGAAGACCAACATGAGGGTGTAGATCTGTTAAGATTATAGTGCCAAAGGATTTGAGCACTAAAGGAATTCACTTTTTAAAGGAGAAGGGAAACAAGAAGCAAGGAGTTGATGTTTGAAATCATAGTGACACAAAGTTTGGATCTGACCATTTCAGAAACAACAGCGGATTGCAGCCTGAAAACTGATACTTCATTCCCTCTTAACAAGAGAGTTTTAAATAGGTGCCAGCATACAACTGAAAGGGCAGAGTTCCCTTCTGTCACCAGACTGTATTCCAGTCTCAAAAAGCTTTGTGGAAAACGTTCACCTGCATACTCGGCAACTGGAAATTATGCTGTCCCTCTTGTATTGCTCCTAACCTGGAAATACTTTGTTTCTACAGTTTCTGCCATAACATTTGCATCCTGGTCAACGCCACTTCTTAACTTCACCATATATTGCTTCCTCTCCCCACTCTCTTCTCAAAGTCTACGATCAAAAACATGGCATCTCCAGAGGTCATCAAGATAGTGGGTCCAAAACTTTTACTTTCCAGTGAAAGGCACATAGGGGACATCTTGCTTGACTTACTGTCTATTCTCACTGCCTTGTGGCATGGACTTTCAAACTGCCCAGTTCATTCCCTCCTCCTGTCCAAGCAGACAGTTTGGATAAGAAGAGGACAGCACCATTCAGGAAAGATTCATGAACCACCTGAGAAGGTGGTTCAGGCCATTTCAAGAAATGAATCTGCTGCATCCAGTATATTTGTTACGTGAATCTTGTAGAGCTGTAATATTCCACGTAGATACAGCCAGTACTTATTAAAAACTAAGTACTAGATTATGTGCAGCAGATTCACATTACTGTAATGCAAATATCACTGGGTGCAACCTATACCTTTGTCTTTTTTTTTTTTTTTTTAATGTTTACTTCTAATGTCCAGAATTTACAAACGGCACTTGTCTACACATGCACCGCTTGGCTTTAACTGCTTTGAACCTTTGTGCCTTACACAGAACTGCTCTTTAATTGTGAACAAGCAGCAGCTTAGTATCATCAGCTAGTCCCCTAGAGAGTCAAGTGGGGTAGTCATCATATCCAGTTATTTCCCAGCAACAAAATCTGAAACAAAGTAGTTTAACTCAATGTGATATCACAAGATACCTGAAACCACATAACTCTGCATGCTACAACATCCTTAAATCAGAAATAAGTTAACAAACCAAGGTGCATCCACCAGCTTCCAGCCAATACGTCAAACCATCTCTTATGTAGAAAAGGTGTGCATTCTCTGAAATGACTTGCAACTAAGTTTAGCTAAGCTCACAAAAAAAAAGACTTTGTCAGCTTAAGGCACTACTGGACAAACTCTTGCAAGTCTTGCTACAATAATTTAAGACCCCATCACTTGAAGATGCTTGCTTGAGCCCTCTGCCAAAGCTTGTCAGTTCATCACCAGAAAAGTGCGCCAACTTCTTCGTTGCCAATACTCCCACATAATGTACTAAATGACCTGTTCAAACCTCTAGTGCCTGATACTGAAAATACCAAAAACAGACCATAAGAAAGAATGTGGCAGTAACATCTTCAGCTCCCACAAAGATTTATCAGCACTCATCCATTAGCATCCTTAGTTTATGAAACATATGGAAGTGGTGAAACTGTGCAAGAAAAACTTTCGGTGCCTGACGACAGTCTGTCCACACACAGATTTGCCAGTGTAGCAGCAAGCACTAGAACCTCTGCTGTACATACACAAGCTTACACACTGTATATCAAACAAGTTCTTCCAAAAATTCTGTTACTCCTCCACGCGTTCAGCAGTGTACTCCAGCCTTGAAGACTAATTATCTGGCTGCAGGAAACATATTAAGTTTCACCATAAACATGCATCAGCATTTTCTTTAGAAACACACCTGTGATACCTGTGTATCACTGCTCTACTTTGCATAGTCAAAGGTACAGACAAACAATAAGGAATATTTTATAAAAGAACAATTTCAGAATACATTCCATGCTAAGAAAGTTAGTTTTTTCTTTGACTACGAAGTAGATATCGAAGCATTTTCCCCAACACCCCTCTATTTTTGAGAGCAGCAATAGTTGGTTTAATTGTAGTCCCTTAAGAATCACAAGCAGTTCATTCTCTCCCCGCCCCCCTTTTTTTTTTTCCTTAAGCCAGACAAAAGCCTTATTCTACCCTCAGGGAATGCAGGACCCCAAATACAGCAAAAATTAAACAATGTCAAAGTAGGACAAACAAAGGCAAGGTTTGGAAAATTCATTTGGGAAGTCTGTGGTTCAACTGCATGTGACCTTTGCAGTCTGTCAACTATGTCTGACTGCTCTGGGTACGGAGTGGGTCAAACAGACCTATGCTAGCGTAAAACACCATCCTCCCGATGTTTGGAAAGGACCTGTCCGTCTGACAAACTCTTGTGGACCAGAGGTAACCGAAGAGACTGATCGTAGAAGAGGAGATTCCTTTGCATCACCTCCTGGAAACTGCAAATGCAGAGATTCACAATTACTGTATTATACAGTCAGGAGTGGATTCAGCCTCAGTGACAGCATAAGCAGAACTAAGGACAGAAAGCACGAAGGAGGGAAAACTGCATAATAAACCTTCATACACACCAGCTCCCTTGGCAATGTATACTCTTCTGTGGACTTATGAATATGTGGCAAACCAGCCAACTCACTGCCAGGCCTCAGCACTGCAGGAAGTGACTGAACAGTTCCAACCCAGCTTTAGACAAAACAAGTGCTATTAAAACTTTTCCTCTGTCTTTTACCACATTAGTTATGGACAATAAACGCACTTTTTGGTGTCCTCACTCGAGCCAAGATATTTGAATCTGCACGTAACACCAGCTTAACATGAGCAGCTCCAACCAACAAGGAGGTACGCCATGTATAAAAACACAGCTATCAAGAATCTTATATTTCCTCTTTCAGGATCATTTGGTGAGGGGATTCTTCCACTCACACCACACTGATAGGGCAAAACACACTCCAAGTGCCCAGGTGCTTCCAGGTGCAAGAGCCCCTATAATTATTGCATTGCTTCTGTGCGGTAAGATAATGCAGGCTTTGTGCTTGTTCATTCCCTCGTACCTGAAATGGGTTAGTTGTAGGAAAATGTTTCCCATCTCTGAGGAAGAAATGGCTGAGAGGATGGAGATCTCAGGAGCAATTGTAGCTGCTCTACCTTATTGAAAATAAACTTTCTTATCTAAACACAGAGCTGGTTTTAAACAAGCTCATGAAATTTACAGAAGAAGCAAAACTACCTGTTGCATACAGCCATCATACATACATGCATCACACCACAGAAACTCAAGGTGCTACTTATTGGAAGACAGCAACAGTAATTCACTCAGGAGAAAAGGGCTTAACCCCAGCACCACTGGCTGGGTAGGCTCAGAGCCTGCAGCCTGTCAGGAGTGACCAGAGGAGAAACTGAGCCAACCTAGTTGCTTTTCCCCCATTCTCTCTCTTTCCTCTCCTGCACATCCCCTCCCACATTCCTATCTATCCCCCTTCTCTAGGACAGGCTCTGGCACTCCTCAGTTGACCTAGCTGACCAACACGGCAGACGATGGCCTAGTTTTTTTGAGAATTGTTTTCCATTGCTTTAGTGAGTTAAAATTAGCTAAACAGAGAAGCTTAATGGGCACTGGAGGAAGGACCACAGAAGCTGCTGGAGCAGGCAACTGGGAACAAGAACCTCCTCTTGGGGGAACGCACATCCTCAACTCGCAGGTGTGCAGGAAGGGACTGCATGCTGCCATATCGGCCTGCTTTTGTGTTCAAGTCTGCATTTCTGTTTTAAGGTTTATTTTAAAATAAAGCATGTTGTTGCTTATCTGAGGAGCACTGTTTTAATCACAGAATGGCTGAAGTTTGAAGCATCAAAGCCACTGCTTGAACCAACTCTTTGACATGTGCTGTCAAGTAGTGGAACAACTTAGGGACAGAAGAAGAGCAGAAGCAAGATTCCTTTGCAATGAGATAACAGCAAGATCAGCAAGTGGCAACAACTTACCACATACTCAAGAACTTATTGGCAAATGAGATTACAAAGGAAGGTCCACAGATAAGAACTCCACTAGAAACTGTTATCATAGGTCTGGTTTTCAAAGGGGTTTTGTCCCAACCCTCAAGTTTTCTTCACAGGAAAAATCTGGAAAAGGTTTCTATGAAATACTTGCATGCAGCTGATGAATTCTTTTGCTGCTGTACTGGGGAACGGCTGCCTTAATTTTTCTGCCCTCTTGACACACAGCCAGTCAAGGAGGCAGATCCAATGGGGAAGGGAAGGGGCAGAAGTAGTCTGGTAATCACAAACCGTATCAGAGTTCCAGAAAAATTGGAATCTTCCACAAATACAGTCTCCCATCTACAGCAGGGACTCATGGGTCACCAGAAGGAAACAGACCTGTACATGCAGCTGCCTGCAGCCACATACAAAGCAGAGCAGATAAGCAGCACAGCTCAAGGATGACTGTAATAGCTGGCTGGGCTCAAAAGCCTCTAAGTTACACAGGCTAAATGCAGGGCTGAGAAGCAGAGCTGGCAGCAAAATGAAGGTCCAACAGAGGTTTAAACAAGCTAGAAAATAACCAAGCAGAACAGAAAAATCCAGCTGAAGTGGCCAGATGAAACATTGAAAGACAGACAAGATTCAGGAATCCTACCAGAAAAAAAAAAAAAAAACAAAAAAAAAAAAAAAAAAAAAAAAAAAAAAAAAACACAACACACAGGCACACTGACATCTGTTGAAAGAGGTGGGGACATAACAGATCACCTCGCAATACAGGAACTGTCCATTCAACACTGGGAAGGACACACCATAAGAAATATATTATAAAAATATAATATAAGAAGCATCCACTCAGTAACATAGGATATAGTGAACAGGTAAAATGCCCTACAACAGAACATGGTGGAAGTGAAAGAATGCCCCAAAGCTTTCTGCTAGATGCACTGAAACAACCTACCAGCCCAAACAACTGGACTCTGTTGCTGCTATCCTGAAGGCATAAACAACATACACAGGAGTAGCCAACGATCTGCCCAGGCATCAACCTGCAAATTTGGTATTAACAAACAGAAAATTTCATTCTATGCAGACTTATTTTAAGCTGGAAAAGGGTTGAAACAGCAACATGCCTAGGTTTTGTCAAGGATCAACAAAAGTAGTAACTCCCAGCAGTTCAGCAAACAGGAGTTTCTCCAATCTTGTTTAGAATGAAATAAGAACAACTTTTGAAGCCAGAAGATCTTCAGAATACCCACACATTTATATACACACAGGACAGAAAAGACAACACTTACAGGTATAGTAGCATCCTTCATTAGAACAAGTTTTTTTAAAAAGTGAGCCATGCTGCAGAAAAGCAAACTACAGCCTTCTGTACAAGCTTACAACAGAACAGCATAGCACCTCTTAAGTGAATACAGTATGTGATATAAGCAGATGGATAAATATGCTAGAGGGGGAAGGGCTGTAGCATCCTACTTTCCTCTGACTACACCTGCCTTTGGCTACTGTAGTTTTTCTGGAGGTCTGGCTTTTGTTTTGTTTGTGGGTTTGGGAAGGAGATGGAACATTACAATCACCTTGAGTTGCATAAGCAGCAGGCAGGTAGACAGTGACAGCAACTAGTCTGGGAAGTAAAAGGTTAACTGATGACTGGGAAAGTGACAGTGCCCAATGCAACTTGCTAGAGGAAGGAGGTGGTGGTGAACTGTGCTGCCCAGCCTGCCAGACCTCATTGCTTGTTCCAAGTTCGACTTTGAAATAAAAACTTACTGTTACGTAGCTCCAAAGCACACCGCATTTTAGAAGCCAGACCCACCATGCAAGCTATGTCACCCCTGTGACACTATACTGTGCCATTTTAAATATCTGTACTCACTGCCTCAAATAGGAGTACCTACTGTATGAGCAAATGATACACTGGAAGTGTTTCTTTAGAAAGGGAAATGCTAGCAGAATGAAAAAGCCTTACCTGAAATTGAACACAGCTGCAAGAAGTTTGTCTCACTTCTTAAAACTGAAATTACAGAACACTAAAGCATTTTCACAACCACTGCCTTAAGTAAGAAAAAAAGATGATTGCTGGGCAGCAATACTAAAAAACTGAAAACCAAAATACACTAATTTACTTGGAAATAAACAAACACAGATGCCAGCTTCCATGTTTAACCACTGGCATGGGGAGGGAGATGTGTTAACAAATTCCCTTTAAGCCATTATTCTAAAAAATATATCTGATTTATTTAATCCTGGTGTGAACCTGTTCACACTGGTCCCCAAAGTATAGTTTAAACTATCCAGAGCTATGAAAATACATTAATCGGTTACCAGAAAATCTTGTACTGTATTTAAGTTCCACCAGTATGACCAGACAAACTTCTGAAGGACCAAATGAAAACAGGCTTCATCCAAGCCCCAAATATGCCTTCTCTAAAGCAGGCTAAGAATAGAACACAGGAACAGCATGTATCTATATATCGTATATAGAGACAGGCATATTTGTGTTTTTCAACATGTAGTAAATGTATATTCAAATATTTGGGGGTGGGAAGAGAGAAATAGATTCATTAGACTAAAGCTCAGCTTAAAAGGCACAGTTGCCGAACCAGTATAAACACAATCTAAGGCTACTTAACTCCACTGTCCAAAAAAAGTGTGCATACCAGAAAAGAGACCAGGGACAGAACACCAGGGAGCAGTCAGAATAAATCTAGATAGTCAGCATCACCTTAAGCACAAATGCTGCATAGAAAACAGCTTTTAAAAAAACTTTAAAGTCATCTCCTCTTTAATTCCACAGAAGTGGTAAGTTTACAAAGTCAAAACTGTAATAATCAGACTAATCTGTAAACATCTTCCTTAACAAAATACAAGTTGTGAACTCACACAATCATAGAGTATATGTACAAAGGGTAAATGTGCTTGTACTGATTTAATTCTGCATTTTAAAAACTCATTAACCAAACATTTCATAGTGTATATTATACTTCTAAGTGGAAAAAATGGTATTCAGCTTCCAGATCATATCTTTGCAAGTGAAAAAAAAGCACAGAAGAATCTTTTTCCAAGGACTCAAAGCTACAAGACACTGAGAAGAACAAAAAGTACCTCTGGGGCTCTATACTTGCAAGTTTTCACTTTGCATCTGATCATCAAGCTGAAGTTTTACTTGATAATTCCACTTTAAAACAGTTCAAAGCTTTAGATGGTCTACATACTATGTCTTTGTCCAGAACCCAAATGCAATATTGAGTTATCCAAGTTTTTAAAAGCATTTCTCAAATACAAACTATAAAACTTGAACATACAGTAGTTTGTATGACATGCCACTGCCAACAGTGAATTGCTTCGTCACTTATAAAACACTCCCCCACACACACACCACCCAACGCACAGGCACAGGAACTTAGCCCTGCCGTGTTGCAAAAAGTTTGAGTATTCGACTATATCAGTGTAATGAATACCCAGAAAATTTAGGGAGAAACAAACGAAACTGAAGAATTTTCCCTGGATGGTTTCCATATTGCTTTTCTTCACTTCACTGCATTGAAACCACCCTTGATTTTTACATGATAAAAGAAATCTGTGGAACTAATCCTAGAAACCTCTTTCTGCTTCCTTGCTTAACACCTCCAGGCGACAGAAAAGACAAAATGCTTCATTTGCATCCTTAAACATTAGAAACTGCGAATGAGCCTTTTCAGCTGCAAATGTTATTGCATCTACATTTCCAGAAGAGAAAGAAGGTTAAACAGCCTACTCAGGTTTATGTTAACTCATCTCTTTTTAGCACCCTGAGCAGCACAAAGAACAGAGAATGTGGAAGCTTAACAGCCCAACCTCTTTCTTCATTACGTTCAATTAGATCCTGGAAATGGATATAGCTGCTGATTACACGAAGATAAAGAGAAGAAATCATGTATGCACAAAGGAAATGGCAAACACTAACAAGTGTAATCTTAGTCTCCCCAATCATCTAGTCTCATGAAGACCATTTCATTTTTCATGCAACACAAAAAAGTTCTATCGGTTGCATGACCACACAAGATTTTGCCTGATGTAAAAGCAGCATTTGTTTAATCATTAATACAAACTCTTAGTTTAAAATGTAATGTGTCAGTGTTGAACAAAGCCATCCTGAACATGTTAGTAAAGAAAGATTCCTTGCTTGATGTGCTACATAGTACTTCACCTTATCAAGTAAAGAATAAATTTGAGCCACAGTCAAATAGCGAAACAACACTGTTAAGCTACTTTACTTCAGAATACAATTAAGTACAATTTATTCTTCAAGAGTACTAGATCTCCTAACTGACAATATTTTTTTAAATTAGGATTCAACCTACATGGTATTTTTAATTTGGAGTGAAAAAAAGCACTTGGAATTACTGTACTGAATTCAGTAGAGAAAGTTAGCAGCACTTTATTTTCTAGGCCATTTGGCTTTCAGTCTAGAAGAAGTCTTCAGCTTGGCACAGAAAGCTCAATGAGATGTTTAACACAAAACATACATTACTCTAAATGAAAACCAGGCACTCATGGAGAAAAAACAGGAGAGAAGGATGAGAGGGAGAAACAGGGGAGCATCCTTCTAGCGAAACCAATACCTCACATTACCAAGGACCCAAGTTTATGACATATACAAAATTTTCTATATCAAACTACGAAACTAAAAGTTCAGTAGGGAAGACAAACAGAATAACATAAGCAGTTCAAAAACCTGAATGTTAGAGCAGATGAAGAAAATGCATAGGCATAAGACATTCTTTATACAGCCATACTATTTCTCCTGTACTACAGATGCATGTGAAGCTTTGCAAATGCATATGGAACACAAGCGTATAACCTGATTAGTAAGTGCACTTTGCAATGCCTTAGCTTGTGTTTTTCAAGGGGAAACAAAAAAAAAAAAAGAGACATCAGAATACATTTAAAAGTCAACAAGTAATGAAAAATTAGCACTGTGTTATTGAGATGTTACATTGAGCTTGCAGTCAAATTGTCAAATTGCATTAATTGTATGCCTGCAAAAAAACCTTAATAATAAATCAGAACCTGGAGAGAAAAAAATTCATGTTGAAAAGAGATCTGTCTGGCATTTTTCCAGACATTCTACAATGCTTTCAAAGTTAGGTGACCATCATTATATTTACACTGCATATTCAGAAATCAAATTAAAACTTAAGATGACTGTCCAAGCTCACACCACCCTGAATTTACTAATGAGTTAAGCATCAGGAACCCTGCCATTGATAGCCAGGAAATTAAGTGACCCTAGAATCATCTTCCTAATAACCACTCTGCATATTAAGAAACAGAGTTGAGCAAAGCACACAACTACACTGAAAAGTGTCATTTCTCAAACACTATAAAAGACAAAGACACTAAATAAGCAACACTTCATAAAAACAAGGCTGTTAAGGTCACTGCCCTGACCAAATTCTAACATGGATAACTCCTACAGCTCCCTTTTCTCAGCTGGTTGGTGTAGTTTAGGATCCCCCCTGTCCTCACATGAAGGTTACTAATTTACTTCCTGACAAATAGCTGCCATCGCTGATATCAAGACAAGGTGGTATTTCTTCAGTAGGTGTAGC
Source organism: Fregata magnificens (assembly GCA_013389945.1). Lineage (NCBI taxonomy): Eukaryota > Metazoa > Chordata > Aves > Suliformes > Fregatidae > Fregata > Fregata magnificens. Next base: position 6,493 of record WAAD01030286.1, on the reverse strand, counting down.
CATCCTTAAACATTTGATAAAGACTGTTTTGAAGTCCTTCAGAGAGAGAGTTTATAAAGATGCCAGAAACTACGCTACAAGATGCAGAGCAGACCAATGAGTTCACTTCAGAAAACTGGAAGCATCTGCATCTTGTTAGTAAACTGGAGTTACTTTCCCCAAAAGAAGAGAGCCATTAAACAGCACTAGATTTAATTTCTGACATTCAAAAAACAATATCATATGGTGAATAGGCATATTTATTCAAAAATAAGTATCAATCTGTCAATCACATTAATAAACATTAGCTAAGAACTAAACAGGGAGTAAAACAATCATATCAGCAACAAAAAAGTGCATGTGCACACAATTGTTTGGGTTGGTTTGTGGTTTCCCCCCCAAACCAGGTTTAATTCACTGAACCAACACACTGTCTTCTACCAAAGCCAGCATATACTGACCCTGCAGTTACTAAAAAAACCCACACAAGTAAAGGAAGGATTGGACTGGGGCAACAGTTTCTCAAGATTAAAGCCATTATAAAACCCCAAGGACAGGATGCTGTCCCATAGGTCATAGTAAACTGTCACAGAGTAGTGACCCAAAAAGACAGTACCCCCACCCCAGGTCTCAATTCCTCCTGCCTCTTGCACCACAAGCAGCATCCATGGAACTGCGCACCCATCAGTTTGGGAACCATATCAGCTAAAAACAGCTGAAGAGGCAAGGGGTGCTTAGAGGATTTTAAGGGACAGTCCCTAGAAGGGACAGTGGCAGTAACAACAACTGTCAACAAATACACTGTCACCATACATATAATGGGGTACATAGGGGAAAGGGTACAGAAAAGGTATAGGCAGGACTGAACAAGGCAGGATGACTGAAAATTACATTTGTGGCCAGAGATGCCTGTGGCAGAGAGTCACTAACAGGCAGGAACTGGGGGTTACAGAGGTACTGCCATGGCAATGGTGATGAGATGACTGACACAGGAGGTGGCTGCAATCTATAATGGCAAGGGATGCTGGAAGAAGGTGGTCAAACATAGGAATGGGTAGCCCAGAGAGGCTGTGGAGTCTCCATCCTTGAAGATATTCCAAACCCAACTGGACATGGCCCTAAGCAACCTGTTACAGTTGATTCTGCTTTGAGAGAGGGTCTAGGTCTCCAGAGATCCCTTCCAAACTCATCTACTCTATAGCCCTAAGTGAAGAATAATCAGGAATATTATTCTCTCTAGCCAGGTGAGGAGGGTTATAGCAACCAACAGTATAAAGAACTTGGCACAATCCTTGTTACAAAACAAAACAAGACCTCAGATTGTCTGAGATAAAGCGATATGAATCTTCCTACTCAATCTCACAGCATCCATTCCTTTAAGAGAAAGTATAGCCTAGTCATACTGATCTTTCTTCTCTAATAACTGGTGGTGCTGCTGTCTAGCCATTTATTTCTACCTCTGTACTAAAGTACACTGTTCCTTTAGTTTTGCAGACAAAAGTGATACCCATTAGATCAATGAAATAATTGTTTCAAAACAAAAAAAAACCCATCCAAAGGCTCCCATCTCTGAAAGACAAGCTCATCCAATTATATTAGGAGGCCACCACAGGATGCAGCACAGGGCTGGGAAGACACAGCTGAGGGCAAGCAGGGACAAGAGGGAACTCCCTACACTGGCACTGGTATGGAAACACTTGGGAGAAGCAGCTACAGTCTGAGGGAGGGAGGATGGTAAAGCAGTATTTTTGTGATGCCCTCTCATCAGTTGAGCAACCACTAGTGTACATGTGGGATAACAACGTCAGACAACACAGCCATAGTAAAAGATACCACTTCACAGAATTCTGTTAAGCACTGTCTCATCTCCTTCAGTATTTATTTGTAAAAGGATGCATATAGTAGTATTACTAATAGAAGACGTTCTTATTTAAATCTTACACACAGTTCCTTGGAGAAACCTGTGAACTAATTACCCTGTAATGAAAGATAACTAGTTCTTACAGCTGCCCACTGAGAGAAGTCCAAGACACTGCATTTGAGCAAATGAAAAATCCATTCTTTTTTTTT
>WAAD01030267.1:14852-31920 GCA_013389945.1 Fregata magnificens | reverse complement strand
CAGAACATTTTACTAGGGAACTGTCTTCTATTTTACAGGAGGAGCAGAAGCAAAATAATAATAATAAAACCTCATACTATTCAAAAGATATATATCTGTTCATATATATATTCAATATATACATTCTCTCTATATATTCAATATATTCAATATATTCAATATATATATATTCAACAGATATAACAGATCAATAGAGGACAGGGAAGACAATTACATTTCCCGTCTTGCAGTCCTATACTNCTGAGCCTTCTCTTCTTCAGGCTGAAAAGGTCCCTCTGGATGGCAGCACAACCTTCTAGTCTACCAGCCTCTCCTCCCAGTTTTGTATCATCTGTCAACTTGCAGAGGGTGCCCTGTGCCCCGTAATCCAGGTCATTAATGAAGATGTTAAAGAATATTGGTCCAGTATTGACCTTTGGAGCACACACTAGTGGCTTGCCTCCAACTGGACTTGGAGGCACTGATCACAACCCTCTGGAAACCATCCATTCAGCCAGTTTTCAATCTATCTATCTCAATGTCCACTTGTCTAACCCATGAATTGCTACTAAAAAGAACCCATAAATTGCTAGTAAACGGAACTTCAGAAATTACACATTGCAAGGACGAATCAACATACAGCCATATGCACACAAATGCACATAAACAAAGCAGATGATCAGCTATATCACAGTGTTGGAGGGACTAGGACAAACTGTGGAAATGCAAGAGTTAGCAGCAGAAATTAACTTTTTAAAAATCTGATTCAAGAAGTGTTTCCATGAACAACTGACAAATACTGAAGTATACTGCCTGTCTGTGTCAATAGACAGAACATTTTACTAGGGAACTGTCTTCTATTTTACAGGAGGAGCAGAAGCAAAATAATAATAATAAAACCTCATACTATTCAAAAGATATATATCTGTTCATATATATATTCAATATATACATTCTCTCTATATATTCAATATATTCAATATATTCAATATATATATATTCAACAGATATAACAGATCAATAGAGGACAGGGAAGACAATTACATTTCCCGTCTTGCAGTCCTATACTCTATTCCCAAGGTCAAAATAGTTGTTTTTGAGAATGTGGGTCATGTTTAACGTCCCCTTGGAACTCCAGCAAATTATTACAGTAAAGTTAATATGTTGTTCTGATACTCTAAAAAAAGCATTGCAGCCAACTGTTATACCTCCCAATATTCTTGTGATATCATTAACCCTATTTCACAACTTTGGAAATTGAGACTTAGGCACATAAACCTTTGACTGAATTCAACTTGCAAATCACTCACAGACCTCTAAATATCATTATCTTCTCTCAGTCTTCTTTTCAAACCACTGATCCTAACAACAAACTGTTTGTCTCCACTTAAAAAGTTCTAGAAATAAATTTCCTAAAATCTTGATTTATATTCTGGTAAATGGGAGATTTAATCTTGATGTTTCTGATTACAACATCCTGCCTTTAAGTGTTAAATGGAGCTTTCCTTTAAAACGTCTTTCATAAGTTGAAAAGTGATTTGAATTAATCAAGTCAAATTCTGCTTTCTCTGATACTTGGGAAAAGCAGAATAACTACATTCACATTGATTTTATTCAGATTTCTGGAGATAACAGAAAAGAATTAGGCTCATTATATCTCACTTTATAGGAGATCTTGATCTCTCTATGTTCTGCACATTTGGGTAGACATTCAGTTCTGCTCACGGTGGGAGTAAAATATTTACAGTAATGCTCATAGAAAGATTGTAATACATTCTACTGTGAGATGATGATCACTCCCTTATTAATTCTGAAAGGCCTAGCTAGAGACAAAAACAATACTCCACCCATCTCAAAAGAAATATACAACAAATGGATAAATCTTTGTCTAACCGAAGTTTAAAAGAAGTTCTTTCCAGTGAAAACATATACTTTTTATTATGGTAACATGATCTTGAATCAAAACCAATACTTATTTCATTAGGCAAGAAATCTACTTTCACTCTGCTTTAATAAATAAAAAAATAAACAGAAAACACTAGGTGTTGAAGTTTGCAGTGCTTAATTGCTTTTCCAGTGTTGAGTGAAAAATCTCATTTTTATCATGGAATCAAAGGTGACTTGTTTCTTTTATTCTCTTGACAGGAAAAGAATTGTTTAGATTATGAATATCAGTTGGGTGCTGACAAGTGAAAGAAATTGCCAGCTTTCAGTACCTGACTAAAACAAAACCAGAACTGACCTTGGAAGATGAAGATACAAAAATAGAAACTTCAGTATAGCTTTTTACTTGACTATTAAAAATGCATTGTCTTCTTTCTGACAGACACCTGTATGTAATCTGACTAAATAAAGGCTGTAAAAGTACTTAAGAGTGTAGACACATGTCTTAGGAACCTGTTTCTGTGTGACAAGGCTCAGCATTACCAAATGCTGATCAAACACTTTTCTTTAGAAACTTTAAAAATATATTTTAATGTGGGGAGAATTGAAGCCATTCTGAGGCTGCTCAACCCTACAAAAATAATTATCATCATGACTGTTCCTCATTAAGCAGAATAAGTTATGCAAGATTTTTTGAATATTTGTTGTGAAGCATAGTATGGTTGGATTCCTATGTGGCAGGAATTCTTAATGGAGAATTTGAGATATAAAGGATTACAAACCCAGTACTGTCAAAGAAATAGATGGAATATCACTTATCTGTGTGATGGACTTTCAAGTTGAAGAAATGATTCTGGTAAAAGGCAGTTGATAAATAAATGCAGCCTTAGGAGCAGAGACATTTTTTATTTTTCTAGTCACAGACCTAGTAAAAAGGATGGTCCTTTTTCAGATGCATTAGGTTTCATAGAGAACTAAGCTAAAGCATTGGTCTCACAGCTGTCAAACCTTTCAGTGATTACCAATAGGCCTGGACTCTTCATTGTGGTCCATCTCAGTGAAAAGACCAAATAAGATGCTTCCAAACCAAAATAAATACTACAATACAAAAAAAATCACTGATTGGTGATTAAACCGTCCTGACTACAATGAACAAGTTACAGTAGGCAACTGGGTAGCTAAATAAAATACTAAGCCATGGACACCATGTGACTTCTTCTAATTGTTGCAGTGTGTACATGAGGGAGAAAACACGTTACTTTGTGTATCTAGTTCTCAACCAGGGAATGAAGCTATAAATTACCAGTGTTGTCCAATTGTAGTTTAGCATAATCACGAGTAATATGTCACATGATCCTTAATGAAATAAGGTGATGTAAATGGATTTACAGTCAATAGATAACAATTAACTTTCCTTTTCAAAACATGATATATGATGCTCTTTGAGTATGTTTCATACTTGTACTGTTTTTCCAACACTAAAACACCACTTTTAATTAATTTAAGTATCAGCATTGTCAGGTTTCTACCTGTACAAGCTTTGAAGGAATCTTGTATAAGTTCATTTACTTCTGATATTGTGGTTTGGTACTTTGGAAGTGTTTTTAGAGTATAAATTGAAGAAAATATGCTCTGGAAAAACTCAGAAATTTTCAGTGAACTCCAAGAAGCAGATGTCTGTTAGGTTCAAACAAACTCAACTTCTTTGTCTAACACCAAGGTTCCTGGAATATTGCCAGCTTCCTGCCCTTTCCTCTTCCTTTCTGCATCTTTGTCTCCTACAAAAGCTGTCTAGTTATGCTAGTTCCCATGACCATCAGCCCCTTCTCTCTCTGCCAAAGCTGTCTTGCCAAGGTAATGCTGGATACAATGGCCTTTATCTTTATCAGATGTAATTTGAAGGAATTTCCTTCTCTGAGGGCAGCCTGGATAATGACAATGAGATTGATGTCTACAAAAAAGGTCTTGATTCTTAGCGGGCTGAGATATGTTCATACTGCTTTATGGATGTAAGACTGGATTTACAAGACTGGATTTTATCCATATAGTCCAAAGCATGAGCAGGGAGAGCCAATTTATCTGCAGGAATCTGTACAGACGTGGTCACAGAATGCAGAAGTGAAAATACCACTGATATCACTGAGCCCTATGATACTCTTCAGTCATCATGGATAGACAAAACCCACCAATACAAGGATAACAAAGCATCCTCAAATACATTTCTATTGAATAATCCAAGCTAGTGGAAAGAAAAATAAGGAAAAAGTTTTGTACCCCTTCTTGATTTAAATCACTGCAGGAAGATTTTGCCTTCCTGTAGGCCGTAAATGTATTTGTTACATTTACATTTGCTTTCTGAGGCTCTGATGAGTTGATTTCAACTCAAAGTAAAATATTTTATCAAGTAATTTGGTGGGAAAACAAGTTACCGTTTTAGAATATTTACTAAATTTAATTGTACAAACAAAATTGAATTCTTATCATTTGTAGGCTATTTATTTGAAGATGGGTGAAACAATAATATATAGCATATGGGAACATGCTGAAAGCACAGGAAGCTTACTAAAGGGGAAAGAAGGAGCAAAGGGATACAAAACAGCAATTGACCCAGTTAGTACATCACATCAGGTCCAATGCTACTAACTACATCTCATAACAGTTTCATCTGTGCAGTCTTTAATAACAGTGAAACAGAAATAAAGCAAGGGAGAGAAAATATTTTCTCAAATATAATCCTCATTTGTAGGAGGTTGTGATAAGAATCAGTTCAATAAGAAACAAAGAATCATCTCCAAGTATATATGTATTTCACATCTAAGTAACAAAAAGTAACACGTTCCTTAAAACATGATGTGAGAGGAGCTGATTGCCGTATTTCTTGCAAATTATGTTCCCATAAAACTTGGTGGAGTTACACCGAATTTTTCCTCCTGGGCAAAACAGGTTTTATTTTGCTTCTCTGCATAACAGTTACATACCCTAGAAGGCAGAGGACTTGTAGAAACTGTTCCTGGAAATATCTGTGTTACCTTGGGACATTGCTAACTAACAGACCTAGAAGTATGGCACCATATACATCACATTACAAACACCAATGCATCTCTCCTTTTCTACAGAAATCTGTCACACAGGTGATTTCTTCGCTATAATTATTCTCTAGATAGTATGAAAGCAAGCAATTTCTGACTCTTGTTATACATACTGTACTGGGTGTCCATATACAGGTGTTGGTAGCAGAGGTGCTGAAGGCGTGGCCTCCGTAAGTGGCGGCCAGGGGTTGCCCTGTGCTGGACATAGCAGGTTCCAAAGGACCCGCCGCAGGACACAGCTGAGCCCGTCAGCCAAGCTGGTGGTGCCTCTGTGATAACATATCTAAGAAAGGCCAAAATGCTGCACAGTCAGTGAGGAATAAGGAAAAAACATGTGAGATATATATGCCCATGAATACCAAAGTCAGAGAAGAAGGAGAGTGAGGAGGTGCTCCAGGCGCCAGACCAAAAATTCCCCTGCAGCCTGTGGAGGACACCGCAGTGGAGCAGATAGCTGCAGTGCAGCCTGTGGACAACCCCATGATGAAGCAGGTGGATATGCCCTGAGGTAACTGCAGCCCATGGAGGATCCATGCTGGAGCACAGGAAAAATGTGAGGAGGAAGGAGCAGCAGAGAGGAATGATTATGGGCTGACCACAACCCCCCATTACCCATACCCTCTGTGGCACTTGATGGGGGAGGTAGAAGAGTCAGGAACGAAGAAGAGAAGTTGATTCTGGGAAAAAGGGGGATAGGGAGGTGTTTTAATTTTGTCTTTGCTTCTCACTATCCAAATTTATTTTAACTAGCAATAAACTGAATTAATTTTCCCCAAATTCAGTCTGTTTTGCCTGTGACAGTAAGCGGTAAGTGATCTCCCTGTTTTTATCTCAACCCGTGAGCATTTCCATCTCATTATTTCCCCCGTCCTGTTGAGGAAGGGGAGTGAGAGAGCAGCTGGGTGGGCATTCAGCAGCCAGACAAGGTCAACCCCCAATAGAAGATTCTATTGTATCTTAACAGGTCCTTGTTACTTCTTACCTTCTAAGACTTTCATCCAAATTTATTCCTTCTAGTGGTTTCCAGCATGCTGCTGAAACCTTCTGCAGATTCTCAGCAGTATTCACCTCATCAACTACTGGTTTGAAGGGTGAAACAGTCAGTTACTTATGTCTCCCAACACCACTTACACAGGGGTCTTAAATGCCACTCAGGAACCTGTTTAAAGAAGCTAAACGATAAACCAAATTTTGAAAAGTGAGACAAATGTGCATGATCATTTACCAAAATAAGATTCAAGAAAATGATTTTATTTTTAAACTGTTTTTAAACTGTTTAAAATGTTTTGATGTTTCACAGATTGACTTTAAGTAATAATAATGATAGCAAAAGTGTAATATTTGTTTATTTGCAGTGGAGATATGATTTTCTAATCATTTGTTAGTCAATCCCAAATCAGCACTACATGGTAATTGTGAATTGCTCTTGCTTACAGTGAAATTATGGTGCTTCAGTGAGTTATAAAAAAAGAAAACTTGTTTAAATAGGCTTGATCTTTTTACAACAAAGATTAGCCAAATTATGTACTTACTTACACTATATGAATTTGCAACCACATCTGCATCTAATGGCAAACGCTTGAGGTCATGCATGGAAAAGAAACACAAAATTAATGCAAAAGCACTGATGTCTAATTCCCTGACATGCAAAAGTTAATGGCAAAGAATTGCCTTATATTGCTTATAAAAGCAATCTTTTATATAGCAAGTCTCACATTTTGATTATTATTAGTAGTAATATTGACAGAACAAGACCTATTCTTGATTTCAAGCTCTTGTGAAAAATTCTATTGCTACAATACCTCCTTCTGAAAAACCCTATTTGACATAGAAAATTAATTCTTGAAATGTATTGTAGGTTGCCCCTGTAAAATGAGGAAGTTTCATCTTACTACTACCATCTAGTAGCAAGATGAAAATGCTTAGGGAGTGATCCTAGAGATACAACTGGAAAAATGCTAAATGCTTGTCTAAGAGAAATTACTTTCTAGGGATCAAAACAATTCTATTAGGAAGGATTTTTCAGTTTTTCCTGTGTCCATTTCTTACTGTCTATTTCTCATTAAACTAAAATTAGGTCACCTACTCCTCTCCTGAAGGCTGGTTAAATATGAAGGAACTAGAGTGATTTCCTTCATGTGATCAGTGATTAAAAGTTCAGTTAATTAACTAATACAAATTAGTCCAGAAAGATATGTAATGCAGAAACAGTGGCATTGGACTTAATGACAGACCATAACTTCATAGTTATTTATAAAGTTATTAGAACAGATATCTTTTCTCAATTGCTTATATTGTTCTGAGTCTTCAGAGCTCCAGCCGTACTATAAATTAAAAGTTTGTACACAGATATGAATATAGATCTCAGATTTATCCTCAGACTGAATATCAGTGCTCAGCCAGAAGTGGATTACTTTTATAAGCTTCCAGCTCTGGTGAAATGCTGTTCTCAAACCATCCGCTCAATTTAAACTTAATATACCAATATTTAAATTATACAAAATCTAATACATTGTAATGTGAAGAATTCAGGATCATGCAGGTGCAGAACTTACTCTAGTCAGTGATGATCAAATCGTGAGCATCCACCAATTTACTGAAAAATGCAGGCAGTACAATGAAACAGTAGTTATTGGAAAGCATCCTATGTTATCTGACATAATCAGATGTGGATGGTACTGGAAAATATGACAATCCAAGACATCTTATTGAATTGAACTCAGGCTACTGTGATAATTTTAAATCATAAAGTGAACAGTTTTTGGCTACAATAAATGGCTTTCTAGTAAGCTGGTTGTGAGATAAAAAAGAATCCTATCTCTGACTTTTCCAAAATATTTGTTGAAAATATATGGGAATATTCAAAAAAGTAAAAGATAATGTTTTTCCCATGTGCACATCACCTGAATGACCATGGGCTCGTTCTCTGCTACAACAGTTGCAGTGCAATTAATGTTGAAGTTTGGAAAAGTATTTATTAAAGAATTTAATCAAGTATTTGATTAAAATGATGCATATGTCATTGATTAACCAAAATCAGAATAAAAATAAAGTGCATGATTAATGGTGAAGCTGAGAGCTAGTTAATTAATTCAGTTCTCTGGATCATTTATATTCTTTCAAGTAGACTATTCTAAAAAGACATGAAAAGAAACAAATAGTATTCCATCATGCGTGACCGTTCTTCAGGTTGGAACAAAAATAGGTATCTCAAAATGTAGAAAGGTTTGTTAGTCAGGGTTTTTTGTTCACTTTCTTCAGTGCCGTATGTGAAGATGAATAATGAGAAAACAATACTGCAAGGAAGCCAAATTGAAAGGCTTCAAATTATTGTGTTAATGCAGGTTTTTATATATTTTCCCATGTTGATAAAAATATTATAAATGAAAAGATGTTTGGCTTGGTAATACAAAACACCAAGTGAAAGGACAGACAAGACAAATAGTGCTAGATTTCTGAAGACTTGGTGTAAGTGGTGGATCAAGAAAGCTGCAGAAAAAAATAAATGTGTTTTTTTAATTGGATGAACAGCTTTTAGATTGATTTCCATATTTTAACTGATGCATTTTAATTGTTCTTGGACTTGAAGGAGCTGCCTTAATATCCCATGTAACTAATGTGCCTAAAAGAAATATACCACAGTGAGGCTTTTTTTTTTGTAACAAAAGAGAAGGCCTGTTGCACCCATAAAAGTAGAAGTGCATTCAGCAGACTTTAACATTAGTTTGTCTTGAACCAAAACACAAGCACACTAAAGTAACTTAACCGTATAAGTTTTGCACCCAGTGGCCCAGTAAAAAATAGTACTGATGTTGCTAGAAATGGACCTTATACTAATTGTGCCTTATGCTGTTTCTGCAAGGACCCAGCTCTGGCTTGTTAAGCTTGTTATCAATTTGATATGAGAACCTGTTTTGTGAACCAGAGCTTGGTACCAGGGATGTCTTATGATGTACAGTTTAAACAAGGGGTAACTGCGAATGCCTTGAAAACGTGGGCACAAGTTGAAAGAAGAGCCTCAAAGCCATGAAAATTCACTGATGGACAATTAATGATAATTGAAAAAACACAACCTCAAGAGCAGGGAAAAGCCTGCTTTTCCTTTAAGAAAAGAGGTGAAGGGGCTCCCCCCACCCCCAACAAAACCCCCAAAAACCTTCAACAAAAAAAACAGCTGAACAACAGGATAAGGCAGCTGCCTGGGGAAGTAACATTTCTGAGGCATGCAGTCTGGGGATGGGTGCCAGGGACTGGGAATTGCCTAGAAACTCAGTCATCTTATAAACGGATTGGATAGATAGGAAAATTAGAGAGGATAGAATAAAGATATCTGTTTCTGTACTACTGCTCCATACTGACAAATTTTCAATTCTGATGAGAGACATCATCAAGGACTACATCCATCAGGCTAACTGTACAGCAACAGCTCCATGGTATTGCATACTCACAGCCAATGCATGATACAATAGTTAAGGACTGACTGTTTTGAATAGGCACTGATAATGATGTGTAAGAGCTGATATGTGGTGGTGATGCTTAATAGTGGGTAAAAACTATCTATAAGCAAAATGTGTATTGTAAATGAATGTCAGCCTAGCAAGTGTTTTTTTTAAAGTTTTAAACTGGCTTGATCTATCAGTCTTCTAAACACTCCCATTACAGTGATCTCTAATTCCCTGGCTATATATCTTATATATACATAAATGTTTCTCTCTGTGTGTGTGTGTGTGTGTGAATGTTTAGATATGTATGTCTGTGTACAGTCATAACATATCCACTGTGAAAACAGAATGATAGACATCATCAGATGGTGAGTCAGAACTTAGATTGGCCAAATTGCCCTTGGGGGCGTTATGTCATATTGCTAAATAAAATCAAGCAGAGACCACTGTCTGACCCTGAGGCCAGCTGGCACAGGCTCACTAAATTCACACTGTACAGTATTTGGCCCAAGGCTTCTTCAGGGCCCATATGGTGTCTCTACAGCCAAACAAATTATTCTAATTCTGCGTGTGTAAGTGTGTGTGTCTGTGCATGAAGGAGGGGATTCAGTCCAAAGTAAGTCAAGAAATGGAAGAGATGTGTTACAGTTCATTACGAGGATGTTTTCACAGTAATAAACTGATAGCTTGTGTGGCCAGCCCTGGTGCGTGGGGTGAAATCATGTAATGGGTATTTGAAGATACAAAGCCAACTGGGCTAATGTTGGAGGACCTTGTAGGGCAGAGAAAGACAGATGGTGCATTACTCTCCCTACTGTCTATGGCAAATGATCCCTAGCATATGTTAACACCTAAATCATGCCCAGGCAATGTCTTGGAAAACGCTAATTGGAATGGCTCAAAATATGCCAGGGAGCATGCAAACAGTTAAGCAGTATGGATGATCAGCAGTCCAATGCTGACTTTGCCTCCTGGTGCTGTTTTATTTAACAGTACAGATGTAAGCTATCTGTCTCCATTGGCAGTAGAGGGAGGTTTGGGTGAATAGGTAAGCTTTCCGAGGAATGTCTTTATTTTTAATTATACAGTTCAGACCCTAATGAAATTAAAGATCTAGGAGCTGAGAAGTTAGGCAAACCAAGTCCAGAAAAAGTAAGCTCATGGGTTGATTTCTTTGGCACTTTTCTGTCTTTTGGTTGTTTGGTGGTTGTTTTTTTTTTCTTTTTCTTGATATGTTGAGTCATATGTTGCTCATGGTATTCCAGATAGCCTGGTAGCACAAGTAGCAAAGGAAAAGGAAGACTACTTTGATGTTCCAAAATACTTAGGTGCATCCTGGCACTTTGAATTTCTACCTTTCTTTTTTTTTCTTTCTGTGCTGCGTGTATGAGCTGTCTAAATCTCCTTAAGATATTGGTATATATAATTTATGATTATTTCTTTTTACAGAAAGTCTAACAGCATTCATTTGTGTGTCAAGGACTGTTGAGTGTTTTGCTATCAGCGCAGCAGTTCATAAGTCTTACAGTCTGAAATTTACCTAAGCTAACATCAGGATAAATTACATCAGGTAGGAATCATATAAATGTTTAATAACAAGTAAAGAGAAAATCACATCAGCAACAGCTCCTGCCTTACAGTCCTCAGGCAAGTGCCTAAGGTGAGGTGAATCAAGTGCTCTGTGCCTGGAACTAATCTTAAATGTCATTGGTATCCTATACGTGGACTAAACGTTATATGTCACTGGGTCAGACCAGTGGCTTGATTCGGGTACCAGGTACTTCACTGGACAAATATGATGAATAAGATGGAGGAGCTTCTTTTTAACCACACTGTAGCTGAGTAAATACTTTTTTTTTTTGCTGGTATTAATCAAAAACCAACTACAGACTTCAAGCTCAGGGCTCAGAACTCACCTTGGCCAGAGCTGGGCTGAGCTGGTTTCAGCTCCTGCCTTGGGGCCAAGTGCCTGTTGCCTCCCCTGCCTGAGCTTGAGCTCTGCCAGTGCCTCTGGGGGAAGGGTCAGGCAAACCCAGGGGGTCCCCATGCCTGAGCATGAGGAAACTGGGGGGGGTCACACCCATCCCTCAGCTGGGAGCAGCCAGAAGGCAGCAGCATAGGGCAAGGAAACATAAAAATAAGCCCAAGTAGACCCCAGTACCGAGGAGGAAGGGACCCACTCCATGAACCTCATACACCTCCCAATGAAGACCTTGGGATACTGAGGGCTCAGTGTGTTACTGCTTACTTCTCTGCTGGAGAGTGTCTCCATTGACATTAGAGGGACATTGCGAGGGTGAGAACAGCTTCAAAGGAAGGGGTAGATATCAGTAAGTTTTCTGTATAAAAATTTAAAGGGTATTAATGAGGCTTTTCTATATTAATTTATTCTCAGAGTGCTAGTGTTTCTTTAAGTGGACAAACAGTGACTATTTGTTGTATTTTAATTAGATTTTTAAAATGCTAATTACACAAAAAATAAATTGTCGAGTCCACATGTATGGTGTGTTCCCTTTTACCCACAGTGTAACACCATTGGTTAGAAGTTAACTTAAACTTGAATACAAATGAATATTACAACAGGTTTAAATTCTCTTTGGAAGATTGTCGGTAACCTGTTCTAGTTACCAACACTAGGTAAAATTCTAGAGCTGCTGAAGCCGAAAGTAGTTTTATCATGCCCTTCAAGGGGCATGCATTTTATTGTTTACTTCCCCTGAATCCTGACAAATTTTTTTATCTGAGTGATAACTTACAGTAATAACAGGCTACCTATGCTTTCTGTGAAATACAGTCCTTTGATCAGTATTAAATATTGTGCTTTTCATTTTTATTGCATGCCCACTTGCTACTTTTCAGAGAAATGGTAAATAGAAAAGGGGCAATCTTCACAGCTTTTAAGTGTCATTATCATGTTAAACTCTTTTCTTAAATGAAGTTGTTTCAGTCTTAACTTTTTCTTGTGCCTACCATCTCTTTTGTGATAATATGTCTATAAATGAATATAACATTCCTGTTTAGTATATAAACTGATTTCAATACTGCAATAGTATGTCCATCACTATTTTATACTTTGTATCTTTTGCACCAAACTATTTATGCGAGTTTTTTGTTGTTTGGGTTTGTTTTCCCAGAGGGGAAGCTGTTAAGTTTATTTTGGCTTTGTTTTTACAACTGCATTATACTGAGAAAATATGTTTTTTATAGGGAAGATGTTTTTCTTTTCTTGTTACAACTGAGGACATCACTCTCCCAAATGCCTTTCAGTATCCATATTTTTTTTCCTATCTGTAATCACCTTACTTTTTATTTACACCCATTTTCAGTTGCCATGACATTGCCTATTCAAATACCTTTACTGATCACTATAAGATTGTGCATAAACCACAGTTTCAATTAATGTAAGTCATGTAATGATATTTTTTAAAGTTTAGAACACAGGGATGAATTTAATTCATTTTGGAAAACCATATCTACCAAGTAGCCCATGCTGTATTAAGGTTTTTTATTGGTTTGCACCATTTAAACAATTTAGTTAAATATATGTGTATGTAGGCAGGAACTACTGACACTTTTTCTTTGTCCTGGCATAGACTTACTATAGATAGGACACAACATTCACAAAATATTGATATATTTCCAATTAAAGTCAATTTATGCTGCCTTCCAAGAGGATTCAGCACAAAACAGCAATTAATCTTTGTCTATAAAATAGGTTAATAAACCCAGTCTTACTTTTAAGTCAACAAAGGTATCTGGCCTTGATGGTTTCAGAACAGAGGTTAATAAACATATGATTAGACTGTCTTCCTGAAATGTTTAACGCTTAACTTTGGAAAGGCTGACATCCTGAGTCATCAAGTGTATTTGCTTTTAAAGGCTTTGAAGGAACAAGAAGAACCCCTTAGGATTTTAGACCACGCCAAATTCCTCGATAACTATTTGCACAAAAAAGGGGTTAGGATTTGCAAACAGATTTTTCATAAAGTGCTCATGGGGCTTGCTAACTCTAATCAAATAGGCTTAATTTCTAGAGGGCACTTGATTTAATATTCTTTATAATTAAAATACATTTGGTTCCGAGTACAAACTTTGTTCTTGGCCTTGAGAAGCCAAAAGGCATTAGGATAGTGTTACTGAGGCTAATTAGTTAAGGCATTGGTTAAGATTTAAAAAGGTATTTCCAGATAGTAATAACTGGATATGTAATTCTGCATTGCTTTTGGGCTTTCGGGTTTTTGGGTTTTTTTTTTTTTTTTAGTTTGCATATGGGGCACCCTCTTTCAAAATTCGCTGTCGTCTTAGAAACAAAATATTTTTCATTACTAAACTTAGTGATTTTGTTTCTTTCTGTTTGAAAGGAGATTAGATGTAAATAGAACATTGAGATGTCTCTCTTTAACACAATCTCCTAGTATTTATAACATTACTACAGAAATCAGAATGTTGTTGTCACTTAATTCATTGACTCATTGACTCACTTGTATTTGGCTAAGAGCAGTGTAAACACCCACTGCTACAATATGTAGTACATTCCTTAGAACCTATTACCTTCCTCTACTTTTAGTTTCCTGTAGGTTAAGTTTTTTTGTGTTACAGACCTTCTGGATGAAACAAACTGTCACCAGCCATGGACTCAGATGATTTAAATGGTCCAGGCTGTCATTGTGGATTCTGGAATATCTATTTTTTTCTCTGACTTTCATAAATTAAAATGCACAGTGTGAACATCAATTAATGGTTGCTTGTAAATATAAAAACCTGAAGCCACATCCATAATAGACTTCAAACATGGAGAAAGTATCAATATTGTTATTTGTGTTCTATGTGATAACTTGCAAATCCATAATGGCAGAATTAAAAATAAATACATAAACAGACCAGACAGTCTGAATACTGCAGTCTCAGAGATACAGAAGGTAGGAAGAGAAAAAAACATATCAGTCTTTGCAGATGCTTACTTTTTATGCAGTCCTTCAGTGGGAAAAAATTATACATTTACGTCCAGCTGAAAGTATTCTTGCCACTCTGACTTTTTCATAGTTTCACTGTATGTGTTTGGAGAGTTTTCAAAAGACTAAAAGCTGATACATAAAGGAGGTTGTATATAGAGCTGTTTTCTCATGGAGGTGAGCTTGCTGGGCATAAACAGTCTCTGAACAGAAATTATCCAGACATAGTCAGAATAGCACTGTACCCCAAGAAATAAGCCTGTCCCAGGGGAGGAAAAGGAACCCACCCAAAACTCCACATCAACAAATCCCCCCCCAAAAAACACCTGAGAGGTCTGAAATTTTACTTGGTCTGGGTTTCATAGCCACTGTTTAACAACAAAGTGCAGACATAACCTCAGTGGCAAAGAAAGTGCTTTTTGATGGTTAATTATGGAATTGCCGCCTAAGTGGAATTCAGAGCCATGTTGTTAGTTACTTACTCTCCGTACACATTTATGAAGACAGTTAATTGCCTAAAAGTTGGACACAGCTTCCCAAGGGAACAGGATTTTCCCTAGAGTAGCCAAGGCATGTTGACAACCTAACTTAAAAATCCCACCCAGGTACGGTAGCTGGGGGCAGACAGATGTTGCTATTCACTCAGTATCCTTTCTAGAACATTTGCATCCAGACATATTCATTTTAAGTACTGAGAGGACACTGTTCTTCTTAATATAATGAAGCTAGCATCGGAACAGGCTGACCAGGGAGGTTGTGCAGTCTCCATCCTTGGACACTTTCAAGACCCAACTGGTAAAAGCTCCAAGCAAACTGATCTGACCCAGAACTGATCCAATTTTGAGCAGGAGTTGAACTGGAGACTTCTTGAAGACCTTCTGAATTACCGTAAGATCCTATGATCAGGTCTAGATATCTATGTCTGAGCTGGCCATCCAGATAATGTTTACAGTAATAGAGTAAGATAGTTACTTTTAGCATGACACACATCATCCTACTGTCTAAAATAAGTTCAGAGATGCGTTCTTAGTGATTAAGGCCCTTAGAAGAGGGTGCCCAGAATTCCAGGGTTGTTTTCAGGTATTTGATGCATTTTATGTTAAAGTTATTTAGTAAAATACATCAACAATCTTAGAATAAGAATAAGAAGCACAATTTGAGAAGCCTTGGGATCTTGAGTGTAAGGAATGGAAACACACAGCAGAATTAGGCTGTAGTTGAACAGAGTTTCTCAAGATAATGGTTTGATTAGGTGTGTTATGTTAGAGTAAACCATTTGCATCTGGATCCATAAGGCAAACATTAAAGGCTCTGTAAAAATTACAGATTTCAAATATTAAGTAGACACTCATTAAATATATACAAATGATGCTACTATAATAATAGCTGGGCAATAGAAGTGGAATACTCTGTCGTGACAGTAACGTTACTCTTTTGTATGGAATCCTCAGTAGTCAAAATTTTTGCATGAAGTTCGATTACTTTGGAGTGCATTTTGGATCTACATTTTTTGAAGGTATGTATGTCAAGCTGGGGAAGAAGGAAAATTAACTGCAGAACATCTAATTTTGCATATGATTTATTATCTGGCCAGTGTTGATTCTACAGTGGCTGCTGTCTTTTAGCTGTAAGTATTCCTTCCAAATTTTTTCCCACTTCCCTGCCCCCTTACAAACAAATATGAGGAAACAAGATGTTAATAGAGATTGTTGTGCTAAAACTCAAAACTTATCCTTCAAGAATGCAGACTGACTCACACACTGTAGGACACATATTCTCCACAATGCTTATGCCAGTTTGTGAATAGAGGACTAATAATCTGGTTTAATTTATATAATCAGATAATGAGCATATTCCAGACAAACAATGCAACTCAGTAGAAGGAACTATAAGTGATCATCATGCAAATCAAACTGGCCTTCACACTTCCATGTCTCTAGGTTGCCTCTCTGGGCTTACTATTATGAATGTGTTAAAATAATTCTGCTAGAAAGCTTGTTTGTGTTTAGGTCAGCTCACTAGAAAAAGGGTAAATAATGTTTTACATAGCATACAAGTATACATGAAGGTCCTTCAGCAGATGTAAGAATTATGCTGGTGATCCTGCAAAGCCTTATGCATAATTTATACACAAGTTTCAGTGAGAGTACGCACATCTGTATGATTATGCGTGTGTAAGTCTTTTCAGGATTGGCAAGATACAGGTCAGATCCAAGTCCTCAAGGGTACTCAAGTGGGGAGAACTGGAAACTCCACTAGTTTTATAAATAAAAGTACAGACCAAGAAATGAACATAACCACATAACCATTCAGGGTATGAACTGGATTTTCAGGAAGATTTTAGGTGACGTTGCCAGTTATAGTGTGAAAGGATCCTCATTTTAGCTAGGGAAATCCAAAAAAAGGTATTCATAATATAAAGAAATAGGAATTTCAAGAGTTATACTTTAGTCCATTAAGGAACTAAAGGCAAAACTGTTACATGGACTGAATGATGGGGAAGAATTATATGAAATGTGTCATAGAAAGAACAGATATACTTATGACTGACAAATGGAGGTGAGTTATGAATTGAACGCTATAAAATATAAAGAAGACTATGATATCTTCAGATAAGTACTGATGGTTTATAGAGATAATACAGTTTAGGTTATGACTGATTTTTGGAGCACAGACATTTATTGGAATAGACATAGTATAAAATGAAAACATGAAAGATGGA
>WAAD01030247.1:30634-43442 GCA_013389945.1 Fregata magnificens | reverse complement strand
AAATTGCTTAGAATTTGACTTCAACTTTTGTTTACTTTTATAGTGCTCACTGGGAATTAAACTCTTCCTCCCTAAAGTAATATAGGATAAACAGTGTTTTCGGTCAGAAACAGAAATTCACAGCTACCCTTTTGGCCCCCTTACTAATCATGTTTACTTAACTCTCAACACAGTCTAAAATGGACTTGTGACATTTGCAGACTTTGTTATCTAGTAAATGCCTGTTTGAGTGAAACTGCCAAGTCAGCTCCTGAAGTCAGAACTGTGTGGTTTCACCTTCCATTAAAACACATAAACATGGTGCTGGCTATCAGCAAACACCTTAGAAGTGTGCAGCATAAAATACTCAATGAGCAAGAGCATCCTATCAGCATCCATAACCATTGGGATCATGTAATAAGCCTCATCCTGGCTTTATCAAAGTCACAGAAGATTTTGACGATGTGCCATAACAGAGGACTGTATGTTGTGCATCTAAAACACCTGCCTCAAACCAAAATATTCATAATGCGTGGGGGGGAGGGGAGCAAAAAAACCTTACAAATGCCCAGAATTACAAATATCCACCCTGACTGTTGCTGTAGTGTAGGCGAGTGTATCTTCTTTTTTTTCCTAGTGCATGTGTTTGTGTAGATGAGAGACTAAGAATTGCTAACTTAAGATAGCAGAGATGTTTAAGTCACTGAGATAGGACTCTGGAGTTCTAATGCTGATGTGTGTACTTTTTGCTCTGTCCAATTTACTCTTCCTATGTGAATTCTTGCTCCTAGCAGTAGAAAGACAAAAGACACAAGAGAACTCGACTTTTTCTGTCACTAATTCACAGGATTTCATAACTGACTGTAGTTGCAATAATGTGTTTTATTGGAGAAAGCTACAGACATGACTTTCTGGTTTTGATATTGTCCAAACATAATTTATAATTTCATTACATTGTGAAGTGCTAAATACCATTCTCACAATATTCCCAGGTTGAGGAAAATTGGAGGAAAACCCCTCTCTGTTCTTGGTAAGTGTAGAAACAGATAAAACAGCCTATTAGAGATACTGCTGAATTATCAACAGCTAATTAAGGTATTTGACAGTATTTTCATGGGTAAGGTAAATATTTAAATTCTAATGATTCTGTGTTTCATTAAGGAAAAAACTGTAAAGCAATGGATAGCCCAGATTTTACTTGCACTCGGAGTATTACAGTGGGGCTATTAACACCTGATTTAAGGCTCTCTGCTGTAAGCTGTGGAGAGAAGACAGTTGTTAAGAAATGTAGGACCATTATAGAAGGGTCATGTTTTATCCTCGATGCAGTCTAATTTCTAACAAGTTATCAGCATATAGATGGTTCTATAGCAGGATGATTTCACCAGAAAAACTCAGCTGGGAATTTCAGGACAGCATTTCAGTTCAACCTGAGTCAGGGATAGAAGTTACCCAACACAAAGTAAGATTCTGTGCTGATTGGTAAAGAGGTATTTTTAATATACCTGCCAATTCTTTATTAGTATTAAAAAGAAGACATTGAAGGAGGCTCTGAGTTCCCTTGCCATGTATTGTTTTACAGCCAGAACAAAAAGTGAGTTAATACTAGCAAGCAGTTACTGACACAAAAAAGTGAAAGACAGAATTAAATCATCTTCGTTTAGGGTATCTAGCTGCTTTTCATAAATTTGTCAAACTGGAACTCAGAAGGTTTGAAATTTTGGATTTAAGACATGCTTTTGAAAATGAGCATGGGAACTTAAAGAAAATATTGACACGTAGGTGTTTTGCTTGGTTACTGCCTGTACGGTCTGCAAGAAATGTTATGGGACATAAAGTATAGTTCATCAAAAATAGCCAAAGGACAAGGAAAAGGTTTGGGTTTTTTTCTTTTTTTAAAAAGTAACCTAAATATATGAGTGGATGAGCTTCCCGGGCTTTGATGTAGCAGGCTTTTTATATGAGGTTTGTTCTGCCAGTTCTGAGCAGGAGAGAGCATGCATGTCAAATCCTTTTCCAAACAAGCCTCTCTGATTTCTGCCAGAGAACCAGCCTTACTAAAGCAAGGCAAAGTTAACCCTTGTTTAAGAAAAAAATACCGTTATGTAACTTGAAAGAAAGAAAGACAGTGTAGCTCACTGGAATTATGCTTCTAAAAATAGACATGGATTTGGGCCATTAAATAAATGATGCCGTTGTTTCCAAAATGAGATAAGGCCAATTCAGAATAAACTTTGAAGTCACTAGAACAAATGGTAAGTTCACAAATAATCTTTTAACTTTTCTGAAAAAATATTTAAAAAGTCAGTCAGCAGTTTTATAGCTGAAAAACCCCCAAACTTACTGGTAAAATGTGAGGTAGATAAATGTGTTTCTTTATATTCTTTTACTACTACTGTACAATTAATACTGGTATAAGTAATGGCATAAGCAGTAAAACTTAGAAAATATTTACCTCTCTATTATAAATCTTGATATAGTATGTTACGTCCTTTCTTAATGGCAAATAAAATTCAGACCAAAATAACAGCTTTGAAAGATAAAATTTGATCCTCCTAAAAAGGTATGCACATACTAAGAACCCCCACTGAAGCCACATCTAAATCCCAGTTTATATTCAAACAGGGAAAGAGCAAGCTCTGGACTGCCAAGCCTGATCAGGCAATATTTGGAGTGAAACATTTAGAATCAATGCTCTGGATAATGATATTCTGCAAAGCTTTACAGATAGAGGTTAAAATGTAATACCAGATGAGTACTAGTATTATTTTAGTGTCTTGTGAAACCAATGACTCAGGATTTGGACAACATAAATGTAACTTATTAAAGGAAAAATTAAGGATAGGAAATAGCTGTTTGTATTCAACTTCTTGCATACCACTTGTACATTTCATGTTTACGCACCCATGGAATGTTTCAGAAAAACATTGGGAAACTACATCAACTTTTTGCCAACGGAAAATGCAGTACAGCATTATTTAAGGACAGAATAACATTTTTAAGAGTCCAGATTTCAGACAGTAACTTTATCAGCTTTGTATTTTGGCTGTTGGTTGTTGACCTTGCTGAAAATATGTAGCAGATTCTGTGAGTCTTCTGTACCCATATGCTTTTGCTTGTATGGGAACCCATATGCTTTTAAACATTGTAACCAGTTCTAATTATTGCTTTTGTACCACCATATCCTCCATAAATCAGAATCTATTTTTAGATATGGTCAAAGGATTTGTCATAAGCTGTCAGAAAACAGTTGGTTTACAGCCCAAGTATTTTACTTCTTTCATTTGTGGTTAGAAGGAAGGTTATTCAATTAAACTTCAGAAAAAGTGAATGAGAGAGAAATATTCTCTCTAAAATGAGAAAGAAGTATTATAAACATAAAATATTGAGTATTCTACCTCTGATATAAATGCGAAAACAATTCTGAGAAGACAAAGATATTTTTATAAGTTTTGTTCTAATAATCAATGTCAAACTTTACAAATATCCAAACCACAAACTTTCAGATCCCCATTTTCATTTGCAATGACTTGACTCTGATTTTCTTTGGCTTTACTGGAATATCCACTTAATATCCTATGTGTATGTAACTTCTTGGAAACAGATTTTAAAACCCAGTAATATTGTAGCTTATTTTAGCCAGAAATTCAAATGGATTTTGTTCTTGTTTGATACCACTGAATCGTTTTCTTTTTTTTGGTTGGAAAGGGCTAGACTTTTGTAAGACCTTTTGAAATGAGCTATATATGTTAACATGAAAGTAAGGAGAAGGGTTTTTTCAGATACTAATCATTTCATCTCTCCTGAATATTTGCAGACCATAGTAATTATCTTTCTGTAAGTTCCCAAAGGATACTTTAGTTTTGTGCTGGTTGGAGTAGAACCCAGCTACATTCCTTACCAGCCCTCAGAGCAATGATATTACACGGATCTTCTAGAATGTGGAAATAATAGGGTTAATAGATTCTTTCCTTTATGAACAAAAATTATCTAAAATGTAAGTTGGTTATGATGGTTATGATAGTGGATAAGAGTGTATGCATATGTGTGTATAGATTCGTATGATAATCCTTTTAAAAGATTCCTTCACTTAAAAATATTTTCTAGTACTCAAGAAGAAACCTCAATCTTACCAGTTTAGAAATGATGTATGATAGTCATTGTACTACGTGATATGCTGAATGTGAGTTCACTTTTGATTTCATGGTATGTACCTGGAAAAGACTTTTGCTGTTGATTTGCATTGTTAAAGGTTTTTTTGTTGTTGTTCTTGTTTTTCCCTTATTTGGCAGTTGTGCTGAATATACATCCCTGAAGCTGGTTCCAGGTTTATTGATGGACTAGATATAGCATACTACTTCAAGAGTATTAGGATGTTGTGTGCCTCTAATTCTTCACAGATTCAAAATTATTAACACTTCACCTTTCTTTTGTGGCTTTGATTGCCAAGAACTGTGTTTACAACTGCCTCAACATCACTGTCTTCCAGGAGCAAATCAGAAGCCACTGTTTCCCCACTGGGGTAGACACGGTGTCAATTTGGCTATACACTTGATGGAGCAGGAGACCTACTAAGCTAGGCCCAGCCAGACTTGTTCCATTAAACTGTCAAAAATGGCTATATTTTTTCTCCTTTGCTCCAGTACAGGAAAACACTGGTTCCAGATTGAGAGACTGTTAGTTGCTAGATTAACTGCATGGGTTAGTTCCATCCTGTATGTAGGAGGAAAGTCGAGCATCACTCAGAAGTCTGACACTGCTTTTGACACTTCACATGAGGTTTTCACAGCTCACTTCATTTGATCAATTAAGCTTTGTCATCTGTTTATTTTCAGTGTGTCTTGAGTGTGAGGCTCACTAATGAGGCTGGTTTCACATGGTCGTTTAGAGGTCAGTCTTCACACAGTCTTAACACAATCTGTTAGAAGTCAGTTTGTAGTCATCTAATCTAAGGTTGCTGAACTGGACTCAACTTTTTTTTTTAAATAAACATTATTTATGACCAAATAAGGCTGCCAAAGCAGCAGAGAAAATGTAAAACTGTGATAGTGCATTTGCAATTTCTGCGGTGAGCCTACATTATGTTGAGATTTTTAGCAGTGCGTAGTTGCAAGGTCACTTTTATATGAGAATATTCTTAAACAAAACAAAAAATCTATAGCTCTAGATGCAAACTACATTTGATACAATCTTGTTTTACCAAGCTGCCAAAGGATGTTTCAGGTGAAGTAAAGCTGTCCCTTTAAAACTGGTTTGTTTAGCTCAGTCAGTTTGAGACAGCCTGCCAATGCAAGGCAGGTTAGTCCAAATCACTGTAAGCATGCTCTGGGAAGGAGAGAAGACAGTAGTTTTTTCTTGACCAATTAATTACACACTTTCAGTTTTTATTTTTAGTGGGCGGTTGTAATAACCCAATGACCCACAAATACTCCATGGAAAGCTTAGAAAAGTATTCTGTTTCAAGAACATTTTTACTGTACACTGTATAGCTTTGTTCTTTCTTAGAATTTTTAATGCTAAGAATAATTTCAGAGCAAGAGATCCTGATCATAGCAAGTGAAGGAGGTGCTTTTAAACTAGCTCTAGCAAACCCACTTTTCTTAGATGGTTGGGAGCCTGAAAGGTTTCCAGCCTTCTGTAGCTTATATTGCCTTTTTTTCATAAGCTTTTTATGGATTCTCAGTAGTAGATAATATTAGTGATACACACTCCAGGAGGCCTCTTCTGCTTTGACCTACTTTCAACATGCCAGTACTGAAAGATGTGAGAGGATTAGTTTAGGCTGTGCTCTCATGTATGCTCTATCAACAAGCATAAGTCAATGCTGCTGTCACCCTGTTATGGCCTCCCGTCAGCCAGCCTTAGCCCCATGGCGCTTCTTCCCTTGGAGCAGACGAAAAATCAGCCCAGGATGCCATGCCAGGTGAGAGGTAGTAAATGCAGCAGATGCATTATGCAGCCTGCATAAATGCTTGTGCTGGCACTAGGGTGGGGGCAGCGAGCAGTAGCTTCTTAACGACAGTAATGCCAACTTAAAACATCTGTATGTGAAGCTGTGGCTTCAGAACTCCTGCTGTTCCAGTGATGGTGGCCTCCTGCTCAATAACTCTACTGGGAGAAATGTTTTTGTTGCTTTTGGGGTTTTTTTCACAACAGTGCAGTATAAATGAGTTTTAGTTTAACAGAAAGACTTCTGGCCCAGGATCTTTATCCATGAGTTCATTTGCTCCTTCTGTTGCTGTTTTTTATTTCTCATCGTGGATTTACAGTCCCTTGAGGTCTGATAACTGAAAAGACAAAGCTGCTATAACGAGTACCCTAGAAAATCAGACTCCAAAGAAACACCTGCAATTGATTTATACTCTGCTAGTGAGTTTCACCCCATCCTTCAGAAAAATATGACGGAATGTTCACTCATTTGGAAAGAAGGAGAGTTGTAGAAACTTCCTTGGGAACTGAGCAGTATAATAGCACTGTTCCTTTCCACTTACTGTGTTGTCCTGTGTTGTTCCCTTTTGAGCCCATCCCCTGTCCTGTTCCCACCCCCCGCTCAGTTCTTGTCACTTCAAACATAGTAGCCTCTCCCCAAATTCTTTCCATTTTTCCACTGTTTACTCAAAGCCAGACAAACCCCCCCAACTATGAAAATTAGCAAATACAGGTCTCCTTCAAGGTGAGTTTATCTTTCCTTCTGTTGTACAGTGATAGTGCTATTGGAATCTTGCATTGTGTACTTTTAGTACCAGTTATTGATTTCAAAATTTCTCTAACGCAACTATGAATTTTGCTTCATGGGTCAACTAGTAACTGATTTGGAAGAGAAGAATAAAAATAAATTCTGTGCCTCTGAGGTGACAGAAATAAATAATTATCATTTAACAGAAACATAATTTCTGTCACCTGAGAGTCTAATCACACAAACAATTGTATTAGCAGAGAGGTGAGAAACTGTCGCAATGGTGCCTGGAGGGATGAAGAAGTGACTGAAAAGGAGGGGAAAAGGCAAATTCCTAAAATTACTGATGGAAAATGTTTCTGTTCCATTTACTTAAAGTTTCCATTCTCTGTCCCCAGCCACATGTTCATCTCCATCAGGTTGTTCCAAGACTAATTGTGTGTGTGTGTCTGAGACACAGAAGCTTCTTTAAAATGTAATGAAAATTTAAACCCATTATCAGCTATAAATATGATACATAATAGTTCATACAGAATTATGATGATTTCAGAGCCATAGAGACACTTCAAAAAATTTGTCCCTGTTTTCAATTAAGGCAAATCAATCTTACATAGGGCATCAGATTGTAAGGCAAAAATAACATCTAACAGTACCAACTGAGGTAAAATAGTTAAAATAGTAAAAAAATATGGCAAATGCTACTTTCCCCACAAGTTGATAATTTGTATTTTATACGTATCATTTATTCCTGATGTTATGGTGGTTTTTCTGCAACGTATATTTGCAGTTGAGTTTTTTCCTCAGAATTAAAAAAAAGTAAACCAGATCAGATAGAATAAGAATGCAGTAATCCCAGCTCTTGATCAAAAGCCTGGTGCATATGCAAAAGTGTTTGGAATTTTTGGGGGGTTTTTGTTAGCTGTCAAAATTCCATCACCAAGGGATTTTTTGGTTTTTATGTCAGACACCAGTATGCAATATCCTGAGCTTTTGAGGCCAGTGTCACAAGTGGGTCTGTATCTGTTTTTTCTGGTCATAGCTTTGGTTTTGGAAACAAAGTACCAAATTTTTAAAAAATTATACATGTACAATTGCATGTAGTGTTTATATTAGTACTTAGTCTAAACATCCATAAAAATGGTTGTCGGGCATCTGTGTTTGGATATTTGTGGGTGGCTGCAGTATGCACCCATGTGCACGGATACAAACTGCATACTGCAGCTGGTTTTTCTCATTTTAAAGATACGACCCTAAAACTGTTTGTTTACACGAAGCAAAAAAGTATGACTCTAAATACGCTTCCACAGTGGCTTTCTTTTACTGAAGTGGCAATATAAAAAAGGATTTTCCTGGACAGATGAAAAACACTGGGTGCTCCAGACAGAACAATCGAGCATTTCAGAATGAAGTATAGTAACTTGCTGAACCAGACTCTTCTCCGTGTGGGCATGTATCTGTTTGCGTATATTTATCAGTCTGCTTGGAAACAGAATGAGGAACACTCATGCATTGCCTTTTAGAGAAGAATCTGAATGGAGGTGGTTTTTATTGTATTAGGGAAAAAAGCATTCTGGGGAAGATTGTAACCACTTACTGTAAACTAGAAAGAGTCTCTAAAGGCTCTTCTTCCCACTGGTTTTCATGCAGCGTGAGTTGTTAGTTCGTTGTTCCTTTAGATAATTCCAAGCTCTGGTTTAACAGTGAAGTATACTATAATTCCCTGTCTCCTAGTTTAACATCCCTAAGGGAGGTAGTTCAGGAAGCCCATATTTTCTTGTAATTTCTTGATTGTCAGGCTATTTTACTTCTTTATTTTTACTCATGACCACCCATGAAGCACTTTAAACTTAATCTGATTGGCAGGACTTTAACAACAAGTTCAAATGCTTCCAGAATTAAAACAGTTCTCAAAATAATGGGTCACTTACTACATTTAATATTTTAATAGCCAAGGTCTCACGAAAAAACTTACTGGTTCGTTAAAGTTATGACCTCATGGCCTTAAAATCAGGTTAGGTCTGATATTAATGGTGGTACTTCGCAGACTACAGGTCTAGCTAGCAAGCATCACACAGAGCAATTACAACTATTGACAAACTACTGGAATTCTTTTCCTTTGTGACGAGTGCTTTGTCCAATGAAAACTGTTCCAGCATTTGACATAAAGCAAATGCTTACCAGTCACTGTGAAAGAGGTTGCTTGCAAAGAAGTACGGGTTGTTCACACTGCTTAATGCACACAAAGAACGCTATATTAGGAGGCCAGTCGCACATCATCCCCATGTGGTTAGTAAGGGGGGGAGCTCTTATAGCAGTTGTTTCAGATTATTGGTCTGCAGAACCCAGGAGCGCTTCAATGTCCAGCTGCCCCATCAAACCATGTTATGATTTTATCTCATGAGAAGACTCAGGATGCACCATCCCCTCTTCTCAAATTTTATTTCCGCATCAAGGAAGCCTGATTTTCTTGTTTTTCTTTTTCTTCTGATGTCTTTCCAAATCAATGCTATTGGTCATTTGCTAATTTCTAAGCCAGGTTGCTTATAGCTCCCACTCTTAGAACTCAGAAAAACAAAATACCAATACAGATAATTTTAGCATAGCTTATATCTTTCCTTCACACAGTAATCATGTCAAAAGCCAAAACGATTGCTGAAAATAATGGATTTGTTATCCACATTTTCCATAATGAGGAAAATGTCATACTGTATGTTCTTTCAAGAATATATTTATTCAGGATCTAGGAATATACCCTCTTCATTTAAAGCTCCCTTTCTTTTTGTGAAAAATGTATTAAGCAACTAGAATGGCAGTTTCACTGTTTTTGCTTATTTATGCTTACTTTCTAATTAATCTGACATAACCTACACATTCAAAATGAAACTGGTGCCCATCTTGATTTATTGTGAATGTCTGCTTATATCTTTAGAACGTAAATATTTAAAGCAAGGCTGCTTGTTCTCTATGGGTATTAATATATATTGGCAGCAGTTTGAAAGTCTTGGGAAGAATCTGACCAATCTGTACCAACCTCTTTTCAGTGAAAGCAGTCATTCACTTTCACTCACTATCTAGCAGATTATAAAAGCTTGTAGAACTTTTTAATAAGGAACAATGCCAAACTACTAATTGGTGGAATCGGGTAACTAGGGAATAACAGTTTTTAAAAACCTCCACGTTTTGATTTATTAACACTTTACAAACTAATCTGCAAATTTACCTTACACAGAAATTGTAGATTTTTATTACAAATGGCAGTTGTAACCATAACATGCCATGACGATTTTTCTCTTTGTGCTTTGGCTGTTCATTTTCAGGGCCACAGCAGTCTCAGTACCATAACCTGTGTAGCATTTGATTTATTTTCCTGTACTTCCCTTTTACTTTTTCCTCAGACTTGTTCTCTATACTGGGGATCAAGAAATGGTTCAGACTGAAAATTATGCATCAGAGCTCCAGGGGATTTCAGAGATGGGTTTTTGTTTCTGGCCCACCTTCAGCCGTATATAATAATGACTAAAACGTCCCTCAGTTCTTTTTCACTGTTTAAAAAAAAAAAAATCCCAAACATTTTGAAACAATGTAGCTCAACCACGAGGTGGGAGGAGAGGAGAGCTTCGGCTTACATCAGACAGAACTGAAAGTTAAGAGTTGAAGCTCCCAAAGGAAGTATCTAAACAAGACAAGTGTTTGACAGTGTTCTGCAGAATATCAAGATGGACATCACATCAGTCTGTGTTCTGGACCGAGTATGAAGCAATATCCCTGAAATTTATTTGTGGTCAGAATTACTCTCATGAACTGGCCCAGCATGATAGTTTAGTCTTAGTATATCCTGAAGCATTCTTTGCCAAGTAGTTGGAAAGGCTTGGGGAAGCTCTTGAAAGCCTTTCAAGATAGCTTCACTTCCCCGCTCCTTTGCAGTGAGACATAACCTGTCTCATGGAAATTTAGCCAGACAGACTGCCTCACAGATCTCTTGGTCCAATGACTTGAAGCTGAGATAACTGTGGTTTAGATTTAAGGCAGTTGCACACAAATGAGCTTAGCTGCATGGCTGTGATATTTTTTAGGTTGAGATGAGCTCTTTCAAACACAATTGTATGTTTTAATTCATTAGTGTATTCAGTAAGGATGGATTAGACACAAGCGACTCAACAGTGACTCTTTCCAGATGGAGCCTCCTGTTGCCTTATGCAGCTGACATTCCCAGACCTTGCAATGGGACTGCAGAAGGGCAGAGTTGGTGGCGCTGGGTGGGTAGAATGGCAAGCGTGTACGTTGGGAGGTTTCTCTCTGCCAGTATAGTTAGCAATGCACTCCCAAAGTGAAGGTCATTGCCCGTGAGGAAGGTTTGTTCAAGTAGGTGGGGTAGTGCAAATTACCTCTCCCTCCAGCAACAGAAATGCAGAAACTAGGCTGTTTTGCCAAGTAGGAATCTGCTTCTACTCCTTGGACTGCTAGTTGGAGGATTAAAGAGGGAATGGGACCTTTGTGCTGCCCACATTTCTAAAATCCCACTGATGTCTTGTGGAAACACGCAAAAAAAAAAGGAGTATTTGATAATACCATAGCCCCTTTTTTGGTATCCATACAGAGAAGAATTTGAAAGGTACTGCTTATTGTTGTTGAAGAATGGCAATCATCCATATTAATTCATGTGAGAAGCAGTTTATAGAAAACAGTGTTGCTTAAATTCAGATCTGTCTTCAAATGCTATTCATATCTGTCTCCCAAGTGTTATATATGTGTGGCTGTAATCTTGATGTGCTCCGTTGTTTTCACAAGTTCTTCTGAATTCTCACCAACATCAACATTCATGTAAGCATCTGAAAAAGATTATCTACCTCTCTGGTTTTGATTAGTGAATTCAGTAGATGATTAGTAACCTCTAATGTTTATGAAGTAAGCCATTCTACACCATTTCAGGTGGGACTGCAAGATCTAATGGAGCATGCATGCCCTTGCTGTCAGAAGGGCTATTTTAACTTTGCAAAGTAGGAACAGAGGGAGTATGTATCAATACAGAGAGAAAAAAGGGTAAGAGAAGCATACTCTGATTCAGAAATGAGCTGGCTTTCTTAATTAGGTGGAGTTCTGTCCTCTCAGTGAAATACCTGTAACCCGCTACTCAGTCAACTTACTATCCATTGAGTTTTATAGTTTCTTCTAGAGAGCATTTTAGGTATTCTCATTATGTGTCATTTGTCCAGTCTTTTTAAGTATGAAAGTTTATGATTAGTGACTCTCTTTATCTGCAGTCTCAGATACCACACATGCCGTAAGGAGATATGCAGCAGAATTTAGTATCTTCATGTTGTTTTCCGTGTGTAGTTTGTTGACTGGCTCATGCTGCACCAAGGGCCACATTTTACTGCGAAAAGCATAAACCTGTCTTTCCCAACACCCATCTCATGACTTCTTCCCCTGTGAAGACACCAGTAATTATGCAGCCACATGGCCAGCTGAATTAGGTAGCTGATATGGTTGAAAAGTAAGGGGAAAAAAAAAAAAATTTAGTTTTTCAGCCAGACCACTACCCTTTCAGAGTTGGGCCAAATTTAGATCAGCTTAAACTGACAGTGAAACTGCATCCTTAATGCGGAAGATGGCTTCAGTACACCTTTAATAAAAATCCTTTAAATGTTACTCTTGGTGCAGAGTATTTTAGAAAAGGGGTTGTTGAAATATAAACCTGAACAAGATATGACTGACTCTCCTGTGCTGTGTTACAGAAGGAAACTTTCTTATAAGAATGGCTCACTAGCAATACTTCATGGCAACATTTATTGTGTTGATTCTGACATGACTCCCTGCAGAATAAAAATCTTGACATTGATGAATGTCTTGAAAGCTTTCCAGGAATTCTTTAAAACTTTGCACAGTACAAGAAATTGTACCTGAGAATTAAACCAAAATACATATTAGAAGAAAAGCAATGGGGAAAGAAACAGCTTAGAATTTCCCATTTTATTTTGGGCAGTTGTCTTCTGCCCATTCATGGATGTTGTCATGCATGTGTTACATTATTATGTGGGGGATTTATTGATCTTCATTAGCAATTCTGTTTGGACTTATTTCAAAGGTAACATTATTAAACCAATCAGAAACATTACGCCGGACTTTCAGAGTAGCACAGTCTGTTTTCTGTAG
>WAAD01030247.1:8967-28190 GCA_013389945.1 Fregata magnificens | reverse complement strand
CAGGTAACCTGTCCCTTCTGATTTTGTAATTCTTATACATTCAGCTTCTCCTTGCACATAGATTAGATTCTTAATGTGGTGGTGTTGCTGCTTGAACTCTAGAAGCTTCTTGGGACAAACCTGAATATTGAGACTTTCTCCCTAGAGTGCCCTGAACAATTGCTGCGGTTGAAGTATGAGCTTTTTCATATTCTTCTTCCCAGCAGCAGTTCCATGTGGTTCCTGGCTAGGCGAGGATGGCTGAAGTAAAACCTGCTGCCACCATACTTCTTTGAATCTTCTGGCATGCCCATCTTTTTTAGGGGTATCAGCAAGTTGGCAATAGCAACCACACATCAGCTGGGAGCTCTTCCCCTGTGAGGCTAGAACAGTGCTGGGAGCCTGTCATGAAGAGATTGAGCCGTTTTTCAAAGTATTTGCCCAGCTACCTATAAATGAAAATGGCTAAACCTTTTTCCATGACCACTTTCTTTTTCCCCCCGGTGTTACTTATGTAAATGAATTCTGCAGAGGGTGGTTATCTTACAACCATTGGATGATTGAGCAAGGGATTTTGATTATTTTATTTTTAAGGTACAAAACATTTGTAAAATATTTCTACAATAAAAAAATAAAATATTTAAATAATTTCTAGGAATTGCAGTAAATCTAGTGAGAGAGAGGTCATACCAAAAAAATCTCATTACAGCTATAGACAACTTTTAGTTGCCTTTTTATTTTATAAGTCTATAAATATTGAGTGAGAGATACTTACAGTTAAGTTTGTTACCTTGAACAGGTAATCATAATGAGAGTTTGGTTTAGAAATTTCTATACAAGAAAGATTGATTCAATTTAGAGACAGTGGTATTTTCCCAGGCCCAGACACTCTTAGATAGTGGTCATGACAGTATATCTATTATGTTATAAAGTATTTTCTGTAAGTGCTGATTTCAGCATGTTAAACAACTTATTTTTCCAAAGTCTTCTAGCATAAACATTCTATAGCAAAATCCTGTAAACACCCTACAGCAAAATCGTAAATACTAAACAATTTCAACTAACACAGTGGAATATCTTGGAGAGAATTAGATACCCCCTCCTTTCCTCCTAATAAGCTGAAGGAGGGATAGGTTTTACAGAATGGCAGAGTTTAAAGTTGTAAAAGGAACACAGTAGTTCTTTCACAACAGACGCTCCATAAACTGAACAGACCCCACAGCAAAATAAACAGTGTTCCATTATACAAGATACCTATAGGGAGTTCTCATTATGCCAAACCCAGAAAAAGATTTACTTTGGATTTGGCAAAGAAGTAATCCAAGAATATGTTTGGCAATGAATATATTGGGAAACTGTCTTATTCTCCCCCCCTCCACCACCCTTATTCAATTCCTAGTGTTTTGGGGTTTTTTTCCAAAAAAGATTCTGCTAGTTCTGTAAGTTCAAGATAACCATAATAAAATGTTGTAAGCCAATCATATGTTAGTGTATATTAATCATAAGGGCTGTGTTTTAACAGAGGTGTTCTGTTTCTCCAAATATGAACCATACGTGTTATATAGTATTGTAGCAAAACCCTTCCTGCAAGTATATTATGTTTTTAGTTTAATCAAAATAGTAGAATTTTGAGGGAAAATATACAATTGTCAGTCATTCTTTATTGGTACCCACCCCATTGCTGGGGAAAAAGGAGGCCAAACTTCTTCAAAGTCCAGTTTTTTTCAGTGAGTAAGTATCAGTTTATTGATAGGAACTGTATGTCTGCAATGCAGTCC
The DNA here is from genome assembly GCA_013389945.1 of Fregata magnificens. Taxonomy (NCBI): domain Eukaryota; kingdom Metazoa; phylum Chordata; class Aves; order Suliformes; family Fregatidae; genus Fregata; species Fregata magnificens. Next base: position 26,433 of record WAAD01030247.1, on the reverse strand, counting down.
TTTTCCAGCTGGGAACATATTGTTGTGATAAGGAAAAATCCTCATTTGCTATGGGTTTGGGGACTATCGTTTTGTTTGTTTGGTGGTTGGTTGGTTTTTGTTTTTTCCTTTTGATCATACTATATGTAATAAATGGAGCTGAACTGCTTTTAAAATAACTCCTGTGGGTAAGTGCATTTGTCGGGCTAGAAGATAAATTTGCTTAAAAAAATAGAAAAGACTCTCCAGTTATCCTTGCTAATCAGAGTAGACAACGTCCATACTGTTGATATCGGTAGAATTAGTGAATACACCAAATGATCAGTCACCAACATAGCTGGCGATACCATGAATTAAACTTCCTGCCTAAGAACTGCTGTCTGCTGGTGTCGTACTTGCTCTCACAATGGATACTTGTAGAAGTCCACAGAACTTTTGACATCCCATGGATTGCTGCCTAGGCACTGGCCTGCAGTACTGCTCCCTTGGCATATCCTCTCAAAGGAACCTTTAAAACTTTGGGCTGAGATACAGCATCCTTGACCATGAAGCACTCCTCAATCAAAACCTCACGTAACAGTCTTCGTCATGCTTCTGGAATACAAATGTTGTGTGTTGTTTAGCTTTGTCAAAGAAAGGCCTTCTCATGGCCTAAAACTGTAAAAGGGAAAGTATCAAAGGTTGTTAGCACCTATGTGTCCTCAATTAGCAGATGTTATCTGTCCACTCCATCCACACTCTGTTAGTCTGTTATAATTCTAAAGCCTAGTTACAAATTCAAGTAGGATCTTAAAAACTAATACAACCATGTGAAAGCAAAATGTTGTTCATAAGAATTCATATAAGACAAAAAAATAAAAATTGTGATTTTTACAGAGCATGGTCTTTTTAAACCATGGAAACTGCATACTTACGAAGTTATTGTACCTAATGAAAACCTATACAGATAAATAGAATTTCAATGCTTTTAAGAAAGTCCATATATCTACTGCTTCATTGACTTCTCAGAATATTTTACCACTGACGACTCTATACCTGTTCAACTTTGTTTTTTAAAGAGACTTCCAGTTTTGGTTTTATTTAATTTTCACTTTTAATATAAAAAAATCATCTTTCAGAGAAGAAAAGGAACTGGGAAATACTGCAGAATCTTCTGGATATCTGTGGATTGGTATTTCTGTCCTACAACAGAAGTGTGGACATTTTATTGAGTGTTTTAATGGAGTTTAAAGTGAAAACCAGTATGTTTTTAATAGAATTGCATAGGGAGAGAGGTAAAGTTTTAACCAAAATTCAAGATGGAACAGCAGAAGTTTTGTTTTAATGTATGGTACAATCTTTTTACCTGTTCTTGTCCAGGTAATTAAAAAAAACACCAAAACCCAGCATTCACTGTAAATTAGATAGCAAAAATGTAGTGATAGCTGTGAAGTAGTTTAGAGTAAGAGGTTATATATATCTTAGGGAGGCATCAAAACATGCAGTCTTACATTACATTTCACAGATTTTATGAAATTGTTCCAATAATCCTGGTTGAATGAAAGGTAGCATTTTAATATTTAGGCTTACTGCAGTATAAACAAATTTGTCTTAACAGTACTTTTTTTCTGGAAATGAAGTTTTATGATACCATATTTCTTTGCAGTTTATTTTCATCTAAGCTGAATAGCTGATGTATGCAAAACTTGATGCTTCCCAAAAATACTGGTAGGAAGCCCAGAAAGAGATGTATGGTGGAAACTCTCTCAAGGGATTTCTGTGGAAATTGAACATGTAAGACTGGATGAAAATTGAAGTTGAAACTAATTTGGACAAGTTTGTTCATCCATTTCTATCCATACATATCACCAAAAAATACATGAAAAGGAGTTTATAAAGTCAAGTACAAGAAGTTAGTTTATAATCTCCTATGATTCCCTTTAATCTTTACTCTCTCACCTTCATACAGAATCTTATCCAGTTGCCCTGTCATCATCTTGAGCAAATGTTGGGAATGCAGGAGAGACAAATTCCTTGCTTTCAGTTCTCATGCCTCGTATCTGTGATTTCAGAACAGGATTTCTAGGAAAGTCCTGCTAAGCCAGTAACAGTCCAGAGATATAGCATAGACCATCCTACGTGTATGATCCATGGATTTCTGACCTACTGGAAAGAATCTGGCTGGAAATTCTGATGTCATACTGAGCATGTGCAAAGCTGAATTTTTGGTAGGAAGGGTTTTTGTTTGTTTACTTTTAAATAAAAGAGCTCATGTTCTAGCCAAATATAGGCATAGTTTAGTGTAGAGAAAAAAAGACTTATTTCTGGCACTAGTAAGATCCTCTGCCAAATAAATTAATTCTCTAAAGAAGTGTTCGCATGCTAGAACATCCTTAAGATGTAAGAAGCACATTCCCCTTTTATTAATTTCAACTTCAATACTTTAATTGCAAAGGCACCTAAAACTTCTTTGTACAAAACTTCAAAAAAGACAAAAATATTCTGATCAGATGTTTGCTATGGATTATTTTAGCACAAATGGAAATTTTGCAAAGCTGTAAGCAGCTGATGGCAGGTTCTTCTAGCAATGTGCTGTGGACGTCTTTAATAAAAGATGATGCTATACTTTGAAGAGCATATTACTACTTACCAACAAACTGTCTGAACGCTTCCTCCTGTAACCATGGAAAATGCCCTGGTGGGTTTCACACCAACACCTTTGGCCTAGGTGAGGGTTGTGTTCATTTAGTGTCTCTTTGGTTGCCATACAGAGAGAGGACTTGCTGATGCAAGAAGTTTTGGTCTGTAAACAAAGTACCATACAATGGTGAAAGAGCTCTCTTAAAAAGCATTTTGGTACAGTATATAGTGTTTGAGTGGTTCATGATCCACTAAGTGAGGAGAAGCGCCAGTCAACAGCTTTTCTGTGTATTTTAGAACAATTGCATTCCTTTTTCTAAGCCAAAACATAGCCATCACCATTATATAAATGTAAATCTTTCTTGAAGTCTGGTTCTCTTCCTTCATTTCCTGTAGCATGTTAGCTGCAGCTTATTTCAGACTGTTTTCTCTTAAGCTCCCAGAAAATGTAAACAGAGCATAAAAATCTTGTCCACAAATCTTCACACTAAGTCATTCTGAACTCCCACTAGGAGTACGCTACCCATAAGGTCAGTTATTGCAAATTACTACTGAAGTCTTTTTTTTTTTTTTTTCCCTTTAAATATGTTGTAATGTCTAGGAAGAAGAAACCTGGTTTCTGAAGGACAAAATTAAGTCTGTAACGTGTTGCACTTTGACAGTCCCAGACTTCACGATGCATGTCTTTTTGTTATACATTATAGTGGGTTTTGGTTGCTCAGAAGTTCTGTTCTTCTCCTGAGCATCCAATAAGCATGATTCCTACAAAGGAGGAAGATCTCACTAGTACAGTGCACCAAGAGAGCTAATAAAAAAATGATTTTGTATCGCTGAGTTAATTTTATTACAGTGCTGCTTTATTCTGTGTTTAGCACTGTCTGATCTGTGGGTCTTCTATTTTGCCCAACAGACTGAGAGGAGTTAAACTATGGAGTAATGCTGTCAAGTTTTCCGTTATAGTCAGCTTCTATTTGTCATTTCTTAATTTCATTCTGCCGCTCCTCACTGTAGTCTGTGCCTATTTACTATTTACCACTTGCAGGTATCACTAGTTTTCATTTAACGAAGTCACGCAGCATATATTTCTCTCTAAAACCAGACTGGAAAGTGGTCAGGTCATCTACTTGCAATTGACAGTGATTGCTGCTGCCATTCTGTGTATTTCCTCCATTCTGATGATAATATGTTGGCAAATGTTTTCGAGATCTAAATACAATACAATGGGGCATGTCAACTATACATATGGAGAATAGTAATTCCCATTCCCGTGAATTTGTGCCCAGCTCTCTCATACATGAGCATTGTCCTTGGCTGCTGCTGTAAATATAAGTCAAATGTAGGACTTTTTACCACTCATAACTGCATTATATTTCAGAGTAGCTTTCATCCAGGTTTCCCCCAGGATATGTTTTAGTACTTCTGCACTGAAAGTTCTGGCAATACTATTTTGATATGAATGCACATGGTTTTCATTCATATTTATATATATATTGTTAATGTTGCTCACATGGGCTTGTAATCAGAAACGCATGCATTAAGATTAAATGATAATTCAATTCAAGCAATAAATTGATGTGTAATAATGAAATATTGTTGACCAAGGTCTTGATATTAAGCAAATGTTTTTGGTTTCAGTAAAAGATGGCATTTCTTTTAGAGTCCCACTTACATTTAGTTGACAAAAACCTGTAATAGCTGAAAAAAAAAATTTTTTTAAATATGATAGTTACAGCATCATGAAAAGCTTTTCTGCACAGTTATGTTTAAATACTTAATGCTATGATGTAAGTTCAGGCATGTAGTACGTAATGCAGAGTTCTTTTTCGTATCAACTCTCTGTTTTTCTTATCATGGTGAAAATGCCGAGGTAGAAATGTCTTGTCTCTATCTTTCTTGTGATTCCATGCAAACATATTTTAATGGTCAGCTAAACTGTGCAGAATAATTTTAAACTGTGAAATAACCATTCTTTGCCTGTGTCTGTGTGGCTGCCTATGGGTACCTATACACTTGCATGTGTGCATTCCGAGTCTTTCCATGAAAGTTCTTGGAGAAATTTGCAGCAAGCAGTCCTTGATTATGCTATGTTGATTTCAACGTGGACATGTGTTTTTTTCAAGAGTATCTAAAATGTCTAGAAAAAGAAAAATGTATTAAGCCTACAGATTATATATTGGCCAATACAATTTGGGACGATACTTTGATATGAAAGAAATAGCATATTTAGCTGATAAACTGAAGCCAGCAAATATAGCACTGATTTTTAAAATGGGTTTTCAGGGAGTTTCAGGGAACTCTTGACTGATGAGCCCCGTATCTGAAAAATTAGTAGATAATGTAGAAATAATAGTATGATCTAGAATAAATAAATTAGAATAATAAGATCATGAACATAACAACATGACATTTGGAGAAAACAAAATAAATTTTGTAAGTAGAGGTAGCACCTCACAAACGTATTCAAACAATTTGAAAGAATCAACAAGAACCATGTGGATGAGTGAAGTCTAGTTGATACAGTCCGCTGGATTTCCAAAGGTTTTCAACACAGTCCATTTTGAAAGGCTTCTGAAGCAACTAAGCAGCCAAGGGATAAAGGCTTGACAAAACGTCTCTTCTTGTCCAAATAAAAATAAGTGTTTAAAAGAAAGTAACCAAAAGTAGAAGTAAACTGTCAGTTCTCAAAAGAGCAGGTAATAACCAGTTAAGCTCCACACAGAACTGTGCTGAGTCTGGCACTGTTCATCGTATGTGACTCTTTTTCCAGATCACTTATGTTTTAAAAACCAAAACAAAACCCCCTTCCTCCAGAAAAAAACAAAAAATTGTGTTCAGGTTTCAGGTGTTTAGGTACAACAGATCTGTAAAGAGCTATTTTTATCAGTTAAGTCAATGTATTTTCTTATACTTTCGCAGGAGATTTGTTGAAGTTCTGTACTAAAATATATTATTATCAGTATGTGTATCTATACATCCAGAATATGTAAAGATGTTAAGTCTGAGAAATATGATTATGTGTTGTTGATTATGCTTTACAGTATTACTAAATGTTTTAGCACTTACATTACAATGCCAGTATTCTTGATTTTTATTACAAGGCTGAACACTAGTACAGAAATTCAGTTTTGTTTTACTGATAAAATGCTGAGTTTTTTTGAATGTTTTCATAATTCCTTTAATAATAGTAAAGGATTTTGTGGTTTATGTATTCGGTGTTCCCCAGCAGCAGGTTGAAACGGTTGCTGCCAGTAGTCTAAACTTGATAAATGGTTGTGCACCAGTACCTGATACCTTCATATTCAGGTGATAAAACTGCTCAGGCCCATCAGGTCAATGATGTGATCTTTCTTGGCACATTTCTATTCCACTGCTCCTGTAGAGCCTTCTATTTTTTGACTACATAAAACTGCCATGACATTGATGTGGAGCTGGACAGCACAAGTACACTCTGGCAGAAGTGCGGGTGGGACAGCGTACAGTGCGGTTCTCTGAGGGCAGTGCTTCGAGCCCATGAGAGAGACTCTGCCACGGCTCAGTCTAGTTGCAACTGTTGATTTACTGTGTGCAGTGGAGTAGTTTGAGTGACTGGGTTCACTGGGGGAGGAGACGGAAGGATTCAATTGTGCAAGCACAATTGGCAGCTGCCAAAATGAGAAGATGGCATGGGGAACACATATGCTCTGCTTGGTGAAAGATTGCCACTGGGGTCAATGGTAGCAATTTAACCGTGTGGAGTATTTAGAGAGAGAAAACCTGTACTTTGAAACCTCTTTGACCAGACAGAGAGAGGTCTAGAATTGTCATTGAAAGCTAGTTGAGTAGTAACATCCAGATCTCTGGGAGATCATCGTTTCTGCAAGGGTAGCGGCCTAAGCTTTCATATGCATTTATCTAAGTTTTTTGATAGCTTTCCTGAGAGCATTGCGAGTTCGTCGTTCAGCAGAGACATACTGTTATTTGCAGAAGGGAAATATGGCACAACAGCAAAAGAGCAAGCGTAGAACAGCCCCTCAAAGGTCGAAGGATATGTCCTTCTACCCTGAACATAGCTGTTATGGCATCATTCGTTCTGTTCAGAAGAACTGATGTCAGATGACAGGGCCTGGACAGTAAATTCTTTGCAGAATCAGCAGTGAGTTATTTGTCTGTAGCCCGAACGCCTGCTGAAGATGATAGAGTTGTTCTGAAATAAACCAGTACTGCTGCAGCCTTTAGCAGTGGAGAGGATAAGCTCCATGAGCTATCCCATCTTGTTAAATTACTATCTGACAATCACATGTCCTTATGACTTTTGCTTAATTTTTTCTTAAAGCATTTCTGTATTTTGGATTTTAATTTTAGCATTTTCTTTGTCAGTTATGAATGTTTTAATTACATTCATCTCAAAACAGATAATTTGAAACCAAGAGATTTTTCTGGACATAAATTCTACTAAATTGTTCCTATATGTTTCTTATTTTGCCACAAGTTAGTTGGTTTTTTTTTTTTTTTTTCTGCGGTGAATTTAGCATGGTAGTTTATGTACGTAATGTAAATATGATGTGGTCAATATATTTCTTATTCTGCTATTCTTATTAAGCTGTTCCCTTAAGTTTTTCTAATTTGAGAGTTTCTCACAAGTAAACAAACTTGTTCAGGCCTCTGTTGAGGGCAAGAATGCAATATAAAAATACCAGAGTCGGTTTTCTGTTGAGCTGAAAATACAACTGGCTTAATGTGTTGGGTGCAGCTGAAGGAGTGTTATAGGAAGGTGGTTATAAATGAACTTTTGTACTGTCCCTATTTTTTTTTGTGAACTTGTGCCGAGGAGCAGTCACTATTGCCCCGTATATCAGTGACTTAATGCAGTGCTCTCCTTGTTCCAGTCTGCTACTTGTTTTCTGCTTCACCCAAAACAAACATCCACAGGAGCTTGCAATCATGGAGGAACTTTTAGCATTACTTAAGAACTTCTTTTCACAACTGAATACTAAGGAACCTTATTGAGAAATACAGGAATGCTTCCAGACTCCCAAACAGAGTTAGAAAGTTAGAAGTTTAGCTACAACTTCTTCTTTAATTTGTTGCAAAATACTGGTTTTTGTCACGCTGCCTTAGAGGACTGTCTCACAAGACTTTTGCTAATTTTGAATCATTACTTTGTGAAGGGTATTCCTTTTAAGGAGTCACAGCTCAATAATTTCCTTAGTCAGACAGAGGTATCTCTGCATATTAACTTTCTTTGTTTCAGCTGTCACGGTGGACATATTCAGTATATATTCTCCTGAACTCTTATCACTTTCACATTTCAATTTAAAGAAAGAAATCACTTCCTGCAGGATTCCTTGGTATTTATTTAAAAAAAGACTATCCCATAAATGCTTGTGATATTCCACTTCAAAAAGACTAACTCTGAAAGATGTAAACAAAAAATACAGTGACCAGCAGGGCCAGTTCTTTAATTTAAGTGTTCTTCCTTGCTTGCTCTCGGTCTTACATACACATGTACATTTAGACTGTAAATTCTTTCTCATGAAGTACCTGACGGGCTGCTAAAACTAAGTATCAAGCAACAGCAATAAGAGTAGGGAGTGTTCTGCTAGCGCATTTACACCGACTTCCCGCAGGTAAGCTGCTCTTTGCAATACTACTTAAAAGAGTTTAGGGGCACGTTGAGAGTAAAACTAGTCTCGCTTGCTTTCTTCATGTAGCATAACAGAACAGCCACTTTTTGAAAAAGAGCTAGCACTGTCGAGGGATTCCTTTTCCTCTGCAGAAAGCAGCAGTCAAATCCCCAAAGGACACGCTGTAACCTGTTCTGAAGAACAATGAAAAGTATGACAAGAATCTGTGAGTTTTTACGCTGGAGCTTCGTAACTTCATTTTCCTTTGTCTTGCTGCTCGTGGTTCGCACACACTGCTACGGCAGCTTAGAAAGCGCGACTCCCCAGGAAGCCCACCGCGGCTTCGCGCGTTTAAAGGTAAGGCTGCAGAGGGGGGAGGCAATCGTCTGACGGCGGTTCGCGAGAGGGCCCCCGCCGCAGGCTNTGGCCCGCTGGAGCCGGGCCGCGGCCGAGCCGGGGGCGGCGCGGCCCGGGGGGTTCAGGCAGACAAAGAACAGTCCCGGCGACCAAATAAGGAAGTGGGAGCTGGAGGATTTCAGAATACGAGCAAGGGGGGAGGTGGCGGGGAGGCAGCCTTTCTGCAGGAAGCCGCTTTCTGCTGTTAAAAGCGAAGCGGTAAGTGCAGGGGATCAAGGCTCACGAACTTGTTATCCTTCTGTAACCTTCTGCCAGCAAAGCTGACGAACTCAGGCTGTGTTTGTCATGTTTTCTCATGTTTCTGAAAGCTCTTTATAGGTTATTGTTTATAAAGGAGGGGTCTTTGGCAGCCCCTTGGTTAGCACTTGAAGATACATGAGTCTTCCTCTGCTGGGGAAAAAAATCCCATCGTAGATAATTTTAAGCACTACGAAAACATGTTATGAATTTTTGTCTACTGTAGCCTTCTAATGAAAACTTAGAAATTCATCTAGAAAGGGTACATATGCACCCCTGAGAGACTGAGATGTCTTTGCAGTTGAGAACAGTAGTAGAGAAAGAGAGAAGAAAGAAAATGAGTACTAAAAGAAACATCCTGACAATTCTGATAGAAAAGCATTTCATAACAAAATGGCTTGGTGGAAAAATATTCCGGGATATCAGTAATGCAAGTAAGCTACTGTTTTAAACATAGGTATGGAATTCATACCCTGTGATCCTAATTGCCAGTCTCTTGGGACTTTTTTTTTTTTCCTACTTACATGGGCTGAATTTAAAAGGTCTTATTCCTGGTGGGAAAAGACATAGAACACCATTCACCTTTTCACTTCAGACTTACTTGGAGCAGGAAGAATCAGCACAACAGAAACTTTCAGTAGATGAAGGAGCAGCTGTGATCTCTGCTGACTGTGTGAAAGCTAGAACAGAGAAAACTAAATAGCTGTGGGCACAAACTTCAGCAGCAACGTCTAACATATTGGCCTGGTTTGCTCTGGTTTCAAAATGTTAGCAACAGGATGTCTCCTAAATTCACAGCCTTTAGAGCAAACAATTAAATGCACTATGAACTTGACATACTGATGAAAGGAAGTAAGTTATGCCTTGATCTTGAAATTGTGACCAGATCAGCTCATAAACAGCTACTGAAAAACATTTTAAATATTGTGGGGAAGCCTGACTCAGAAGAAACAGCTTCTTTATCTTTCCTGACAGGCCTCCCAATTACAGCAGCTGCAAGTTACTAAAGTGTAACTAATTGAAAGATACAAGACACTCAGTATTACCATATGAGGAGTATTAAAGAAGAAAATGTAGTGTTGGGATTTCAGCTGTGAACTGGGAAGGACTTATGGGTGATGTTCAAATTGCTGTAACCACCTGTGACTTTATATAAGCCTCCTAACAATTTCAGCATCTGAAGTGCAGGTAGACCTGTCATAGATCCATGGTGATGCTTGCAAATGTGATTTCAATATCACAGCTGAAGAGCATTATGCCAATTTTACTATGAAGTAAAGAAGAAACCATAGATATGATACTAACAAAACCACAGAGGGTAGGCCTTAGGCAAGGTTATTTTGCTCTCGATCCTTATATGTTGACTGAAACAGCAGAATATGTTACAGGTCTCTTTGTAATTTATTTCATTAATAAAAACTAGAAAATCTGAGAAGAGTAGTGGAGTGAGGGAGAATGAAAGTGCAAGGAAAAGCTGCAAGAGTTGGGAAATGAAGACAGGGCAGAATCAGCTGCACAGCTTGGGAGAGAAAAGAAATTGGACAAAACCTTCTAAAATAGTTCTCCTTTGTGGGGTTAGTGAAACTGACAGCTTAACACGGGTCAAAATCCTTTGGAGTCTGAGGAGTGAATCATTTTCCAAGTTATATTTTGTTATATTTAATGCAGCTATTTCCAGAGCTCATACACATTTCTATATCAGTAGTTTTGCAGGCCAGGAAATTCTCATGGATTACTCATGGTCAAAACAGACTGAGAATGTGAGTACTGAAGTATCTAGGTACTTTAAGGAAGCCATTGGGATGCTTGACTTCTCTATATGCTTGTTGTTCAACCTTCACTGTTTCGGTTCCTTGTTGGAAAGTGCCTATATAGTAGACCCGCATTTTTTTCTCCATGCCGTCATGGGGGTTACACGGTAAGTCTAATCAATATCATTTAAACGATTTTGTACCCTGAAGACCTTTGTTATTTTAGTCCAAAAGTTGAAGTAATTAGCGTTATGACGAAGAAGACTTAAGCGTGAGTCGCTCCATCACCATGTATATACACGCGCATGCATGTGTATACATATATGTCCATTAAAATTGTAATTGCCTTTTTATGAAAATTGTCTCAGCAATAGAAACTTTTAATTTTTGTTTTCCTCTATATATAACTGGAAGTTTGGAAAAAGGTCCTGTTTTCATTTTATTTTTGTTGAATCGTGTTTTAATAGATCAGAGACGTTGCTGTATGATTTGCTTTCAAATGTTGGCTCTAGCACCCATGGTTTCCTCTCTGTAAAACAGATAACTTTGATGGTGTGTACTGGCAGAATTGAAAGTGATGGGAAATGTTCGTTCAAATAATCGTTCTTGTAACAAACATGTGATCCTTTATTTTCCAGAAGTACTAAGAAAAATAAAAGCCACAAACAACTTGGTACTTCTCATTTGACATTGTGAATTTCACCAACAGGAAATAATACCAAACAAAGCATTTTACAGTTACAACATCAGTGTCTGCCAACACCAGCAAAGTTGGGTGGTACAGGATGCTTGTAATACAGGATTCAAGAGACTTCTGAAATAGTGCTAAATGCTTTGGACTGGTACATGTTTGGCAATTGCCATTTCAGAGGTATAGTTAGTCCCTTTTGTTTTTAGGAAAACCTAACTTTGCATTCTGACCTTCTAAAGAAATCTCAGACTCTCATGCATTCCAAGAAAATCAGTGGCCTGTTCCTGGCTTAGTAGTCCCCATTCAAAGCTTTTAAATGTTGTCAAGTACAGTATGGGAGGGGATGTAATTTTATGGAGATTTTTTGTTTTAAAAAAAATTTGAAAATCCACAATGCTTGGCATGTCAAAGCTTATTTTGCATAGCTAGCGTAAATGGGATACATTTCCTTTATGGAAGAAAAACAGGGATATTGCTGAATTGGGCTCTGTAAATCATTGAATTCAGTCAGCTGCATGTGAATCAGTTTGAAAGCTTGTAAACTCTTTCAGTTCCCTCTTCTAGTCCTTCAGTGTCCATGTTACTGCCACTTCCATCTGAACTTGACTATGTTTGAACCGTAATATGATGCAAAGCTCCATTGTGGCTAGCTGAATACTATTTGGGCTGATTTACAGGTATGCCTATATTCTTGAATTAATTTCCAGTTTTTAAGACCAAAAGAATCTCATGTCATGTATCTTCCCCATGTAGAAAACACCATTTGAATCTCAATCACAACTACTTCTTAGACCTCAGAATTTTTTAGTTATATTTTTTGTTTTCTTTTTGAAAAACATCCTGTTTTGATTTAAAGAATTTGGGAGATCTGGTCTTAACTAACATGATCAGAATTGCACACTCCAGTGTAGCTTTTACTGTCTTTGTTATTCACCAACTAGGATGGTAAAATTTTGCATATCATAATGAAGAAAAACCAAGTAGGCAAATAGAAGAAAAGAAATAGAATTGTGTAATTATTTGTAGTATAGTAGCACCTGGAAACTAGCTGTTGTGGATGCCAGTGTACGTACGCTCTATTAAAATACACTTCCTTCACTGAAGATACACTGCAAGCAAAAAGGTTGCATTTAAATACTACAAATTATTCTGTAGTAGTTTAAGAACTTGACAGACTCTCTTAAGAAGTCCATTGAGTTGTTTTGTCTTAATTTGTTTTCTCTGATTGCTGTGGATATAATTACTTTGTGTAAGGTCTTTCTCTCTGCATTTTCAGCCTTTTTTTTCCTGAAGTCATCCTTTTTAGTTTTCATACTTTAAGCAATACTAATTTAATTTGATTTACAGAGTGGCATAGAAAAGTGAATCTTCATTTTGTGAAGATTCTCAAACTTTGAATGAATGCTAGCAAAAAATCCTTATACAACTTCAGGCAGTTTGGTGTTTGCCTGTTTTACTAATGGCATTTACCATTACCTCCATTAGTTCACAGAAATTAATTGTTGGGTTTTTTACTGCATTTTTCCAAAAACTCTTTGTTATAATTGTCATTACATTTTAAATATTTCATTTAAATATTAGGACTTCATTGGAGTTGTATGCAATTGTCTTTTTACACGTAAATTATTTTCCCTCATTTCAATTTGCCAGTCATGCTGTACATAGAGTTGGAAACTCCTTAAACTAGAAACAAATGTTCCTGGAGCTGGAATGATAGGCAAAGTTGTTTACAAGAAAGAATCACAGATCATATTAGGTTTTAAGTTAAGCATATGGTTTTGTTTCCTTTCTCTTTGGATCTTTATCTTGCATTGTGCCTCATGCTTGGTTCCCAGTAAGCTGAGCTTCATTTTCACTTTCCATGCCCTGTTATGCTTGTGGAGTCACAGTGAAGCAAGTGTCTTGAGCTAAGCTGATGTGCACAAGCTGTCATTTTACTTTCATCTTCCATCCCCATGAAGTGAACACGAGCATACATTCATAGACATAAACTTCTTCAAAATTCTTGGAACATATGTGCAAAATATGTGCAACGTAAAAGCTGTGACAGAAGATGTCCGAGAACTCAGTTTTCTTTATTGCAGTATTAGCTCTGTTATAATCAAATATAAAGGAGAAGGTGCAGTTAAGAGATGTGAAGTCCAGGTACTGTTTTTCTATAATTGGCTTTTCCTACCGTACATCAGTCAGTTCTTTGTTGTGCGTGTTAGATTATCTACAGCTAGCTATTACTGTGTTCTGCGTGTTAGACAAAATACTATCCTTGACCAGCATACTTACCCAAAATCATAGAGACCTGATTAGTGATGAGTAATACTCTTTTTTATCTTTGTACTATCTTAATACTATGTGTATGAGCTACCGTGCTTCTTCCCCTAGTCATGTTCCAGAATTGGAAAGAGTGTTAGCGCAGTGCCAGTCTTCTCGCTGCCAGGATCTGGCACGTCACTCTCTATTCCAGCAATGGAGAGATGCTTTATTTCCCCCTCCCTTTTTCCTATTTGGCAGCATTTCTCTGTTCTCCCTGTTACTTTCTGGAGCGACCGAGTGATGTGGAGTGAGTTCTGAGTCCTGTAGAGGGCCAGGTGGTGAAAGGGGGTGAAGGGGGTTGAGTAAGCAGGGGAGGTTTCAGTGCCACCTTGTTCTGCATCGTCCACCGTAGAATGAAATTTCTTAGGTACAGGTCCTGCTCTTCTCGGGAGTTCATACCAGCTGGAGAAGAATAGTTATGATGATGTTCTTGTTGTAAATGCAACAGATTCCAGGCATCCAGAGCTGAACTATAATGCACACTAATTGGAAAGTGGAGCTAAAAGAAGAAAGAGGAGCACCTTTACTTTCAGCTGCCCTGGACTAAGTGTGGATTTGAGAACAGAGGTTTTGTAGATGTGTCTTTTGAGATTGTCCGTCTTGTTTTAAGCAGATATTTAAGTAGATGTTACTAATGGTTAGTTGCATTCTATGATTACTTATAAAACTGATGTTGGCAAGTAATCTGTAAGAAAGCACTGGATCCAGACCAAGTGGGTTCTAGTAGGAAGGCTATGAACCAACAAGGGAAATCTGTTCTTCAGTCTTCATCTCCTTGTGGAAAAAAGAAGAAACCCAAGAAGTATCTAGCTCCAAATGATGCCTTTAGTAGAATATGCAGTAGTAATTAATGTATTTACAATAAGTGTTTGACACTCTGGATGGATTTGCATAATTAGACTGCAAAATAGCCTGATTTTTGTAAAACATAGTAAATGTTCTCTGAACTCTGATGCTATTCTTTGGCAGGTGAAGAATACGCAGGAGATTGTTTATAAAACAGATGACGAAAGTGTGCAATAGAGTCATATGGTTTTTCTGAAAAGAGTTTTAAATTCAGTTTAACCTGAAAACTTGGGGACTTGGTAGTGACGGGTCATGGCATAAGTGTTATTTAAGAACAGAAAAGTATTAAAAAGCATAGAAGAATAACCTGAGACATCGCTTCCGGAGTTCTACATAAAACATGTAGCCATCCCACTCGCTCTGCCATGCAGGCAAAAATGGTGTGGAAATCACGGAAACTTTTGCTATGCAGACAAGCTAACGTAAACTCTCGGGGCAACACTTTTGTGCAGCTGCATGGCAATATGGAAGAGGGCTGTTCCCTCTACTCTCCAGGCAGCTGCAGCGCCCGCTTCTGCTTTAGCAGGAATTTCTCCGGCTTTTCTACTGGCTGTGGATGCCGAGTTCCTGGAGGGAGGAAGGCGAGCTTCCAGCGTGGGGCCCGAGCCTTTTTTGGCAAAAAGTGTATCTGAAAGTCCCGGTTCTTGGAGCTCCGAGGGGAGAGTAGTTAAGGCCGAGACTGCGGCAACAGGGAAGGACGATCCCGATGGCGATTCGCTGCGGGAAACCCACGTTTCCCGGCCGTTCCCAGCAGCCCGGTAACGCCTCTCGCAGGCTTCGGGCAGCCCAGGGTGACCGCGGGACTCTTAACGTGAAGCTGCCGGAGTGGGACGCGCCGGCGGGGGCTCACTGAGTGACGGCGCGGTGCCTNGGCTCCCTCGTCCCCTGAAAACTTGCGCTCGGGTATGCGGTAACTGCCCCACGTAAACGCTGCCCAGGTAAGACGGCAGGATGCTTTCCCGAGTTCGTACGTGGCGTGTTTTCTTCCGATGAGGCGAACGCGGGGCAGAAGCGGTGATGGGAGGCGAGAGGTCAGGGCGAATGAAACCGTGCTGTAACCGGATCGGGCTGACCGCGTTTCCTTCGAGTATTTCTTTTTTTGCGCGACTCTTTCTTGCCCTTTGGGTTTGCCACATCGCCTGTAGTTGCATTCGAGTTTGGCCCATGCACTTTCTTTGCCGACCTTGGCCATCCCCTTGGTGTTTCCAGCTACGGAAAGGATGCTGCTGTGGCGGCAGCGGCTGTGTGTATCTCTGTAGCTCAAGACTTGCTAAATCAGTTGTTAGTTTGTTCGTAAATGTGACGGAGCAGTAAAACGTGAGTGCTTTCGCAGCCTTCTTTGTAGCAGACTTCTGTAGGAACCCGGCAATAGTCCTGGATGAAAAGAGAGTTGGTAAGGGACAGGAGACTTGGATGTTTTGGAAAACTTACTATGGCTTCTTACCAAAATTAAACCAAAATCAAGTAAAATATTGGGGTGGTTTTGTCCTGTCGAATTCATTAGTCTGTAAGGAAGACATATTTGGTGACCTAGCAATGGTGTACTCTCATAGCTAACTTTTTTTGTCGAATGTTTATCATTGAGGGTTGAAAGGAATTTGGTGTTACTTAGTAACTTTGTACCTTATAACAGTAACGGCTTTGGAGATTTTTTTTGTCTTCTTTTCTAAGACTGTAGCAGACATTTGTTTAAATTTTAGCAAAGACAAAAAAAAAAAAAAAAGTGAAAGTTTCCTGGCAGCAGGCGCATAATTAGAAAGAAGGCTGGGAAAAGTAAGACTGGCCTTCCTTATAATGATGTGTTTACAGAAACTTGGAAAGCAGAGATATGTATTGGCTATCAAAGAGAAACCAATGTCTGCTGTTGGAACATTTGGGTCACCCTTATTTTAAGGAATATGGCACTGCAGAGCACGCATCTAAAAATAGGAGCGGACACATTCGATGTTTCATTAGGCTTTGAGGTCAAAAAACTGTTTTTCCACAGTATTCTGTGGCTGTATTGAACTGAAGCCATGATTCCTGGGACCAAACCTTATATTTCTGAAATTAATTCTGTAAGATGTATTACATATTGTATGGAAATTTTTATGTCCACTCACAAGTCTGTGTGCATTGAAATACACTGGAGTTCTGGGGTGGGAAAAGTTATGATGATGTTCTCAAGGAAGCCCAACAGTTTCCAGGCATCCAGAGCTGGTCTGTGATTCACAGTGCATACCAGACATAGAAGGATTAAGATATAGAACTGATAACAAGAGGATGGAAAAAACATATAAAAAGTTAAATGGCTCTCAGCCCATGTCCCTTGATTGTGCCTAAACCACTTCACTACGAAAAAGGGGGCAAATACTTGTGAGAACAGGATTCTGAGAGAGATTCTGTTGCATCCTGCTTTCAGATGGGGAACAAAACCTGAGAGAACTGACTGTGAAATAATACTCTGGTACTAATTTTCCTGGCCAGGAGGAGAAACCCTGTGGGAAAAGGTGGGGGCAAAGGGATAAGAGTTTGAATAAAAGAAACTGAGAAGATTGAGTAGGAAGTATACAGATGTTCTTACAACTTTTGAGACTCTTAGGAATATGCAGGTAGGATTTTGTTGGGATTAGGAGTGTCTCAGTTGGATAAAAACATTTTTCTTGTCTTTGTGATTACCAGACTTCTACTATCTCAGAGTCAGGATTTACCAAGTTACCATACACTGCAATCTGACATAGAAGTTTTCCTAAAATCGGAATGGTGGATGTGTGGTAAAGGTTTGTTAGCACTTGGCAGATATATGTCATGTAGCTTTTCTTGTAGCTTTACGACAGCCAAGCAAATTTTTTTTTTCAGTGAAAAACTGTTCTGAAAATTTAAAGTGTGATTTAAGTAACAATAAGCAGCCTGATGTATCAGGATTCCATTAAAAAACACTGCTGTAAAATACATGTTTTTATGTTCTAACACTTAATGAAGTCCTAGAAAGTTCTCTATTATTTTCAAATTGTTCTTCAATTTCTCTCTCTCT
>WAAD01030243.1:0-18493 GCA_013389945.1 Fregata magnificens | reverse complement strand
ATTCCCAAGTAATTGCTTTTTGGATTGGAGGTTGGGAAATAACTGAAGTCTGAGCTGTGTAGCCAGATACATGTGACAGCCAGCGACACACACACGGTTACTCATGTGCTTTATACAGCTGCAACAGAGTTGTAACAGCTGCTACTTATTTTGCATATGCCTCCTAGCTACACTCACAGTATAAAAGATGCAAGAACAAGGCATGACCTATTGCTGTTCTTTCTATGCTCTGAGTATAGATGAGAGCAGAAGTGATGGGGGTGGGCAGCCGTGGATTCATTCAATGTTGGTGGCGGTTAGTTCTGGTTGCAGAACTTTTCNAGGAAGTAGAATACATAAAGTGTCAAAGCATCTCAAGGAAATCCAAAGGACAGACAAGCTGGTAAACCTTCCTTTTCTCAGTTGCTTGTCCTTGTGAGTGTTTCCTTGTAAATGAATCCCAAGCAGCACATAACACTTTCGGAAAGAAAAGTGCTGAATGTGCTCAGAGCCAGATAATTCATAGCAAAACCTTATTCAGAGAGACAGTCAAATTTTTTATTCTCTCAACAGGACTAACAGTTTAGGGAAGGAGGGCTTCAACCTTCAAATAACAAGACTCTTCTGATATCTAAGAAGTGCCATATAATTTCTTCATGACTAATGTGTCTCAGAAGGAATACAGGTTAGCATATAACCTGATTAAATGTGGAATTCTGAAACTATCTTGGGCAAAAGTTTTGAGTACGGCTTCATCAAGATCACCTCATGATGAAATACAGTAGAGTACCAAAGTGGGAAAAAACAGTCTCACAGAAAAGTCTCAACCATTTCGCCCTGATACTGGCTGATACTGTTATTGCTAAAGTAATTCCACTTTCAAAGTGAAATGGAAAAGGCATGGGAGACAAAGGACTTCAATACATTAGAGCTGGAATATTAAACTCAGATCAGCAAAAGGAGGGGAGGGTGTTCTTGTAGAAAAAGAATTCTTGCAGCTCTTTCATAAATCTGGGAGTCACTGCAACCTTAAGGTGCAGCAGTCTATTGAAGGACTAGAAACACTAATGACTACAAAGTTTACAATAAGTAATTTTTACCTGGAAGGAATACAGTCAAATACATTTAGCTGTCACAATGGCAAATGTAATTATTCAAATCATGTACAAAACCTTTTCCAATCTGACATAACAAGCTTTCTTTGTAAATTCCTTCATGCTCTTACAATTGTCTAAATTTGACTTTTCTATAAGAAATATCTATCCAAAAAGCATGCTACTAAACATGAGGAGAGAAGACAGGTGTCAAATGGATCTCTCCTGCAAAGACAAGAAATCTGATTTAAGAGATTACTGAGCATGGCCTCCACAGCCAGCTGAAACACCTCTGGAAATCCAAAGGACATGTCAATGCAGGAGATGCTAGCTGAACTGCTGCTTTGGCCACGATAATTGCAATGATAGGAATGCAGATATTAGTTAACCTGACCTCTGACTCAGAAAACCATCCCTTAGAGATCTCTGACCAGCCATAGACCCAAGAACTCTTTGACATTCTTGTTTGCAATGAATCCACAGATGGATAACCCCCACAACTGGCAAACTAAATATATCAAGTTAGTTCTTCCACTTCTCTTCCCTGGAGAGTGTCTGCTAAGACTGTCAGCATGTTTTAAATAACTGGTAAGCATTTCACTAATATCACAACATGATGCTGTACATACCAGTTCCAAACCCTACTTGCTAGCATTTGTAATTACACAGCCTACACTTTCCCTTATGTATGGAGTTTATCACTATCATACCGCCCAATGATTCTAGCAGGAAGAGATGGCACAATATACTCAAATACATTTTACATTACTTAAAGCTCCACAATGTTAAATTGAATCAAAGATTCCTGTGAACCTTAACCACCATAAATTCATACACTGAAAATATCCAGCTGACTAATAATGTATTCATAATTTGTTTCCAAAGGAATAAAAGGAGAGAAAGGTTTTATACAAGTTTCTAACTACTTTTCAATCAGGCAGAAAAACCACTCAGGTTTTCTGGAGATTGAAACCAGTATTTTTACTTTGCTGGAATACAAACCATTCAGAAAAAATGCCTAATAAATTAAAGAACAAGTTTGCATGTGGCACCAGGCTTCCAACTACATGTGACAGAGACAAGAAACCCCTCCTGCTGAAGGGCTCAGTGGAAACAAGTGATCAACGTAGCCCTGATTTGGACTCCTTCCAGAAGCTCTGTCTTACCATGCTGAAGTCCACTATTGTTTTGATAAATTCTATCATCTCAGTTGGTGTTAAAACTAACTTTTTCTTGAGATAAGAAAAATGCACAAGAGGGAGTATGTTTATCTGTTCCCAATCTCTTGGTAAGATTTCCTTTTTTGTGGCCAATCATCCTGTGCCTTAATGACGCAGATGGGATGTAAGCACTGCCAAGACCTCTGTAAACACTCACAGTACTGTTGAGAGGCTGAAGGGTAACATTATATTGATAATGGTTTCTGAGATTTGTTATCAGCAGAAAATCTTTTGGCTGCCAGATGTACTCCTATGTGAAAATATGCCTTTTTCAAATTGAGAGCTGAAAATTACTCTCTCCAAGCAAGTCCGGAATAATTGAGAACAAACTGATTGTTCTGACTCTGAAACATACAGGTGTTCAGTCCATCAATGCCCCGAAACAGATCAACTTTTTTGTTGGGAACAACAATGCATCTGCAATAAAAATCCTTCCTCCTGTGCTACAATGGTACACTTTTAAACAGAATATAGATTCTACTTCCTTTGTGAGAAAGCTCTCCTGAGAGAGCTCTACAAAAGGAAAAAGTTGTTTGTGGCACGTATGTGTAACTGCACTACAAAATCAGAAAAAAAATCTCTAACACAAGTTTGTTCACCATTATATTACTTGTTCAAGCTACAAAAACCTCCACAGGCATCTTCTATGTGAGGCAAAAAAAGTGAAGAATGAAAGCTCCATCTTCAGGAATTATCAGTATGGTAATTCTCTAGGATACTGTAATTCTTCATCAAAATGGATGTTTAATAGATGACAGCAAATGCAACAACTAAGCAGGCAGTATATTGGGTGTTCTCATCTATGTGACACTTCCACAATCACTTGTAAAAATGTAAATAGTAAAAAGTTGAATTACTCATACTTAGGACAGATAAATTCATCAGGAATGACATAACCTATGAGTCTTAAGGTGTGGAAGAATAATATGTTTTCTCACAGAAAACATTGTTCTTTTGGATGGTAGGTTCTTCACCATAATTTTGAAACAGGGAATGCTGGAGCGTCATAGGTGCCTTAAGCCACAAGATGCAGTGGCTCTATTCAGTGATGCTTGAACTCAAGATCTTGCTAAAAACTTGCTAACAATTGAAATAACCATAAGTGGTTCCCTAATAGCTATCACAGTTTGCCTGTACAGTTCACCAGCTCATAGTAATTAATTGTATTTTACTATAAAACATGATTAAGTTATAATTGTCATTTAATAGTAAACTTTTCTTTGAAAAAGATGCAATTGCACCCCCTAGTCATCTTTTCAATACTGCTATAAACTGTTGTTTTATTACCTTGCTCACCACAGATTTAAAAGAAAAAAGAAAGGAAAAAAAATTTGAGGCAATCCCTATTCCAATTGCTCCAGTGTTCTATGTACACTGACACAAGAAACAAGGCTGTATATACACACACAGAAGTTTGTCACATAATTTGAAACTAGTTTGTTTAGGGGTTTTTATGTTATTTACTTTCCTAGTTTTTAGATGAGGTCTCGTTTTAACCACATTACAGAATAGAGGCTCCCTGTACTAAATACAAAGTCAAACACTGAAAATGTTAAAGAGTAGAGATGTGTTTAGAAACACCAAATTTTTCTTGATGTGTAGCAGTAAGGCCAAAAAATACTGATGGTGCAAGAGTACAAGGCAAAATTCTGATTCAACTGTCTTTTTTCTACTCCCCCCACAATGTTCTGTCTCTTGTTACAGGATCTGGTTCTGAAATTCTTTTAATGTCTCGCATATATTCTATGCTATTAATTTCATGCTGTTTTAAAAAGTCTTATGTATTTTGAGTAGATTATAAATTTTAAAACTAAAAAAATTATGATGGCCTGTTGTGTGATCTATAAGACAGCCTTCATTTGAACTTTTTTTTTTTAACATTTTTTAATAGAAACAATGCATCATTTTTGCTGTTTCGATTAAGTCCCAGCTATTTCTTCTCAAGGAACACAATAATTTAAGTATTACCTACTACTCAAAGATAATAAAGGAACAATGAGCATCTCATGCAGATAAGAGATTAAACTTTCAGTAGAAGATTTAGATTTACAATTCCTACCGCAGCTAATAAGAAATTCACTTTTTTTAAATGTTGTTGCATCTTATTAATTAATTTTATTATATTTAGATAGCCTTATCATCTAATGTCAGGTACCTTATTTTACATAATGAAGTAGTTATAGGAAATATTTAATATATTCCTGAAAGCTATATCTATATATGGGCTTTCATGTCAGAGGATCCAAAATGCATCACAAACTATGCGATGCGAAGGCAGCTATATATGTGCTGCCTTTGGCTTCTTCAGCATGGTTATACATTACTGTGCCATTATAAAGGCAAGAAAAACTTCTGAGTAAGCTAAGTACTACAAGCCTATCTTGAAATGCAGCAGGGCATGTCAGCATGACTTGCAATATTCTCCACCATCCAGCTTCCAGGTCCCAATCACATAGTATCGGCGCAGAGGTGTGTTTTGGCAGTTGGGGTATGACAGCACGTATCATGGTGAAACTCAAATCCATTCAAAAGAGGAAGATGACATCTTATTTTGCTCTTTTGCCTTTGTAAATTAAATTACAAACCTTGTCTAATACATTGGGACCGAATTCGACTAATAACTTCAGACTGAATTCCTGATTTCACTTTTTCTGGAGAGAGCTGCACTATAGTTTTTAGTCTCCTTGCTTTGATTCTTAGATGCAGCTATTCTAAACTGCATTCAGTTTACAGACTGCTATAAAATCTCTGTGAAATTGTCTTTCCATTGACTTTAAATGAAGGTAGTCCTCCTCTTAATTCTATCATTGTAAAATGAGCGACAAAAAATAACAAATAGGGCACAATCATCTGTGAAAACCAGAATGAAAACCAATCCTCATTCAAGAGTGCCATCTAGTGACTAAAATAACCCTACATCCTTTACATGAAGGATGTGAACCGATCAAGTTACATACCAGCTGAATTTAGGAATTATTTAGGTGCCCTCCTCCCCCTTGTTTTATTGGGGGTTTATTTCTGGTTTTGTTTGTTTGTTTTTAAGAAGAGATATTATATATGAAACTGTAGAATGACAAAGTTTCTCATCTCTAACAGGCTACTCTTGCTGCAGATTATAGTACCTCACTTGAAGGCCACAGCAACTCATAGGACATTCTTAAGTGACAAGCATAATTTGAATGTCTATGACCTCCAGTGCCAAATGAATTTTATATACCTGGAGGTGTGTATCTTGATAAACCTCACAGTGCATATCCATGAAAATCCACTTCTGCAGAAGCCTAACTATTACAGAGGAAACAAAGCAAGGCATATGTAAACAGGGAAGAGGTGTTTGGGAATGGTGCTGGGTATTAAGGACATAGAGAATCATAGAATATCTCAAGTTGGAAGGGACCCATAAGGATCATCAAGTCCAACTCCCTGCTATGCAGCATTTATCATAATAAAGTACACTACTAACTTTTCTCAGTTCTCATTACAAATCTCCATAAGTGGGGATTGGTTTGTGATATAAGGAGAGGAGAGAGTAGATCTTTGATTAATATTGTTCCCTCTGCTATGCAATTTTACACAATGTTCACTGGGCCTATTCATACAAGCATGTGCACAGTTGTACTGAGATTTTAATGAGATAAGGCCTAACATGGTCCCATTATAATTCAAAATACCAACATTAGAACTATTCAGGAGATACTTTTTCACATCTTTGGTTTTAAACAAACTATACGATTAGATTCTGATCAATAGTTTACACAAGCATCTTGAAAGAAAGGTATGATTGCAGAATCAGAAGCCAACAGAAAAAGTGAACCATAAAGTACTCTCTAGTTAGCGAGTTATATGACAGTAGATTATAAACCAATTGCTAACTTAAAAAGGGAAGAACTTCAAAAGCTCGAGGGAAGGAAGGCTCTGCAGAGGGATCTGGATAGGCTGGATTGATGGGCCAAGGCCAACTGTATGAGGCCAGGCCAAGTGCCGGGTCCTGCACTTCGGTCACAACAACCCCATGCAACGCTATAGGCTTGGGGAAGAGTGGCTGGAAAGCTGCCCGGCGGAAAAGGACCTGGGGGTGCTGGTCGACAGCCGGCTGAACGTGAGCCGGCAGTGTGCCCAGGTGGCCAAGAAGGCCAACAGCATCCTGGCTTGCATCAGGAATAGTGTGGCCAGCAGGAGTAGGGAAGTGATCGTGCCCCTGTACTCGGCACTGGTGAGGCCGTACCTCGAATACTGTGTACAGTTTTGGGCCCCTCACTACAAGAAGGACATTGAGGTGCTGGAGCATGTCCACAGGCGGTCATCGAAGCTGGTGAAGGGTCTAGAGAACAAGTCTTATGCGGAGCGGCTGAGGGAACTGAGATTGTTTAGTCTGGAGGAGAGGAGGCTGAGGGGAGACCTTATGGCCCTCTACAACTACCTGAAAGGAGGTTGTAGTGAAGCGGGTCTTGGACTCTTCTCCCAAGAAACTAGCGATAGGACGAGAGGAAATGGCCTCAAGTTGCGTCGTGGGAGGTTTAGATTGGATATCAGGAAAAATTTCTTTACTGAAAGAGTGGTTAAATATTGGAACAGGCTGCCCAGAGAGGTGGCAGAGTCACCATCCCTGGAGGCATTCAAAAAAGGTATAGACGTGGCACTCCAGGGCCTAGTTTAGGAGGCATGGTGGTGTTTGTTGACAGTTGGACTTGATGATCTTAGGGGTCTTTTCCAACCTTAATGATTCTATGATTCTATGAAAAAGCAAGTAAATCAAATCTCTACTCTTGGATTATCATGTGGCTTTTTTTTTTTTTTAATCTCCACTCCTTGACAAGAGGATATATGAAAATAGAGTATGCTAAATTTCTCCATGCCTCCAGTTTTCAAAGCACAGTTCCTCTAGGAAACCATAAAAAAAGTTTCATACAACCTCTCTTTTAATGTGAATAATGCTGCAAAAGAATTGCATAAGTTAATAGCTATATAGTAATTTCTAATAGAAATTTTAATATGTACTGCTTATATAACATGCCATTCGTTATTTGTTCATTTAACACAATAAAAATGACTAAAATCTCTTCTACATTAGCCAGATCTACAAACTTACAAAACTGAATCATGCTTTGGAAGCATGGCAGAAACAATGCATCTCTTCTTTTTTGCTGGCACAAACATACTTTTTTGAAGTATCGCACTTCAGCTCCCCCATAAGCAGGATACGTTGTAAACAACCGGTGAAGAAGCATCGAGTATCCTACTTTAAACACAGCCACAACCAAACCATTGGAACCATAATTTGACTTACTCTGCATATAACAACCACAGAAAATGCATGACTTCATTACCAAACAATTGTTTCTTGTCAAAAGCGATCCTGCAGAACAGACTAATTCTTATGGGTTATATACATTTCCAATCAAGCAATTTCACTTGAAAAAGAGAAACCTGAACTC
This sequence comes from Fregata magnificens, assembly GCA_013389945.1. NCBI lineage: Eukaryota > Metazoa > Chordata > Aves > Suliformes > Fregatidae > Fregata > Fregata magnificens. Next base: position 10,765 of record WAAD01030243.1, on the reverse strand, counting down.
AATTAAGTTTAATCTTAAAATATCATCTGAATATTTTCAATAGTCACAAAAAGTTATGTGGTAAATAAGGGCACAAGTTAGTAACACCTTTTTTTCCCCGCCTAATACTTTCAGATGTCTAGTAAACAACATACTATTTCTTGTTCAGCATCTGAAGACCACTGCTTTAGTTAATAAACCTTGTAAAAATTCAGCTGATAATGAAAAAGTAGAAATTTACTTACTATTTGCAGGAACTTGCTGAAAAGATATCACAAACTGAGAAATGACTCAAGTTCTCCTAAAGATCATGTGTTAAGAGAATACTTTTTTCCAACGTTTATTTTTGAGTCAAATAATGGGCAAAAAAAAAAAAACCCCACATCATTTAGCTTACATTCATTGTTATAAATCTAAAGCATAAGATCCATATATTTTTGTAAGTAAATTTATATTCAGGGAAACAAAAGATGTCAAGAGCCAAAGCCAATTAAAGCAGTGTGACTAAAGAAATATATATCTAGCTGTTAATTATCTATTAACAGATTAAAATAATGCATTCTACAAATGTAGATTTTAAGGAGAACGGTGTGTGAACCACATTCCCTTTAGTAAGATGCCCCTTTACTAACCCCATTTGTAACACTTTCACAAGAAATGCTTGTTTGAAGTTAATTAGGAATAAGATTGCCAGCACAGCAGAGCAATAGCAGCATAAGAATTTTGTTAATGGAGGAATACAGTAGCCAGAACTCAGTGATATACCACTAAGAAGAACCTGTTTACAATTACCAAGTCTAGCAGTAAGGTGACTAAGCATTTTGCTCTATGTCAATTATTAGATTATTTTTCTTCTTCTGAATTATATCAGTGGAACTTGGACTATGCACAAAATCTTCCAGTATCATAAGTGTCTAGCAGAGAATATAAACTGTGTATTTAAAAAGAATAAATTCAAGTAAATTGTGCAAAAAGCAAGAGCAATAAAGAACATACTAGATACGCCCCTTACACTTCCTGAGTCTACAGAGTAGGAAACACTACAGTTTTGTCTTTCTATAATAGAGTATTGCAGATGCACTCATCTTACAGTTATTAGAGAAACATGTCTGATTCACACTTCCCTGGATCACATCTCCTTTGTATTTATCACTTCATTTCCTTCAACAAGAACCATGAAGTGTTATTAAGAGACCAGCAGGAATATTGCTCAATTCTTTTGTATGAAAGTGGAAGGAACAGGCAAGGACCCAAACTCTATAGATATGCATAATAATTAGTCCCCTCAGTTCATATAACTGCCTGTATTAATACTGTCCTTAATCTTGGAAACAACCATCACAAGAACACATAGAACCAGTAACTATTCTAAATATATTCATTATACATAAATGGCTCTAAAAAGTCTGGGTGTTTTGTTTGTTTTTTAAAGCTTTATATTTCAGGAAGAAGAAAATAATCTGAAGAGCAACCGAAATACTTTTACAGATGAGTGTGATGACACCTGTTGCTAAATGGAGATAAGCCAAGCAGGTGAACAAGTTAGCTCCATCTACAGAAAAGCTACAGTGAACTACTTCCTTCCAACCAGTGTAACCAAGCAGTTAACAAGCAGTAACTAAGTCTGGATTCATTCATTCTTTCACACCTAATCCTACTCACCTTAAGTCGCTCCATTAATGCCATTGACCTCATTTGACACACGGAAAAACCCAAACAGGATTTGGTCCTCATTACTTTTAAACATATCCATAATTTTGGTGGATATGTCTTTCAGAGCACATTGGGGTTATTCATCAATATTTCAACCAAATCTTTATAGTGAGATAGGATATATTTATACTCATTATCAAATTCTATATTTGCAAATAAATATATTGAGAGCTCTATAATCATGTTGGACTACCAGGTTCAAGCTGACAACAGAAAAAAAAATTGACTTAAAATCAAGATTATCTCACAAACCAATGAATAAATCTATAAAATTAGGAGATGATCAGTTAATTAATGACTAGCTAAATTCCAGTTCCACTAGATCAAAGGCTATGTTCTTTCCAAAGAAAGGGGTCAGACTGTTTCAACAAGAAGTTTACATCTGTTCACTAAATCAGAAATCTTGTTTCCTTATATGGTTTATTCTAATATTACACTTTTCCTTTGTCAAACTTAGTTTCAGGTGAAACTTTAGGAAGAGTTTACATTATTAGCCATATTCTACTGCCTATACTACACTTCCACTTTTATTACTGAGATAATAAAGGCATATACCAAGGCAAAACTCATGTTGCTACACAGAGTTTAAGATGTGTACAAGAAAAAAGTTTAGCAAATGAAAAGATGTATTTCCTTCTTAGGGGGTTGGGGCGGGGTTAAAGATGACAAAACACATTTGCTTGTTTTGGTTCTTTACATCAACGCAAAGGAAAAAATGTGTACATACACATACATACGCATGAGTATATAGTCTCTGGCAGGAGGCTAGCCTGTTGCGGTTTTCCAGAAGTCAAGCTCATACGACCGCGATACCTGGGCTTTTAGTCCAGGTTAAAGGCTGCATGATTCCTAAGAAAAAGAAGTCTTAACTCAGCTAAAACATGTTATGTGCTGGAAATAGCAGTTTTGGTTTAGATTTTAGAAGGCTAGTACTGAAAATGACAAAATGGGGTTTGCTAACTTAGTTTGCTCTTGGAGCTATAAAGGTATAAAGGATTTAGAAGAACAGTGACGGTTCTTCAACCTATTAGAGGAAAATAGGACCTGGACAAGCTGGAGAGGTGGGCCTGTGTGAACCTCATGAGGTTCAACAAGGCCAAGTGCAAGGTCCTGCACATGGGTCGGGGCAACCCCTGATACCAGTACAGGCCAGGGGATGAAGGGATTGAGAGCAGCCCTGCGGAGAAGGACTTGGGAGTACTGATGGATGAAAGGCTGGACATGAGCCAACAATGTGCACTTGCAGCCCAAAAGGCCAACCACATCCTGGGCAGCATCAAAAGAAGCATGGCCAGCAGGTCAAGGGAGGTGATTCTGCTGCTCTACTCTGCTCTGGTGAGACCCCACCTGGAGTACTGCGTCCAGCTCTGGAGCCCTCAGCACAAGAAGGACATGGAACTGTTGGAGCGGGTCCAGAGGAGAGCCACAAAAACGATCAGAAGGCTGGAGAACCTCTCCTGTGAGGACAGGCTGAGAGAGTTGGAGTTGTTCAGGCTGGAGAAGAGAAGGCTGTGGGGAGACCTTATTGCAGCCTTTCAGTACTTAAAGGGGGCCTATAGGAAAGATGGGGACAATCTTTTTAGCAAGGCCTGTTGTGACAGGACAAGGACTAATGGTTTTAAACTAAAGGAGGGTAGATTTAGACTGGATATTAGGAAGAAATTTTTTACAATGAGGGTGGTGAAGTGCTGGAATGGGTTGCCCAGAGAGGTGGTGGAGGCCCCATCCCTAGAAACATTCAAGGTCAGGTTCGATGGGGCTCTGAGCAGCCTGATCTAGTTAAAGGTGTCCCTGCTCACTGCAGGGAGGTTGGACTAGATGACCTCTAAAGGTCCCTTCCAACCAAAAGCATTCTATGATTCTATGAAAATGAAAGTTTTGTAAAATAGAGTTCTAAGGTTTTCTTGTGAGACAATGCAGGAGGCAGTTAGTAAAAGAGATGCCAGTTTATAGTAACTTTAACAATAACTGAAATTATTCAGATTCTCAGTCTCTTCTTCCAATATTCTTCTGCAAATATTCATACAGTGGGAAAGCACTGTTATCATAAAAAGATTCAGCAGTAGCTTTCATTTAAAATAGGTGATAGAATAACTTTTTCAGACCGATTCTCCTTCTGGGCTGTTATAAGATAATATATCTGGAATAAAAAAGTTGCTTCGGTTTTGAGGTCCACTTCATAAGCACATTTCCAATTCCTTATGCCCACTCGCTGAAGGTCAGTAATTTTAAATTGCAGTAAATGCATCCAACATGACTGTTACACTAACACTTGCTTAGTAGTATGGTCTTAAATTCTTTGTAATGTTTTTAAGTAGGAAGACAGCATCTGCCATAAGAGATCAGACCATTAACTAACGATACCTTATATCCTAACTTAAACATTGTCCAACAGCTAATGCTGCAAAGGAAGCTGAAGAAAAACCCAGTAGATTCAGTCAGTTGTACCTCAATATGAAATGCAGTTAGGAGTCAGCAAAAGCAGGACACATTATTTGCATGTGTCCAATGTAATCAGAAGATTAGAGGGATGTTGTTTCATTGTTTATTGGTTTGAGAAGTATGAACAATAATTCAGCACGAGTAAGAACCCACTTGACTGAAGCCTTAATTCTTTCACCTCATCCTGAAAAAACTTTTTTTTTTAAAATATATAAAGAATAGCCTAGAACCTGCATTAATACTATGTAATCAAGTCTACACTTCTTTTACTAGAAAGTTGGCCAGCATGATCTCACAAAACTATGAAAGACAGTAAGTAATAGAAGGAAAAGAGAAAGCAATGGCCTTGCAGAATATTAGATCTTCCCCTCAAGAGATAGCTTGTGATGCAACTGAAAGTTATCAAATGTTAAGGATGTACACGCTTGCCCACAGCTGGAATTGAATTGATCCCCTGAATTTTCAAAATACACAAAATACTGACTGCTTAGCACTAGGAAGAACTGGTTATCTGATAAGCTCTCCAGGCCTGGCTGGCTTGAAGCAGGGTGCTTGCAAGGAGCAGTGCTTGTACTAGAAATCTCACATCTAATGGCAACGCTTCCACCCCAAGCACTCAGCTGATCTTAAATTAACAACTGAAAACCCTCTTACCCAGGGCCTACTCTTCACACAACTATCAGTACTACACTTTTTCTAAGCCTTTTCATTTCCAGCTGTCTCCTCCTCAGGGTGATTTGACCATAGTTGCTTAGAGCAGTTTCTAGTAGCTCATGTTTTAAACAAAACCTGTTTAACACATTAGCATGTTAAAATACATTCTTCTATTTTAAATTCAAATTTTTGAAAAAAGACACTCCTTTTTCAACTACTGCAGTTCCATTTGCATAGTGGACTGAAATGAATACCAGTGGTCAGGGAACATACATGGAACTCATACAGATCCTTCCCCCTGCTTTGTTACTGATTTTCTGAGAAGACCTAGGCAGTTTGCTGACTTACCTTTTGCTTCATTTTCCTCATCTATAAAAGAGGAGTCTTACACTAAGAAAGACACTGAAAGATAATTTGTTAAAAATAAACTGTGAGGCATACAAACATTATTGGCAATACAGATCAGTGGACAGATCAATATTTTTATTATATGTAGAGTGCTGAAGTTCTGGAAGACACATTCATGCTCTTCTGCGAAGTATTTCCTTAATTTTGAGTTGACTGATCCCAGTGAGATGCAAAAGGTAATCATTATTTATGATGAGCTATGTATACAATAAAACTACATCTTAAATAATCTGGCACTTTGTTTTGGTTTCTGTATTTGTTTTTAATCTTCAGTGATGTTTCTTTTCCCCCCTTTTATTTATTTTCATTATATTTTATACAAACAACATAGCACCACTCANGAAACATGGCTTCTAGCAGATGGCACTGTCTAGGTGTTACATTGCACAGAGCAACTAAGGAGATGCATAATCAGTCTAGCTCCATTTCAGTAGAAGCATCAAACTTCCACATTCTCTCTGACAAGTTATTTCTTTTTCTAATGCCTGTTCTAAGAAAAGTCTTAGCCATGGATTATCTAGTGGGAACAGAATTGCTAAATGAAAATAATTCTAAAATAAATGTTGAAAATAGCACCTAATATGACCAAATGAGTTCAAATGCACTTCTAAGCATAATAAACTGTGCTATGAGCATAAATTCTTTGGAATTTACAATCTGTATCTTGTATCTCCTCATCCCAATAAGGTTCCTCAACAACTCTGGGCAATCTATTCCATGTCTTAACTACTCCCTGGGTACATCTTCTTGCACTTAGGAGAGAGTCTAAAGCAGGAAAGTATACATAGGAATTCAAGGGTAACCAACTCCCTTCTTCCCCGCAAATTCAGCTCCGATTCTTTCTGTGAAAATACATCAACATGTCAGAGCTATGAGTCACATACTAAGCTATTGTCATTCATATGAACAAGGACAAGAAGATGAAGCTAGAGAAAATTAATTACATTATAGAATAGAGTAATGAAGTTATTGCCACAGAGATGAGTAGCAGCATGTTTACAGAACAGAGATTTTAAAAGATAATAGAGAGAAGATGAAAGGAAACAAAAGCTATGACAGAAACCAAAATTGTTGGTCGAAATTTTTCTCTGTTTCATTATTGGCTAGTCTCTAAAATGTTTACATGCAGCCTGAAAGTTGTAAATGTGTGAACTGAGCAAACAGCCCTGCAAAGATAGTATTTCCACATCTGGGGACAATACTAGTTTTACAGCAATTCAAGACAGTCCTCAGATTACCTCCTAAGGAATGCACTTTCCAGGAATGCTGGCAGGATCAACGCTGATCACATCCACGTATTGAAAGGTATAGAAAACACAGCTTATTAATGAATCTTTGATTTTTCTCTCTCTTCCCAAAATTATTTCTTTAGTTGCTACTCTGAGACGTGTCAGTTTGAAACTGACAGTTTTCTCATATTCTAGATTCCAAACTACTGGTGATGTTGTCATGGAGAGCAATCCTGTCTTTAAAGAAACTGATTTCTAAATGAACAAAGCTTTCTAATCCTCCACGTGGACTTATAAAAACTATTGCAACCAAGCACCCTGGCAAGAATATCATGGGGCATAAAAAATCTGAATGGGCTATGTTAGAAGTAATAACTGTTCTCTAGAGCATAATCAGGTTCTGTCTACTTTCTCATGTCTGGAGTGACGGCCAACATTGCAAAGTCCTTCTGTACACTTAAGAGGTCACCTTAAAAAACACATATTACTATTGATATTTTGACAGAAAGTAGTTGTCTTTATAGCAACTGATTAGATTAATATTTTGAGCTGAGCCAGGAGAACTGAAAGAGGCACTAATGAACCTAATAAAGAGGTTCAGTCTAGAATGGTTGTTAATCTATATAACTAACTTCAGGGAAGAAACGTTTGGTGTCGATAAAGCATTTCCTTAGTAAATTACTACTGGCTCCAGTGTAAGACATTTACAGTAAACACCAAAAGTCTGCAAGGCATCTGTTCTATTCACAGTGGAAGAAGGAACTTTGCTCCATTAATAACTTTAAAAACATGGAATAACTAATTCATGATGGCAGTTCAAATCCTATCAGCAGCCTTCATTATTTGACCAAGCTGAGTTCAAAGATAGAGCAAGTTTTAAAAAACCCTTGAAAGTTTAAAAGTACACTTTAAATTATAATAAAGAAGCTGTGTTGTTGTTCTTTCTACTAAATATAAAAAAGCTGTAGCTTTAAACCATGTGCAACAACATTATTTAAGAATACATGCAAGATAAGAGTTAAAATGTGTATATAAAATCCTACATGATCTCAGATACTGTTTTAGTGAAATTGTATGTTATATAGAAAGGGCATGTGTAATATACGTGTATGTATGTATAATAAAATACTTGCTGGAATTTTAACATTTGAGTTTACTACAGATTTAGTGGGACTTTGCCTAAGGCAAGTTTTTAATAGCAATAATAAAAAAATACTTAATGGTACTTAGGGTAAATAATGTGTGGTCACTATGTTTAAAAAAAGTAATACCAAACATCTGTGCTAGATTTCCACATGATAAAATCCCCATATTACCTACAGTTCTCCCAGAGTTATAGAGGAAAAAAATGTTTATTTAAAATTCTAGAAGAGACATGTGATAACCAATTTAAGAACTTAAAGGCAGGCATCTTGTGTTTTCTGACAGGAATGTCTATTTAGTGATCTTCATGATATTTAATTCTGAACATGAAAAACGCCATGGTATGACATTACGGCTTCAAGACAGATTTTTCAACCAGTAACATACTTACAGGGAGACTGCCTGGCCCAAGAATGTCCTTTTTCTTACATGTGTGTATTTACAAAGACCACTTGGTTCCATACAGGATACATTATTTCCTTATCAAAGCAAATGTCATATCATCTTGTCTCAGAAAATATCAATAAAATTCAGCTACCTTTGAAAAACATTAACAAAAATATTTGAGTGAGGTTAGTTACAGACACAGGATTCAGTCTAACTCAGTGATGGAAAACTGAGTGCAAACTGGGCAGAGGTCCTCAGAAACCATGGAAAAGAGCTCAACATTCTCTCCTCAATAGGCTGCATCTCCAAAACTGAAGCCGAAACACATGCTCACACTTTTTGCTATTCAATGAGTTTTATTTGTTCTTTCTTGCTTTGTGAATCAGCAACTAAGGAAACTTTTGTTATAACTAAAGCAAACCTGGGAATATAGCTATCCCTCTGAAAGCTTATTGCCTATATTTTAAATTCCGTAATACATGGAAAGAAATCTAATCCCATTTTTTGCATAGCTTATTTCCCGACATTTTAATTAACCTTACCAACACTGACATTCATTGCTATTCCTGTAAAAGAGCAGGATTCCAACTTCAGCTGAAGTGTCCTCCTCCTCTGGTATAAGAAGCCTCAAATTTGCCATTCCTAAGACCTTCAAACACAAAACTTGAGTAAACCTATCATCACAAGTTTGCCTCTGTGAAACAAAGTTTAAAGATTCAGTAGACTGCACACTGCAGAAAGGTACAATCTTTGAGGGCCAGGTAGTTAACACGCCAAAGTCAGTCCAAATCTGCTAAGAATATGAAAACAAAGAAAAAATAGGTTGTTTTATTTTCCGGAGTTATTCCTATGCCTCTGGTACACTAGCTATTTGTATGTCTCTTCCCTGTACCTTCTCTAAGAAATTTAATCTAAGTCCTGGAGAAATTCCAGATCTTTAAAGGCAGCTATATTATGAAATTCTGCTACGGCTACTCACAGGAAAAAAAGAAACAATCAATGGCTTAAGAAAGAGAAATTTTTACATGATGTTTGGATATTCAGCAAATTATTTTTAATCAAAACAGTAGGATGTTGGTTTCTGGTAACGTGCATGCTTACGTGAAATGAGCAGAAAATGAATATGAGAAACATTGCATAATTGACAAAGTGGTAGAGACTGAAGGACAACAAGAAAAGTTATTTCTCTCTATCTAGTTAAGTGAACTTTGAAAAAATTACTATCTAGACAAAAGCAGCTCTGGAATAACAAAGAACATATCCCTTACTATTCAATTCCTAGTATGATCAGTGCTCAGGAGGGTGCAGGTCAAGGAGATAAAATTGACAGCCATTGGAGACGTGTGTGTAGAACAGGGTGTCCTTAATTGCCAATGTCTCACAACCAGTTGCTTCAGTTTCTCTCACAGCATGTTAGTTTAATTCTCTGGTTTGGTCAAAATTCCACCCACCAGTGATTATTAACAACAAAATCAATTTCTTCTACTTCTCATCCATTAGCTTTCTATTCCACCATGTTGAGAGATCTAAAAGACTGAATGAACAAGAGAGAAGACAGATTCCAGCCTTGACATTATTTTAAAGAACTAAGAAAGGAACAGCATAAGGGAGAAAGATATGGTTGCGTTAGGGGAAAACATGTTCAAAAGCTCAGTAAAATACATGGAAGTCTTGTCCTTTCTCCAGCTAGGATTTAAAAGGTAACAGGATGGTACATGCTTAGATTTCAAGAACTGAAAAGCTTCAGACTGAAAGTATTTTTAAACTAAATACCAACAGCATAGCTTATGAGAAGTTGATCTATATATGCATTTTAATGTACTGTTGAGACTCTAGAAAATCAGTAGTCTTCAGTTATTTTTTCCACATTCAACCTCATTTCCACCATGTCCAGCTTTTTTTCATAGATAGCTGCCACAAAGAAGTTTATCTTCCTTAACTTGTTTCAAGTGCAATGTCAGAAAGTCAAATAGCAAAACTAATGAAAAAACAGAAACAAGTGTTCAGGATTTGATCAAACAGTATGTTACACACAACAATATACTCGTTTCTCAGAAATATACTCAACACATGAGCTCTTTACTCCAACCTGTAAGAATACAGAAAGCAGAATATTTTAGATGAAGTTCTAAAATGACAAATATTTTGTTAAAGATACAGGAAGATTAACACAATTTAATGAATAATAAATAATTCGTGAATGGGATTAATTAAAAATGTATCCAACTTCCAGTTTACTTTTAAAGCATTGTCAGGGTGGGAAAAAAAAAAAATCCAGTAACTCTGCAAGGTCATTTACACAGTTAGGATGAAAACTTAGAAACACTAGTAAAAAAAAAAAAAAAAAAAAATATCAATCAACTGAGGAGACTACTGCAGAAGATTCAACACAGTAATTCCTGTTTTATCATGTTGGAAAACCGTATTGTGCAGGATGAAGACTACCTGCAGTGACACCAATTCAAACGAGCACTGCAGAATAACAAGGACTTACCAAGCTACACATGAAGATCAAAAGTTGATCCATTTTGACTTTTAACAAATAGGTAAAACTATACAGAATATCAGATATTCCCTCAAAGCATGCAGACAACTTCCCATAACAAGACTGCAAAAGACAAAATTTAAACTTCAGAACATTTTCCAAGAGTTCACTTGAACAATCACATCCAGATTCCTGGGAAAACAAGCAGGCATCTACTAAACGTTTAATTTTTAAGGAGTTCATACACCCTACACATCATATTTCCAAGCTCCCTACAACAAACTTCAAACCTGCAAGGGGGGGAAAACAAAATTATAAAAAAAAA
>WAAD01030237.1:30933-118245 GCA_013389945.1 Fregata magnificens | reverse complement strand
AACACAGGACTTATCATACTAACTCACACCTACAAGCACTATTATGCCTTACCTCATGTCATTAATTTTCAAATTTTTCAGTAGAAGGTTTCTGCTAAGATAAGGTACGGTGAGCACCGAAGGAAAGATTTTCATAGGCAGTGCCAGTTGGTAGTTTTTGTGTGCCCTAAATCATGAGTGTTTATGACCAGATGTGTATTGTTTCTTATCCAATGTGAATATTGATGCTTTTATTATCTACATAAGTGGCAAATCTTCTTCCAAATCCTATTAAAGTCTAGGCTTCAGTGTCAATTTGTGGCAGAGAGTTCCACAAAAACCCGAGATCTTACATGAAATGTGTTTCCTTTTATTGATTGTAAATAAGTTACCTTTCCAATCCGATACACTGTCTCTTCTGCCGGCTCATCAAAACAACAATTAGTGGTATTGGATTTACCTGCCGTAAACAGTTGCTGTGTTGTATACCTCTAGCATGTTCACCATTACTTGTCACTTGTCTGAGTTGAATGGTGCTAACTTTTTCAATCTCTCTTCATACAGAAGTCTCTTCATCTCTCTAATCATTTTCACCGCACGTCTCTGGACCCTGTTATTTCTTCTGCTATGTATCTATTTTAAGATGTGTTGACTTGGCCTGAGCAGTGTATTCAAGACAAGGCTGAACAACTGAGTCATATCACGGCATTAGAACACTTTGCGTATTATTTTCAACCTCTCTCTTAACATCTTGTCTTTTGATTTTTTTGTTTTGTTTTGGGTAGTTTTTAATCATTTTTGACTACCACTGGTCTAGTGCTTTCCGCAGGAGTGGTTTTGAACCTGATAGATGGAAGGCATGAGAAATAGAAGGCTTCTGAAAGACGTGTACTGTCGCTCAGGAAATACAATGTATTTTCATCCCTGCGTCTTAAACGTTTCACTTCACTTAATGCACCACTTGGCATTTTCCTCTTGTATTTTGTGTGAAACGCGATGACGTGTCATGGGAACACGGACACATCAGTTAGCATCAGGACCCTTGTCCCACTCTACTGTGGCAGATCCCTAGTTCTGACTCTGGACTCAGAGGTTACACAAAGTGCCCCAAGAGCTGAACTCTGACTCCAGTTTTGTAACAGACTCCCGTTGTAATCTTGGAAAAGGTACTTACCCTCACTGTGCCTCTGTGAAGGATTTACCTTGGGTAATTGGCTTAATTGAAACATTTCACTCATGGTTGTGAAGATAACATAAGATTTCACAACGCACATAAGCAAAGCACAGTCATAAGCATAAGCATAATGAGGCGTTGCATGGTACGGAGGGACTTAGATGATCCAGTACATATATTCTGCTATAAAACTACGCTCTCAAAACATACTTCCTCTGCCTAAATTCTCATAACTAGCTAGAGATAAGGAACACATTTTCCTTTTGTTAGTTCGGGCATTTGACTGTTTGTGTAAAATTCTGCTTTTGCCTTTTTGAATTTTATACATTAAAATCAAAATGGTGGGTGGCTACCTGTTAATAAAGGACAGCACACCTTGCTAAGTTAAGTTTAATTATTTGAAAATAGCATAGGTCACAACTGCTTAAAGTACAATGCTTTCAACCTTAGTACTTCTGATTTGTAATATTGCCTGATCTTTTAACCCTGCCACGCTGACGGCTTTGTTTTTCCTCTTCAATAAAATGTTGGGGTTTTTTTCAGTTAACCAGTAACGCTGATCAAAACAATTTTGAAATTGGTCAGAATAAAACTTGCTTTCAGGTATTATTTGGCTCTGTGGCTTCTTATCTCGTTAATCATTGCATGGCTTAGAATAATGCTGTCTAATTGGAAAGACTATCGAGTTGCTATCTATTGAAGCTGCCTGTTGCACAAGAAGCCACAAGCCACCACACTGCCAGCGACAGCTTAAAGCCAGGTAGTTTGTCAGGGTTGGTTTTTTTAATTTTGTGATGGACAGTCTAGTATCTCTTTAGGCAAATCATATTGCATGGATCAATTAAATAACTTCACAGAAGCAAAAAGTACGGGAGCTGACCTCAGAGAAAAGTGCTTTAATATTTTTCAGCTAAGGCTTTTTTCAGCCAGACTTCTCCCATGTTTAGTTTCTTGTATAGCCACGTGGAAGCTGTTGGACCAAACTCTGCTACATATATCAGACCTGCATGACTTCAAAATTTATAGCCTCTTTGGGCAAGAACCGTTTTGGGGTTTTTTTCCTGTATTAAACTTAATTTTTCAAAAATCTTTCTCAATATTTGTAAGACCAATTAAAAGCGATGTAGAGGGGAAGGTGGAAAGTAGCGTCTGTGTGTGTTCTGCCCATACTATGACCAAAATGTGAGGGTTTAGTCTGGCTTTTAAGCAAGTTCTTCTCTAGGGAAAAAAGGCAGTCACTTGTCTCCTTATAGCACTTCCATCTGGTGTGTGCGGTAGGTTACAGTTCTTCAAGATTACACACGCAGCGCAGACCATTCTGGAGCATAAAAACTCAAAAGGTGGTTATTCTAAACTTTTTTACTCTCATTGATAAGGTGGGTTTTTTTTTTTCCTCTTGCACCAAATTAAGTTTGACACTTTACGAATACACCTTTCTAAATCCAAGTACACAGAGGTAAATTACTTTCCTGCCAAACATGCTGTGTCTGTTGGTTGTTCAGAAGGCTAACTTGTTNCTAAATTAGAGCTACTGACAGCTAGGTGCATTCTCCACTCCAGCCTGAATACCCTCCTTTTTCTACTGCCTCCCATGGAAAACACCCATCTGTTTCTATTTAACTCGTTATTTTGATGTTGCCTTTAGTTGTGATTGCACTGGTGGCTTTGCGCTTGATGGGCAGCAAAGTGGGAACACCTGAAAGTTGCCTTCAGTCAGCAGATGAGTTATTTTAGTGTTAGTCTTTCCTTCAGTATCTGGATTTAGATCTCTTTCTCTATAACAAGCAGCAGCAGATTCTTAGAAAGGTCTGGAGGTTTTATGTCCGGTCTTCGCTTATGTGCTTCAGTAAACTTTGCCTTTCAGCAGTAGACTTATTTTCTGCAGTGTGGATTATTAATTGCTTGCTTTTTCTCAGTGGAGAGAGGATGATGGTAAACTGCATTAAAATAAATTCTAAAATCAGTCCATGAGACTGAAAGACATATTTTCATACTGAAAGTACACAAAACTGAGAGAAATTTGGTGTGGTGTAAAAGGAAACTGGATGAATAGTTGGTTTTTCGCTTGTGCCCAAATTTTGCTGTTGTAGTTGTTTAAAAACAGTGTGTACTAGCTCATGACTCCTATCCTGAGAGGAAATTTGTAAGTGGATCTAGCTAGGCAGGTTCTTTTCTAATGCTCTATGCATTATTGTTTCCAGCTAGAGTTGAATTCAAGGGACTGAGGTTATTTGTCGTGATTAGTTACACGTTATATAACTGTATGCAGATAGACCTTTGGGAATTGCAGTGACTTAGTTACAAAAACATAGTGTGAGATATATGATAAATATATCTTGCAGGGGAAGTATGGACTAGAAGGGAGTTAATTAACATGCCAGTTTCCGTCCAGTTTTGGATTAAAAAATATGAAAAGTGGAGATTATGAATAAAATAATCTAGTGCAAAGAAGGTTCCCATAAGTATCCTTAGCAGGATAGAAAATTGCTGGCTCTTCTAAGTGCGTAGTAGAAGCCATTATTTGATGCGTTATTGATTGATATTTGATGTTTCAAATTAATAGATAAAATTTGGAAATGCTGTGGAAGTATTTCATTAGGGTGGAACAAATGCGGAGTTGGAACGTGAATGCCAGAGTTAAGAAGAATAATTCTTTGGACTCTGTCCACTTGGTGGAAGATGTTTGCCATGTTTCTTAAACGAGGTTTAGTTATAAAAAGCACTTTCAAAATAGACAGATGATGGCTACCGGTATCTCTAGAGAGGTATATACAAGTCNTCTTAATTCTGTTCATTAGAATATTAAACAGCCAGGAACTTCACTCAAATTTGTTGGTATTGAGCTTGTCTGTAAATCAGATCACTCTTTGATAGATAGCTAAGTATAATTGAAGAGTTAGCTTTATGCAGTTGATAAAACTTCTGTAATTTAGAGGACTTTATAAATTTTATGGAAATTCTGACCTAATGTAGTTTTAACTGTTGTAACTCACTTTTCAGTTGTATGAAAAAGTAGTATCTAAAAGCATGCAAAGGCAAAACATATTCTTATGTAGGATAATAAAAACATTTTAGTCATTGGCTTCTCTAAACAGGTCTTATTTTCAGTTTTAATTCCAAGGAGATAGCAAATAAATATGTTTCCCTTCTTTTAATTAGATCAAATCCATTTTATGAACCGAAATCAAGCCCTGCTTTAATTAAAGTTGCTCCACTGCAAGAACCAGAAAAGAAGATGAAAAGAAAGGCTCCTGAACCACCAACCCTCTTGCCAAAGACAGAGACAGGCATGAGTGAGAACATGTCAGCTATTCCTGCATCAAGGGAGCTTTCTTCTTCTCCTAAGGTAGGTTTTTCATACCAAAATTTTGTCTTTGTTATTAACAGTACCTTTATGTGTATTGTAGACATCCTATTTATTTCTGCAGGCCATCTTAAAAGCTTTGCTTATACTTAATAAGGTGTTGGCTCATCTCTGTTCACTTGCTGGTTCATAGGGAGAGAGCAGCAGTAGGAGCTTGTATTTTTTCTTTAAGGATTTAATGACAACAGTAGCAGCAACTGCAGTTTCAAAGAAAAGAGTCTTCTTGTAACAAATTATAGAATTATAGAACATTTAGGTTGGAAAAGACCTTTAAGATCATCGAGTCCAACTGTAATTGAATAAATTGTCCAACTCTGATGAGAATACCGATGTTAGGTTTTAATTCGTATTCTAATGGAGTCACTTTCATTTGCAATTCCACATTTCATGTTACAATTCAATTCAGTGTTACAGGACAGCTGGATATGCCATCGAGAAGGGGGGAAATCATGTTGAACAATACTTTGTCTTGATCTATTGTAATGCTGCTAAGCCTGGCCCCTGTTGAAGAGTCTGTCTCCACATTTCTATCATAAATCTGGGTTTTAAGAGCTTAGTACTGGATACTGTTTATTTGTATTGGGATTTATATATGTCCAATTCCACAGGTATGTCGAAGTAATTTAAAAAAAAAAAAAGTCTACTTTAAATCAGATTAGCTGTTTATTAGGAATGTCCAGGCTAAACATACTTATATATGCACATACATCTGTGTTTGTCAAGGGAAAATATGAGTTAACTTCTGTTGAAGAGGGAAGTGTGCGGTGTAGGTATGTTAGGATTACAACAGCTAACTTCCATTGGTGTGAATTTCAACTTCAGTGTTTCAGCAGTTAGCACCACTTGTGCGTTTTTAAACAAAATAAGCGTTTAATAGTATATGTTAATGGGTCCTTCTTAAAAATGAATTTGATAAATGCTGACTGCTTGTTTTGAAGGATAGGAAGATGAGGACAGAAGGCTTCCCTTCCAGCACATCTCTCCCAATTTATGCATATTATCATCTGTTTTGCCTTGTATTGGAGCTGCTGTACTTTAATTTAAGAATTGAATGAAACTACTTGTCATACCTATCATTTCATTGCTTAATTACTCAGCCAGATTGCTGACATGTCCTTGTCCCCCCAGGCTCTGATCTTACTGTCGTTTTACCACTCAGTCAGGGTAAAGAGTATGAGACCAGAAATCTAATCTGTGTCTGCTCAGAGCAAAATAAAACAACATAGTAAGGCCACAAGCACAATTCACAAGTTGCTCTTAATATGCAAAACCACAACCAGGGAAATATTAAATCAGAGTGTAGCACTTTTATAATGCGCTGAGATGGGGTTCCATCCTGTTCGCTGGGGTTTCTGTATGAAAAATATTGCACATTATTTGATTTCTGGTGGAGTCTGGCCCTCGGGTCGTAGCAAAGCGGCCAAAGTAAAGCATTCTGGTACTACCAGGCAGAGAAGAGACATCTGTGGAGATTTTATCACCTCGCTTGATGGAGGTTGTGCCCCCGTTGCTCATTGTTTGAGAGGGTTTTTTTGCAGGTCTGCATCCATCTCACTGCTTTATTGTTGTGCTGAAATAACATGTTACTGCTGGGTTCGACTGTCGTCGTTTTTGTCTACCCAAGACTAAGTTTTAGGTAGTCTGAAAGCTGGAATTGATTAAGAAAAGATGCAGGATTGAAATCGCTGAGAAGACCATGTTGTTATGAACACAGTCAGGTAGTTCCTACTCTTATGCGGGGCACTAGTTCCCAAATATTTTGGTGCTAGCCTGCTTGCAGCCCACCTGTCTGCCACTGATGCTGAGGCACAGCTGAGATCAGCAAAGGTCCAAGTACTGAAACTTTGATATTCATTAGGGCCATGGGGGAAAACAGAGCACTATGCCGACCTTCTCTGGTACAGAAAGCTTTAATTTTTTTTACAGGATTTTGCAGGCTACGAGGCCATTAGGGAAGGCTCCAAAGCAGATGCAGTATCCTGGTTTATTATATTACAGCTAGAGTGGAAAGTTTCGCTGACTAGGTGTCCTAAAATATTGTACGGCCACTTGCAATTCAGAAGGCTTTCTGTAAGCGCAGTCTTTTTTGTGTGCTTGAATTGTTTTGCTCTAAGGTGATCTAATAACGTTAGATCAAAAGCACTTTACTTGGGAATGCTTTTTGAAATTTGGAAAAGTACTGGCATTTAAAAGAAAAGAAAATTAAACAATTTCCTCACACCGTAGTACAAAATAGTGCCCAGGTAGGACTTGGACTGTTGGCACAAATAACTCGTTTGTTTGTTACTCAATAACAGTGACAACGTTTAGCAACTCTGGAAAAACTCCCCTCAAAAGGTATAGGCACTGTACAAACATGAACTTAGCACACACCCTTATGTAGGGGTAATAGTCCCATAGAGGGAAACTTAGGTAAAGGGAGGTTAAATAACGTGCCTTATTCAGTGTTTTGTCCAAGTTTGCTGTGCACAAAAAGCCTCCGCTACAACTCTGACCAGAACCTAAGTGTCCCAACACGTTCAATTCCATCTTGATTGTCTTGATAGGAAATGGCTGCGGAGCAGAAATGCTAATCTTTGGACTACACAAACACAGCATTAATTTAAGAACTTTAGAGTTTAAGGAAAAAGACTCCAAAAATGCTTCTGCAACTTTGACAGAGTATTTGGAGCTCATTTTTCCTTCACATGCTTATGGTGTTCATCACATTTGCTGAACATAAAAAATACAAATGCTGTTATTAACATCTGTATATCCACAAGTTTATTAGGTGGAAATTGCTCCTGAAAGATTGTTGTATACTTAGGAAAACATCAACCTTTCTTGCCCTACTTTTAAATTGGTATTTAAATTCCTAGGAACTTCACTACTCTTTTCAACAACTAAATGTTTTTTTTTTTTTCTTTTTTTTTTTAACAGGGTAACATAATTTCAAGTATTTGGAACCTGTATCTTGAGTAGGAATCTGTCATGTGTCAAATAAAGATTGATGTTTTCCTAAGTACACACCCAAAAATCAAATCCCTAGGGTACGGCTGGACACCCGAATTGCTTCGTTCAGTGTTCAGCTGCAATGAGCCTTCTAGCATTGGCATCCAGGGTATAGGAACACTTCCACCACAGAAGTGCAATTGTGTTTGCTGTTGAAACATCATAGCCTGAATCCAACATTTTACCATTACCCAAGTAGTGGTGGAAGGTGTCTCTCGCCTGAGGGATATCTGAATTCCCACACATGATTTTTTTTTTTTCTGTGTGTGTATGTTTCTTAATTTATAACAGCAGTGTCTGCGGTAATGAAAGAGAAGAATAAACCAATGAATTTTTAGCAGTCAGCGGTCTTGGACATGTCTCGTTTGAGAATACACGTAAGCTAATGCATCTAAGTGAATTGCAAAAGGCCTTTTTTTTGAGGGAGTTGTATGGTCTTTTAGCAGCTGAATACTATTTCTAGATTTTCCTGGAATCTTATCCACAATTAATTACCCCTATTACTCCTGACACCACAAAAATCAAACTCCTTCTAGTTCCTTTGTTCAGAGATGTATGTTGTACAAGATAATTCTGTGTAAAAGTTTCATGTAAAACTAGGCAGAAAATTCCAGAAAGCATCTTCTGATCTGGTGGTATCTAACATCATGCCTGGTATCCCCAGAATAAAGAGGATATGCCAGGGTGGAGTCATGAGTTGGTATTAACTTTCAAGAACTCAATGATCAGTGAGGATAGAATATGAGACTAATAAATAGGCATTAACTTTAATAGTCGTGAAAATGGTAGAACTAGAGTTTGAAGCAAAGACTAGATCTCATTGGGAGACTGACATAAAAACTTACTGCCCAGACAATCATACATGATTGTAGCTCAGAAAGACAAGTGATGATACCAAACACGGACAGTATTTAACTTTTATTTTTGCCTTGAAATGATTGTTCTCAACCATATGGTGTACATGTGTCTGAAGCAGTTATAACCATAACAGTGTCTCCCACTACTGCAGGCCTTTAGCCTCTTTCCTCCCCAAAGACGTTGGCTCACTTGGTGTCCCCTTACCATTCCTTTACAAATTTCAGATGTGAGAAAAGAGTGCAAACGAGGCTGTTTCTGCCTGCCCCAAACCTGAGGACTTTAGTCTATGTGAGGTTGACTGAGCTCGTGAGCACTAGTGATTTAGAGTCTTGCCTCTTTCATATTAATTCTGCACAGGGGGCACATCCACTTCTTTAGCTGTTGTCAGATCATCCCAGCTGCTGTTGTCTCTTTGGTGTTTTCCAACATACCTCTCGGCGCATTGTTCACAGAGGGGTTGAGGTGAGAAGTGACCTCTGGAGGTCATCTGGTCCAACCCCCCTGCTCAAGCAGGGCCACTTACAGCCAGTTGCCCAGGACCACGTCCAGACAGCTTCTGAATATCTCCAGTATTCATCTGATCTTTTTCAAATGTTTGCCCTGTACTGCTTCCCTGAGCAATCAGTTAACTGTAGTAGCAAACCCTTTCCAGCATCTTTAATGTCTTCCCTTTGAGCAGGCCCTTTTTGATCACTCGGAGATCCCCATGTCACCTGTGTTGGTGAGGAAGGGGCAGTTACGTGTCATAGATAAGGCAGGGTCTAGCTCTCCATAAAGGTCCAGCCAGCTCTTGGTCCCATAGTATTAGCTCAGTATTTGCCATACCTGGATTTGGAGGAAGTTTTGTTTCCAAATATTATTACCTACTCGCACTTCCTAAAGGAGTATCTTAATTCTCTCCTGTCTCCCTTCCATGTCTCCTCTAAACTAATCTGAGTCATCAGAGAGAGCTTGAAAATGCAAAGTCTGAAAGCCTGGAATTATCCCACAGTTAATCATCTCAAATGGCTTGAAGACTATGATGTGCTAGCTATATTTAGGTGAGTCTGAGAAAAAAACTGCAAACCTGTAATTGAGCTCTTCAGTCATCAACCTGCTACAGTGCTGTCAAGCCCAACTGAAGCCTTGTTGGGCTTGTTACCATCACACACATGTTACTGTTCTCAACATGGTTTGGATAACCAGATTCTGCCTTTCACAGAGGTGATGGAGACTTTAAATTTCTTCCACTTGTGGACTTTGTAGAAAAAAAAAAAAGAACAAAGAAGTTCAGGCTCAAAAAGTGGTATCAGACCAGTTCATAGCATGCATATCAGTGCCTATCATTGCTTTAGCTGATTAAAAAATGTGCATACCATCTTCAGCTGGCTAAAATCTCAGCCAGTCTCAGTATCTCTTATCTTCCCTGCATTATGTTGAGTTTATTGGAGATAAGAACCAGATATCCATTCCAGAGTCGGCATCTGTGTCCGTAGTAGAGAAGCTGAAGTCATATGTCTCTGCACAATCATGGATTTTATTGCCTTTGTGAGAATGAGGGGGTAGGAATGCTACTGCATTTATGTGGGAGGTGAATTATTTACTAGGGAACAGGAGGAAACAGATAATCACCCTCAACTGTAGAGTTATTTTTAAGTATTAAAAGAAAACAGCTCCTGCACTTGATTGGCATTACTCATTCTCTCTTTGGAAGGATAGCATATGCCCTTCCCTTCAGGAAAGCATTCTCAGAAAGGCTTTTCCTATTATGTGGTAGTTTCAGTTTGTTGCCAGACTGCAACCAAGGCCTGAACCTTGTTGATGGCTCATGATTCCATCGGCTTTCCGGATACTGCAGTTGCCATTAACCTACTGAAAGTCAACAGGTATGGTATGTTTGGTGCCTCCAGCTTGGTTTCATGTCCTTTCTCCAGTCTTCAGGGTCTGGAAACCTGTATTCATTAGACACATGCTTTACAGAGCAGCTGCTTGCAGGTGCATTGGACTAGTCAGCCTGGGCTTTGGTAGCTCACAGAGGTCTCCATTCTCACAGCTTCCTACTGGGCTGCACAGAATATCTCAGTAAACGAACCTCCTGCACTCCAGTCTTGGCAATAGGTGTTTCTCTGACAATACATGGTTATGTAACAGACATGGAATTGCTCTCAGGCCACAGGATGCTTTTTGAACCTGTCCTTGGTTTTTGAGTTACACCTAGCAACTGATGAAAGTATGTAGCAGCAGGACAGGATGATAAGTAAGCTTAAGTCTGTCATATTAATGTATAGGCCATTCTCACCTTTATGAAAGTCACAGTGCTGCTGATAGTTGTGAAAACATAGGTTTTGATTTTGTTCCTTGTAGACAAGAGCTTGTGATGGCCTTTTACGTTGGTGGAAAAGGAGAATACACATTCATGCAATAGTTCAAAGCCAATAGCAACATTTCTGGTTGTCACTGTCATTGTTTAAGCGCTCTCTTTCTTTTTTTTAAAGCAAAATTAATTGTTTTGCATGCCCAGTGATAATCTGCTCTCTCATGCCAGGCAAGCTAGCTGGTTTAAGCTCTAATGAAACATATGTATAGGAAACATGTCATAAGAAATACAGAATCCTTTCTCTGCGTGACATGTAATAGCCCATCTCCATCCAGTATCCTTTGTAATCTGTTATGTATCTGCAATGCTTCAGTTTAGTGGAAGCAGAGAAAAGTAACATTCAGTATAGTACTAGGCACAACTTTGCAAGGTCTCAGAGATGTCATAGTCTCCAGTTGCTCACTTTTTCCACTTCTGTTTACCTCAGCATTACCAATGTTATGTGACTGAACAGTAGGAAGAGCTCATCTTAAAACACAGATGCAGCAATGCAGCCAAGTGGAGAAATTACATTGAACTTCAGATGGCAGATGAAGATCACTCATTGTCTCTTGGTATCAAAAGTGTCTCAGTTGTCCATTCACATAAGGACTTCCTGGCTCTCTGGAACATCTTCTGTAATGATTTTGCTCCTTTCCAGCTTCATATTAGCTGCAGAGGAATTGTGCAGCTCATTTGCATGAGATCTTTGTCACTTCGTATGCAGATAGATAGTTCATCAAGCCCAAGGAAGACTTGGGAGGTAGTGGACAGAATTTTAAGATATCTACTGTTAGGAACTTGTAGAAAAAAGCCACTCCGAGAAAATCTGACTTTGCATACAGCCCTAAGACATTTTATCTTTTAATAGGAAGAAAGACAAGCCACACACATAATGTGAACAGAGAGAGAGTGAGATAATCATATTTGAAGCACAGACAATTCATTAAACTTGCAGCTTTTCAAGTGTTAAATAATAAAAGAGGGTCCCTATTTTATACAATACTTAAGCAATTTCTTATTTCTGTTTGCATGTTTTAAATGGCCTTTGTCAACTTGACCAGCTTGGACATAAAACAACCTTGTTAGAATATGTGCTAGAATAAGGAGTGAACTGTTCAATTCCAAATGCAAGTGTAGTATTTTTCCATTTTGCTGAAGGTACGGGCTAAAGAGTATCTTCCTCTTGTCCTCAACTAACGCGTGCTTCAGGGTTTGGATTTACTGCATTGCATTCGGTCCCTGTCCTGACTTCTTGTGTTCCGACCTTCCCTGCCCCACCTTGTGCCAGCGCCAATATGGACTGTGAGTTATGTGAGTACCAGGAGCACAACACTGGCACAGGAACACCGCAGGAGAGTCCGTTTCAGTGGCAGCACAGTCATCATTCGGCTGGGAAACATATCCTTAGTGTCTCGGCAGTGTGCTGGTGTGGGGTGTTCGTTGCTCGCAGCAGCTGCAGGTTCTAATGATCCAACAGGACTTAGGCTAGTACTGCCAGGAAGCAGCCTGTTAAAATTGAAAATGCAACCTTAGGTGAGTCTTGTAAATGTCTTTCATGGTTTAACTTTCCCGCTTCATATTCACAGCAGAATAATTTTTTTTTAAATTTCTTTAATCATCCAAGTTCCTACGTACTAAATGTAGTTATGCTGTCAATATAAGTAAATTAAACTCATTTTATCCTCTGTTTTTACTGGTTTTGTGCAAGTCAAATGATTTGTTAATGAAGGGGCCACTGTTTATGCAGATGGAAGCAGGGATGCAGTATATCATTGCAAATTATCAGATAGCTAATTATTACAACTTCTATGTACTGTTTCTTATATTTCTGTTTCATTGGTGACCATAACGTTCACTAATTTCTCTGTAAATAGGAAAAGCATTTTATATACATGTACACACATATGTGCATATATACTAGTAATTTTTAAAATAAAATTATCTAACATCTTATCTGTAGGCCATATTTGTCAAAAAAAATACTGTTGAAGGCAGAGAATCTTAAAATTAGTACAGTCTGAGGATTTGAAACTCAACTGCAAGCGTGGGCTTTTAAAAAGTGACTTTTACAAAAGTACAAATTGCATCTTTCTAGGGAAAATGGGCTTTCATTCCATGGTGTTTTTCAGTCTGCTTTTTGTCTTGGAACCATGATGATTGGAGATTGCTGCATCCCTCTGTAGCACCAAAACCAGGACAAACTATAGAACAAATACAAGTGTGTATTGTGGAGAAAATTTAGTGTTTCAGTAATACTCAAAAGCGGTAAGCAGTTTTATTGACTGCTTATGTGAGTAAGGGTTCCCAGGACTGGCCCTTAATAAAATGGATCCCCTTTTGAGATTGAGTCACCTAAGGGCCTCAGATACCTTATTCCTAGAGGTGTCTGGTTCTCTCCCTTGCTGTAAAAGAGCTCGGATAAGTTAGACTTGGCCAAGTAACTGATAGGCATTTAAAGTTGGTGAGATTAATTGTCCATGAATATTTACAGACTCTTGTGTATATGACGTAAAGAATACACCCGTGACTGGACAGGGAAAAAACGGGAAGATGCTGCAAAAGCTCTTTCTCCCTTCAATGTCCAGGCATGACTGCACGTGAATAGGAGACATGGATGTAGAGTAGGAGCATTGATGGACAGAGTTGTTCAGCAAAACGGAGATCCCTTGCTTTGTTCTACCTATTTAATTAGAGATTTTGTAAAAACCGGTACAAGAAGTAGTGTGTAACATGTGATAACCTATCCATCAGCAGGCACAAAAGAGACCAGCAGAAGGGACAACTTGCTATCCATTAGGACCCAAAAGAGTGTATCAGATATTGTATGGAAGTGTTTGAGATTCATGCTTTTATGAGTAGCTTTTTGCTTACAAGTGGTCTCCTTAGGCTACCAAAGTGATAAATTCTTTCTTAGTTGGACATTGCTTGTTTTGCCTGTGTGGTTTTACTGTAGCAGTTGTCAGCGTTAATAACGTACCGGGTTTTGTTTCTTTGCAGCCTTGCTCGATTCCCTCCTCCTCCTCGCAGGTGGCTCTATGAATGTAAATTGGTGGAAGGTGGTGTCTGTTGTCTTCATCATCTGTCATCAACCTATTCCCATGATTGGTGCCAACAGGAGTAAATTTTTAGACATCGAGAGTGTAGATGAAACCAAGCCCTTCCTTGTTCTATCTACTGCTTTCTGCTGTTCTGATTGAAGTATTTTGTGCCCATTTTCTAGCTGCAAGCCAGTTGAACTGCTGTCAAAAAGATTTCGGTGCTGTTCTATAGTCACATTACCTCTAAGAGATGTGCTTCCTTCAGTATTTGAGGTTTAAAACCAGATAAGTCAATAACTTATCCACATGTTCCTGGAGTGGGAGTTATGCACAGGTTTGGAGGCAGAGCTGAGCTCCTTCCAACCTCAGCCCCTCACTTCTCACCTTATCTCATTTCCAAACACATGCAGCAAGAAGCCAGCGTGTCATCTAGATGGAAACATGTCATCACATGCAGGTCTTTCTGCAGAGCTCATGACTCGTGCAGCACCGTATGTATTGTTACGTAGGGAACCAGTCCAGGTTGTGTGCTGTTTGAGACAAGGGCCAGCGGAAAGGCACTGCTTTCTCTGACAATTAAGCAACCGAATACTGTCCAGGAGCAGTGAGTATTATCCTTTCCCCTGTCATGAATTCGTTATGTGGTGCTAAGCTAATATCTTGAACCGGATTTTGGACTGTGGTGTTTTTTTTTTAAGTTCCCAGCTTCGTACAACCATGATAAATTAGCAGAGTTGTTGACTTGACTCAAGTGCCATGCAGCTGAAAGAGTGCTGTTTTGTGGCACATGAAGTATCATAAAACAAGCAGTTCTCTGTAATGTCAGGTCTTAGGTGGCTCAGACTGAGGACTCAAAAGCAACAGCTTCTGATAATTTGGAGTTGTTTTTTTTGTGGACCTCACTTTTTCTTTGGTTAAATGGACTGCTACCTCACAAAGATGTCTGGAAGATTAAATGTTTAATCTTCTAGATTAAAATACCATGAAGATGAACACTGTAGAAAAGCCCTTTGATGAGATTAATGATACTGTGTTTGGTTCAAGGTCCACAGAGTGTGCAGCAGATGAGGCATGAGGACAAACAGCTAATAATTTAGAAAAACAGGAATACTGGGTAGTCCCGTTCAGTGAGGGTGTTCGTTGAGTGCTCTCCATGAGGGAGAGCTCTAGGGGAAGAAGTGTGCTTAAAGATTGTATCATAATGCAAATATACAAAGGGTACTAATTAACATGGCATATGTAACCATAATTTTGTAATATCCCAACTTCTGAGCACTTGATTTGGCAACTTTAAGTGCTGCTACTTAAGTGTTTCACTGTTTCTTCTTTAGATCCTTATTAATAGTGGGGATGCAGATAGCAGGTCTCCAGGGCTGTCCTAGAAAAAAATCTTTTTCATTGCAAATTAATATACATAATTTGCAGGATGATAAATGCTTGGCTCCTTCTGCCATTTTCATAATTGCTCTTTAAGGTATTTCTGTGTTACTGGTGCAGTGTAGCTCCTACTGAAATGGATGGAAACATTGTCGGTGCCTGCAGCAGTTCTGGATTGCACCAGTTCAGCACTTCTGCAAAATGTCTGTGCAAATAAGGTTTGGTAATGTAACCAGTGTTAGGACATTCAAAGCCTCACTTTTCATATTTTTATATTTAACTAACATGTACAATTTACAGTACTCAGATTTGTCGTCATAAAGTATTACTTCACTTCTTGTGGAAAAATATGCTCTTTAGATATTTAATGGCAGTATTTTTATATGCTTTATTTCATCTTGGAAGTTTAAAACTGTGCACCATTCTGTGAGAAGAAAATCCAACAGGCATGGAGTGTATTGTGTGATGAAGTAAAGGGGAATATTGTTTCTATGTGCCATTAAAATGTCAGCACCATTGCATGTAGGCAAACTGTAACAAAAAATACTTCTTTCATATTTTATTCAAAAAAAATGACACTAATACTAGAATTTCTTTAATGTTTCCCATGTAAATATATGTGATGATTTATATAAACCTTTCCGTTTCCTTGAATGAAGTGTCCAACAGTCTGTCTTACCAACAAGTGCAAGGTTGGTCAAATAAGCCATATATCCTGATCCAGGAACTGCTTCAAGGCTGCTGAGGTCAGAGGAGGGATGGCCTTTGGACGGTGGGAATACCCCCGCTGCCTTTTCTGGGCTGTAGCTTCCTACGTTAGGAGGTGCATCGAATACTTCGAGTCCCAGAAGAGAGAGAGATGGGGAGAGCGAAAGCAGGGATCTCCGGAGGGAGAGCAGGGAGTGTGAGCTGGACTCTGTGTTGCCTTTGGGACAAGTGTCTCGTTGCACCCATTTCTGCAGGATCTGGAGGCGACTGGTCTCCTCATGAAGGTGCCAAAGTTATGTGCCTGAAATCTGTCCTTTAAATATCCCTAAGGTGCATAAATGCAAGGAAGAAGTTAGGCGCTGCCCAGAGCATTAAAGTTTCTGGAGCGCAGCGGTTCCTAAATGTCAACGCTTTCATGGCAGTGTTTAGCTTCTCTCGCAGAGGACAAGCCGGATTAGGTACAAACACCGCTGGTCAGGCAAGGCGGCCATGGCCTGCCGAAGCAGTTGAAAAACAATCGCATTAGGTTAGCTCAAAGTGAGATCTGGGCTAGCTTCTGGGATATGTAATCTGAAAATCCTTATCCGTGATGAGGGCCTTTTATTTCCTTTAAGTTATTTGCCTTCGCTCCTACGGTGGAAGGGAGCCGGGAGGAGGCAGGCAGACAGGTGTGGGGTTGCGGGCTCCTGGCGTAGGTACCGGAGGATAACCACCTTCTGCCATTCATGTTAACCTTTTCAAAGGACGTGGAGGGCTTTGATTCGCATGCTTGGCTTCACAGACTATGACTCCTGTTTAGTTCAAGCTTTGGTCTTTAAAAGGTAGAAGAAAGAAGGAATGCTTCTTCTCTCATAAGACATTTTTTTTAAACTACCATCAAAACAAAAATCCTCAAAATCTTTGCAACAAAAACCTGATAAAACCTATCCTTTTTCTGTAGAGCTTTTACCCCTTATTATCAGGCTCCTTAACAAGAGCCACACAAGCAGAGTTTTTACTCTGGACAGCTTTTAAATTGAAAACTTGATTCTTTTCAACGTTCCCTCACAGTTAGTGAGGAGCTAAACGCAATTTGAATGAACTGATGTCATTGTAGTGTTTAACTTCTAGCTATTACATCGAGCTTTATTGTGGGGCTCGTTTAGATAGTTAAAGTCTTGGGTGCACTCTGTGCCGTCTGGGGCCCTCAGCGAAGCGCTCTGTGAAGGAACGAGACTAACAATAGCTTGTTTTCTCCGCTTGCCTGAAGGGTGGGCTTGGTTCATTGTGGTTGGCAAGCACCTCAAATTGGAAATAAGCGTGCATGAATAAATATTCCTTTGCTTCTGTCATGATGAGTTATGGACATATTAAAAAAAAAATAATTATCTTCCCTTCATAAATCGGTCTGATAGTTAACTTTGGTTTGGTTACTAATTCACTGTTTCTGCTAATCTTTCTTTGGTTTGGGTCAGATACTTAAGCATACGAATAAATCACAGGTCTGAGCCAGAATGCTTTTATTTTTTTGTTGTTGTTGTTGCTGGGGAAGAAAAATGGGTCTAAAAACAAAATAGATGGCTTCTGTGAGCAAATCTGTGGTACGGTGATGGCCCTAAAATGAGGTGTTTGTATTCGCTGTTCTACCCTGCTTTGTAGAAGTAGTTTTAGGCAGAATTTTGCCTTGTTTATTTAAAATAGTGATCACTGTTCATTTTAGATGGGCCGATTAATTAAATAGATTTGTGAAGTTAGATACACTGAGAAGGAAAAACCAGGAGAAACAGGGAAGCCATATATGCCAGAAGCTAAGCCCTAGGGCACGTGAAACAGTCAAATATTATATATGTATGTTGTCCGCATAATCACTAGCAAATACGAGTTAAGTGCAAATCTTTTTAAGGAGAATCAAGCCACTTAGAAGGAAATTGTTGTTTTCTTGAGTTCCTACAAGAAATATGTTGCCAATTCATATTGTAACACAGCTATGAGGACTAGACGCTGCATAAAAACCCAGGTACTCCTGAGATAGTGCCGGCACACTAGCTGCATGTTCTACAACAGCATTTTTTAGCCATGTTCAACAGTGTGCTTGCTATCGCTCCTCCATTTGTTGAATTCAGGATGACCTTTGCATGAATAAAGTCAAATAGGATTAAGGCAGGAATTTTCAACAATGGGAAAGAGCAACAGATGTAGCCGACTTTGAACGTGGCAGGATTGTTGATGCACAGTTGCCTAAAGGGAGTGTCTGTGGTGACAAAAAAAGGGGGGAAAACAACAATTTCCTAAAAAATTAACCACATAAAAGAAAAGAAAATAAATAGAAAACAACCCAAAGGAACTGAGTGATCCCGGGTTTTATTGAAGTCAAGCTGCCTGTATGTTTTTTTGACTCACTGCCTCCTTTTAAATATTTTTTTTTCTACTCTTTCAGAATAACTATCCGTTCACTGTGACTATCGCTATATGAGCTATCTGAGGGTTTTGTGTGGTGTAACATAGTTTAGGTTCACATTTTTTTCTGAGTTGTTTTAAAGTACTTAAGTGGAATATAGGGAAAAAGGAGATGTTGTTTCTCTGGAGAATTAGCCATTTGAATACAAAATCCAGAACCTGCTAATATTTTTTTATTGGATTTATCATATGCACAAGCATATAGATGGATCTCAAATGCATACAGTGCAGGCACTTTATATAGAGGCTGTTCTAGAAAGGAAAAAAGAAAGATTAAAAACACATTTAAAGCAAGAACGCTTTCTGATATATCTTAAGTAGTTTTATACTTTATGTGCCTGTTAGATAAACTGAATTTGTTTCCATGTCAATGAAAAATAGAACATGCAGATGTTTTTCTTTGTAGATTTAGAGAACATTTTTCTACATTGTAGAACTATTGGGTTACCTTTTTTTAAATACAACCAATTCTTTGAAACCCACTTGGTTTCATTATTGGCAAGAGCTATTTTGCAGTTTAGTAGATAGTTGTGTTAATGCCTAAATGATACTTCATAGTTTGTAGTAATGAATAATGCACAAATTTTAAATATAGTTCATATGTATAATTCAGACAAATCATCTTTGAAAAGAATGCATGGGAAAAGCTTTTAAAGTGTGAATGGAATCATGTGCTCTAGCTCAGTGAAAGGGCTTTAAAGGAGCTAGCTAGAAACTAAAGTAATTAAGGAAATCATATTGTAAACGTTATGAAAAATACTGGTGAGCTTAATAGAAGTTCAACTGTAATAGTTAAGAGCTTGATTAAACACCCGTTGATTAAATGCCTACGTTACACTTTAGAGAGAGCTATACTGTTCAGAGGGCAGTCTCTCTCTGTAGAAAAATAATTTGGATTCAGAGGATGTAGCATGGTAAAACGTCTTCTAATACAGCTTATCCTGCCTCTTCCCATAGTCCTTTAGAGCAGAACTTGATGAGGCGAGCTGTGGGCTACCCACTGCCACTGTAAGCTCAGGAGTTGTAACACATCTCCCATCCCCAAAAAAGGAGTCTTTCAACAGATTTTTTTAAAAAAAAAAAAGAGTCATTGTCTGGCATTGAATATCTTGAAGAACACAGCTTTAGCTGCTGGAGGCTTCATTAGTAATTTTTGTTACCTTATGGAAGATACTGTGGCATTTAACAACTTCAGATGCATGCCTGACATCTTTAGCACCAAGAGCACATAACTCTGCTGTTTGAATTGAGTGGATTCATGTCCACTGTGGCTGTAGAAAGTAGCCTTTATTCTCCTGTGGGTTCACAGACATTGTCCTACACATAAAGCTCACAAATGTGTACATAACTGCTGGCTGTGATTGTGCATGCACAGTTGTGTGAAAGGCTGTCATATTCACAAGAGCAAAAACTTAGAAATATATTTTGAAATAAGAGTTTGGTGGTTGCAATTAGACACCTGGCTTTTTTTAGGAGTTCATGAGACTTAATGGAGGGTCCACTGAAGGCAGCAAGAAGTTGAAGTCCTTTAGTTGCTCCTAAATCAAGTTCCTCGGCAGTGAAATCTTTTCATCCAAGTTTCCATGAGTGTGAACTGAGGCAGGTTGGAGCAGTTTCTAATTCCTTAGTTGTCGTTTGTATCTCTGAAGGGTGATCCACAAGTAAGAGTACAGTGTCTTTTTCTTTGGTGGGCCAGCCAAAATCTCCATTCTCCCTCACTTCATCAACACCTCGGAGGCAAGGAACTGTGATCTTCTTAAAGCCTTTGCAGGGGTCACGTTCCCTGGCTTGCTTCAGTGCGAATAGATCTTTGAAATCCAACTGAGCCAATCAATCTTTAAAAGTATCTTAAAATGTTACACCATCTGAAATAATTATATATAAAAACAGTGTTATATTTTTGTATTCTTCATTTTGTCTCCAATTAGCTGCTTTGTACTTTATGCTTCTGGAGCACAATGAAAGTAATTCATTGACAGTGTGTGTATATTTTCTTTGTGTGTGTGTATGTATATAGAGTTATATACAAACTTAGATATTAGTATATTGGTTACTATAATAGATATGGTTATTTGTTATATGCAAAAGTATATAACAAATGTACCTTTATTATCTGTGTGCAAGCTTTCTAAAAAGTGAATTCATATAGTAGTTTGATACAAATGTCTTAGCAGAGCATGATTAAAGTGTTTTGTCCTAGAATCTCCTTAATTACTCAGTCATGTTAAATAACACTGTGACCCCTTTTCATAAAGTTGCCAAAATGCTCTGAACAACTCCGCAAAAAGCATTGTTTTTATCACTTGAAAGTAATGCTGAAGAATTGATGCATTTCCAAAGTGCCCATACGTCACTCTGTACTGTTGGTAAGTAGTCCGTCGAGATTTTCATTGTCAGCAGTGATTCAGTAACGTAATGTGACTTTATCCTTTGTTTTGGGATATGGGTGTGTAGACCAGAACCCAATCAATAGGCTTAAGTATAAAACTATAGCCAACCAAATATTGTTTCAGTGCTCAAATTCTTCTAACTGTAACCGCAACCCTTCTATTGTACTTAAAATGCTAATGCAATATTACCATTATTATTAAAAAAAAAAAAAAGGAAAAGAAAAAAAATCCTTTTGAGGGGTTTCCAAGGGAAGGCATTTTCTCTGCAAATGCCTTTAACTTTTTTACGTTTATTTGTAGCAACAATATTAGGCTTTTACAAAAATAGTTTTGGGGGTTTGCCTACTAAAATTAGGTTTTATTTTAGCACAATATCTTTTTCTATTTACATATTTACTATTGTTTTCAAATGTAGAACCAGAGTGTGACATAGGTGTGAGTAGTACAGAATAACCAGAAGATAATTCCAATGAGAGCTTTCAGGTTGCTGGAGTTTTCTTCCATTTCTGGTCTCCTTGGACATACAATT
Source organism: Fregata magnificens (assembly GCA_013389945.1). Lineage (NCBI taxonomy): Eukaryota > Metazoa > Chordata > Aves > Suliformes > Fregatidae > Fregata > Fregata magnificens. The sequence goes on along the minus strand of WAAD01030237.1, from coordinate 97,063 downwards.
GGTTGACTTAAAAGCACTTGTAATCTGTCTTTTTTGCAAGTATTTAAAGAGTCTGAGAACCCATACAACACATAGGACATTAAGTGGTTTGCTTCGGAGCACCTTTATCTTTTTAAAAAGAATGTTTCCTTCCTTTTCTGGAGGAAGCAAGTTCTGTGACTGGTCCCCAAACAAATGAATTATATTGCTCCAGATTTTGTATTCCGTGCATTTTTTTTTTTTTGTGTGCACAGATGACACGTAATTTGCCCGCCATTACCATTTGTCTCACTTTCACTGTGTCTGAGATGGTCGCTTGACCAATATTTCATGCCCAATACAGGGAATAAGAGTAAAGAAAGACCATGCAGTTGCATCATTTGGGCATCTACTTTCTGACCAGGTTTTAGCAATTTCACATCCCTAAACTCCTGAACATTGTCCCTGCCGCTTTTGGCAAGAGTGACGGGCTCTGTGTGGAGCTCCAGCCGGGTGATGCGAATACTGCTGGAAAAGGCATATCTGCTTGGGAACTATTTGAGAACTAGATTAGCTTTTTTAAAAAATATATATTTAAAATGGGATATTTTCATATTTATTGAGTAAAAATGGGGCAAGAGGCAGGTAAAATTCCCCTAGGATCTCATTTTCTGTTTTGTCCTTTTTAAGTTAGAGGATTCTTTTAAAAACTGGCTGGTGAGTTTGGCCATGAGTTGTAGGTTTAGACTTTGTAAGAATGTCCCTTTTGGCCTCTTTTTGTAGTGAAGTTAGTTACAACTGTATTGCTCCTGTCTGATTTAGGACGTAAGAGATCTCTGGAGTTTTCCATAATGTGTGGGCAGAGATAGCATCCCCTAAGGCCAGCGTGGAGCATCTAGGTCAGAATTCTGCTCTGAAGAGTCTTCTAAACAACCTGTTTCTATGGACTGCAGAAGAGGTCTTGGGAGACCAATCCTCTCTACGTAAACTCCCCTTTTGAGAGTCCAGTGCCCTCCTCTTCCCCATGCAAACTTGCAGGAGGCATCAAAAAGCTTAAAATGCAGCATAGCTATGAAACAGTAGCAGCACTTACATTGCCAAGGTTGTATAAACAGGAGGTAATAAAAATTGTTGCAAAATGACTTTTAAGTATTTACATATGGTAGCAAAAACGTATGTGAATGTAACTCATTGAGTAACTACACTATGACTAAAGTGGTATGTACACTATATATTTATCAACTCGTCATTCTCCCACTAGTGCTCCTATTTGAGTAGTCTGTAAATTTTATTGCAACTGTAGGCAAAAATGCTCTTTGAACTCCTGTGCAACTTTAAAGCTAAGGTGGATCTTAGTCAAGTGATGGGACTATACTTATTTCCTAGTCATGTCTTGGGTTGTGTTTTTGTTGCAAAGTGTTGCCTAGCAATCTGCAAACCCCATGTCTTTAAGATGACGGATCGTACAGATAACTTTAATTTTTAGAAGCTCATGTAACTTGGAAGTAATACTCAATATTAGAACAAGCTTTGTAGATGCCACTAGAAGCTTATTTAGAGTAGTATCAACAAAGTGTAAGATGCGTTGGCTTTTATACATTTATCAAAGTTTAGAAATTATAGCTAGTTTACCGTGTTACCAGAGCTCTCCCTTATGTATGCTTTCTCTTCTCTTTATTCTCCCGTTTCAAAGATTGTCATCATCATTTAGTCTCTTGTTATGCAATTAGATATGTTGCTACACATTTATTAGCAAACTTACTGTCAAACTAGTAGTAATGCTCTAATTTACACTTCCCAAAGCATGGAAATTCCTGTGTAGGAATGAAGGCTCCCTTCTCTTTCCTCCTCCACCTATCCTGAGGTGATTGTGCAGTGAAAAGTATTGCAGGAGGCTGAGATGTGTGAATAAGTGCTGTACACGTTGCAACACCTGGGCATGATCAGACTTGTTAAAGATGATGGACAAGGCTTGAGCCTGAGTTTTCTGCATTTGTACTGGCTGAAATTTTTTCCCCTCCTTGGGGTCCTCTGATAAATCTCATCTCATCCCCCACCCCAAGGGAGAGCTATCGATACTTTCCCCCACAGCCCCTTCTAATAGCACTGGTACTACTGGTAGGAAGACTGAAGTCTTCTGGTGCAGCCTTTCCATCTAGGTGTTTCCTAGTCCTGTCTGCAGACGAATATTTGGAATCGCGAACAGCTCACACCAGAAGCGCGTTACGTGTTGCATCATCTTGGGACCAGTTGAGAGCCTTTCTTTCAAGAGTGCTTAATTTTATTTAACCCAACCATATAAATTAAGTCCAAAGGACACTTAAAAATGTGGCACTTCCTTCCATTTATAACCTGTCAGCTCAAAGGCATAACGTCTCTTAAGGATTTTAATCCATTGGATAGTAATGTAATAGGGATCCAGTGATGTCGTCTGTCTTGTCACTATGGAGATAGTGACAGTTAATGCATGGATTAATGATTCGAATAGTGTTGAAAGACCAGTGAATCATGAATCCGTATCTCTGATACTGCCTTAGAAATACCAACTCTAAATAATCAGAAGCCCCTATAGAGTTGTCTGTTCAGGAAAACCTATCGGGCTATCATCTGTATACAATACTCACGAGTATTAGGCTCATTACATATATAATAGTACATGCTAAAAACCCTTTCAAGTTCCCCATGTTACCATATTGTAGCAGTACTTTTTTTCTCTGTCAGCAGCTTGGAATATTTTCTCTATTTATGATCTGCAAAATTTGTTTCTTGAAGTAAAAATCAGCAGTTTGTCTCAAAGCTTTTAATATTACAATATTTACCATGTAATATTTTGCTCAAAGTGTTTACTTTTTATTTATCTGACAATTTATTTTTTTTTTTACTTCAGGGAATTTAAACCAGAAAAAAAAAGCTGCTGAACAAATTCTGTAGTTCGAAATGTTAAGCTAATTTTTTAAGTGTTGTCATGAGTACTATATTGTATTAAGGGGGGAAAAAAGCTACCTCTGCAGACAACGTACTAATATTTCATTCAGAATTATATGAAGTAGATCCTGGGGATCATTCAGGAGTTTTACACATGTGGAGAAAAAAAAAAAATGAAACACAGAAGAACTGACTGCTGTGTATTGCTGTCACACCCCCAGAACATGGCTAACGCCCAATTACTGCATGCTTAGACTTGGATGGTAATTACAATTGAGCTGTAAAATATTTTGACAGTTTCCAACTGTTGTGTGGTTATTAGGCAGGCATCGTATGGGAATGAAGTACAGTGATTTGATTAGTTTTATATCACGCTCTGCTTAAATAAGGACTTTCAAAATAAACATGTAGCGTAAAGTGTTAATCAGCAATATTTAATTATTAGCAGCTTTTCTTGACTTCTGCAGGAGAGAATTCTTCTTTCCCAAAGATTTTGATTCCTTAAATGAGACTTGCCATACTTTTATGCTTCAGCTTTTCATTTACAAGCTTTTACTTGTTGAGTGCTAAAAGCATAACCACACCAAATTTAATTTGTAGCATGAAAATTATGTGTGTATTTTTCAAGAGGATAGATTTGCCAGTGTTGAAGCTAGAAAAGCTTGTGTTAATTACGTATTATAAAACAAAAAGAGTATTTTCATTTAACATGTATTTCTCCTTTTAGCTGCACAAGTCCTAGCAATTAGCAAATTTGGATAGTGTAAGAATTCCTGGAAAAATGTATGTTAAGCCAAGTGGCACTTGAATTGCTGTTACTTTTACATGTATTTTTATTTTGAAATGAAACTAATAAAGCAAAAATATTCAAACTACATGCAAATTAAGCTCCAGATTTGTGCCAGTCTTGTTATGTTCATTAAGCTATTGAATCCTTGAGTAGTGGCTGTTATTCCATGGGGGCTATTCACAGAACGAGGTACTATTCAATGAGGTAAAGATAGCAATCTGCCTTCACACTGCTTAAATAATGCTTGTCCCATTGGGCAACTAAACCAAGAATATTCAAGTCTGCCATTCCTTAATTTTTCATTTGCTTTATTTAATAATACTTTCTGGTTTTATATGTTGCTTATGAACATATTTGTGAGTGAAGCATTCTGTTTATGGTGTAGAAGAATTTTTCAAGGATCATCACCTTGTTTTTCCTTTAAAGAAAAAAAAAAAAAAGAAAAGAAACTCCAAAAGTAATTCTTGTCTCCAAGTTCAGTCTGCTTGTGACAGCTCTGCTGTGACTGAGAGCTGAATCCAGCTGATTCGGTTACCAGTGTTGCTTACATCTTACTATTTGCCTAAATACCTAATTTCACCCAACTGTAATTGCGTGGTTTCTTTTGCTGACTCTTGTCCTTGGTTTGACCTGAACTTTTACCTTGCAGATGAAATAACCTTTCTAATGCATCCTAGATTTTAAAGTGTCTTTGTGACTTTCTGCGGAGATGTGCTGAATGGGAGAGAGCCTTCCTCTCTGCTACTGTTCATGAAGAGCAGTTGGAGTGGTGGGGTTATACTTCTTCGATAGCCAGTCTCCTAAGCAACTAAAAGATAAAAGACATACTCTGTACAATTATTCATTTGGAGAGTTCTGTTAGTGGTTATTGAAGTTTCTGTGTATTCAGATAGCTATGTGCCAGGAAGAAGGCAAAGTATACTGTGCTTTGCAAGGAAATCTGATTAACACAGGTGATCGGTGTGTGAGTTGCTTATGAAACAAATAATATTGGGACCCCAACCCCAGGCTTCATTTTTAAAATGGGAAGTAGTTTTTTTTGGTGGATGATGTGAGCTGAAAGGCCAGTGTGAGGTGCGCTCGGTGGGAAATGGGTTCGTCGGCTTGCTTCCCTGCTGCCGGAGAGCAGAGAGGAGCTCTGCCGGGCTCCTGCTCGCTGACGGCAGCAGCCTGTGCCAGCTGTGTCCTTTCCCTGTAGGACCTGGCGTTAAGAAACACAGAGAAGGTAGGTCTGAAACACATCTTAAAAGATCACTTGCTCCTTCTGCTTGCCCACAGGCAAGTTCAACTTTATGAAATGAAAGATTTCTTCAGCCTGTTGTTAAAGACCTCCAATAATGAAGCATCCATGGCTTTCCAAGGCAGTCTGAGTGCTTCATTATACTGTCTTAGAGATTGCTCCTCCTAATGTCTGACCTGTTGCAATTAAAGCCTGTAACTTCATTTTGGTAAACACTGGCATGGGGGACAAAGGGGTTTTCTTTCATTTTCAGAATTTGGCATGTGTGAAGACTTACCACGTTCCTTTCCTTTATCATTTTTTCTTAACATAAATGACCTAAATTTGCTCCAGCTTTCTTCGTGGTCTGTTTTTTTTCCCTGATCTTTCTTTGGGCTCATCTTCCTTATACTGTGTCGTGCAAAACTGAACATAAAATTTCTGCTGCGGCTTTATTGATGCTGAGTGGAGTGGGAGAGGCAGTACATGTCTTGCAAGCTTCATTCCTGTCTGTACATCTCAGTATGATGTTTGTCTTTTTCACAACAACCTGATGTTGTTGACTTATGTTCAGCTTGAATAGACTGTTTCCCCCACATCCTTTTGTGAAGAACTGTTACCTAACCAGTTATTCCTCATCCTGCATTTATGTAAATGATTACTCCTTCCTGGGTTGCACTTGTACCTATTGAATTTCATCCTGTTTTCTTCAGACCTTTTCTCCTTTTTTTATGATCAGAGTGCATTTGATGTCCATCCCAGCTTTGTGTCTAGTGTATCATCCCCTTTCTTAATTCAGACTTTCAACACTGAACCCAAGAAACACGCTTCCAGAACCCCTTTTAATGCATAATTCCAAGAATCAGTTAAAACTAGTCTTGGATATAGTTTTCCAGCCTGTTTTGCACTTATGCTACGTGAGTCTCATTAAGGCTCCATTTTCCATGCTTCCTTATGAGAGCATCTTGAGAGACAATAAAAAGAGCTTAACTACAATCGTAATATGTTACCTGCTGCTTCTCCCCTCCCCTGCCTGCTTACCTCTTATAGAAGGAACTTGGACTGGTTTTCATGATTTGTTGATGACAAATTAATGTTTGTCGCTGTCTCCTTTTTAACTTTCACATGCTAAGAAGCAACTTTGTTCCACCTCTTTTTCGTTAGTTTGTCTGCATTCTTCTGATTTGTCTTTTTTTATGCTCTTAAAGACTAGAAGGGAATGTAGCCTTTTCCTGCTCTTCTAATATCTTGCCCATTATCTTCAAGTTTTCAAACTGACTGTTAATTTCAGATGTTGTTTCATATTGGTTCTTCCAGTACCCTAGGATTGCATTAAATGTGTTCAGCTGATCTGAAAGTATCTGGCTTATCTAAGCTGTTTATACACCTGGCTGAATCTGACCTTTTTGTGTCTGATATTAGTTATGCTAGCCTCCAACTTGCATCTGACTTGTAGAATAAAGGTTGATGAAGAAAAAAGAAAGGCATTAAGCATTTCAGATGTCTCCCCATCGTCTGTGGGTAGCTCCTCCTTACCGCTGAGTGGTAAAGCAATATTTTTATTAATCTCCATCTTGTGGTTGTTTGCATAGTGTGGGCTGCTGATGCAGTAGTTCATCAAGGCTAAAAGCCACTTGTTTCCATTAAATTTTCATTCACCTATAGCTATCCTAAGGAGCTTTCTTGAGAATAGCCGTCTTTATGCCTGATCTAAGCTCATGGACACCAGTACCTCATGCAAAATTGTAGAATATGCTGATTTTCTTTCCACCCTCAGTTAAGAAGTGTCGTCTGGACTTCAGAGGCACCACATCAGGTTCTATGCCATCAATACCAGGCTTAAAAATACTGAGTGCTCTAAACCCCTCCACACACAGATTGTTTTCCTTTGTTAATGCAATACCTGCACAAATCTGGCATCTCGTTGTGCTCTCAAGTACTTAAAACAAAGGTTTCTCATAGGCAAAGGCTAACACTTCCATAAATCTGCCTATGGCTGTGCATTAACACAATTGATGCAGTGGGTTTACAAAATAGGTATCTGTAAAGTTCTATGGAGCAATATCACCTTAATGATACAACATCAGAAGGTTGCCTGAAAAAACAACGTCTGTTGAAATGTTCAGAAGAGTGGGAGAATAACTTGCGTTTATTTAATGGGTAATGTCAAAAGAAATTCCTGCAAAAGCAACAAGAGTTCACTGTTTTTAGGAAGAATTGGCAGTGACTCTCATTTTTAGTTTGCCTTGTGCTTTCTTTTAGAAGAGATTCTTGTGACCTTTTCTGACAAGCTCTAACACTTCCATTGTTTGCTGCAGGCCTTTGAAATGTGGCAGAGATAGCCTTGGGCCCAGGGAGGTGCGTTTTGCTAGTTCAGTTCACATTTAACAAAGTTAAAAGCTTTGAAAATTGCTATTCCTCATCTGTGGTTTAAGTTGCTTAATTCTGGCAACCTGCCCAAAACCCTGAACGTTCCCGTCGTGGCAGAAAGCCAGGGACTGTGAGCCGGCAGCATCCTGGTAGCTCATCTGGGCTTCCAGCACAGATTACACGGGAGCAGAGACTTCAGCCCATGTGCCACTGGGCCAACTGGAGAAAGGAAGGTGGACACAAGGAAATTGTCCGTCTTCTGAGAGCAGAAAAATGAGACCCCATCCCTGTGTGTGACCTGTTCATACTGTTCTATTACAAATACATGTAATCATCAGAGAATGAACTCAGCATTCGCTTCTGCTTAATGGTATGAATTATATACCCTTTCCTGGTTTTTTTTAATTGAAAACATGTTGTTCAAGACAAAGATTATGCGACCTCAGGGAAGAGAAGCTAGACGAGCCTCAGCCAATCCTTTTATAATAGTTGAATCTGAGAAGGAGCTCGCTATGACTTTTTTTTTTTTTGGCCGTACTGACCATCAGGTAAAATTACTTGCACATAAGTAACCAGTTCATTATGTTGTCTCAGATGTGTTTCTCCTTTACCAGCTCATTAACATAATCTTCTCCTTGCCATTAGCTCATAAATTTAGGGCTCCTCAACCTGGTGAGGTAGCTACCCTCACTCCTGTGCAGTACTGTTATTCTCTATTAAGAATATCCACAGGGGGAGGTAGTCATCTTGAAATAAACAGTCTGTCTTGTTCTTAATTAATTCCCATGAGCAGACAGGCTCTGTGCCCTGTTGCCCAAGTGAGGAAATTGTCCGGTAGTTGATGTGTTGTGGCTTGTGGTTCTGAGGGTTTAGAGTTCAGTTCCTGAATACTTGGGTTTTTTTATCCTTTTAATCCTCAACAATGAAAACCCAAACCAAAACCCGAAAAGATTATGCTAAGAAAAAGTTACTTCATTACTAGACAAAGTAAAAGCCGAAAGGAGGCTACCAGATAATTACAAAAATTACAAAATGAAGTACTTAGCAGTTATGAGTTGCCAGATTTAAGGTAGCCTCTGTTACTGTAACCTCTCCCATCTTTGTGTACTACATGCCTGTAGGTTGTATACACGTACACATTTCAGTTGTATGACTACGTACCATGATTTTCTGCCGGACTACTTCCTCAGTACTTGGAGCAAAAGCAAGCAGACCCTGTAATAGAAGAGGGAGCTATCTGCAGGGCTGCCATTATATTTTTTCGTAGGAGTTGGAAGGTGTTTAACGGAGCACGGTCTCTTCATTATGCCGGGTGGATACCACAGAGAGCCTGGACACAGCTCCTGACATAGAACTGGTGTGTGACACTGAGCAAGCTACCCAGAGCAGTGTTTGAGGCTACGAATGATGTGTTCCTGTCTTTGGGATGGCCAGGTCTTAGACTTCATCTTAACTTGTCTAAGTCTGGAAGTTGGTTTTTGGTTATTCTGAGCACTGTCACCTGCCCCGGGAGTCAGGAGGAGTGCTTTGGTGGGATGCTGTGGATGCGTACACCAGATTCACATTAGGTAACATCTTTGAGTTGTTGTGATAGTCGATTCACTTTACTGGCTCAGGCAAGTTACTTAATTCAGACTATTTCCCTATTTGTAAAATTCCAGTTGTGAGTGTTTTATCATGTCTATATGTTCTTTCACCCATCACAGAGTGCCCTAATACTGTGTGATGGCTATCATGCTGGAGATCACAGGCAAGTTGAAATGTTATGTTTGATGCAACATTTGCATCATACTGCTTAAATGAAGCTGAGTGCCATACACTGTAAGTTAAGGATAATAAATAATGAGCAACAACTTTTTGCCTTGAGCGGTGAGATAGGCACAGTGTGAGAAGAAATGGGTAGTGACGATTAGAATAAAAAATACCGTCATCATGTTTGTTTGTGGGGTTGGACAAGTAAAAGTTACATGGATGAAACTAACTCAAGCAAGAGGGACTCGCTAAACCTTACAGGCTGGGACCAGAAGTGACGGCATGTTGAAGGACAGCCATTGTGTATATGATTCAGCAATGTACAGCACAAACTGTGTAAGTTTAGACGTGAGTCAGCAAGGGAGAGCGGCAAACAGCAGGAAGCTGTGGCTGTCTAGGAGAGGGAATACAGTAATGGGGTCTTGTGGTGTGTGTGCTTCTTGATGGCAGGTGTTATCTTCATCCGTTCTCCCTTGGGTCCAAACTATTCAAACACAGCATGATACAGCTTATGACATGGGACCACATTGTCTGTCCTCCTCCAGCTAATAAACTGAAAGCACTAACTCCCCCAATTATTTTCAGAGGCGAATCAGGGTGGATTAAACCTTGCAAGAAATTGTTCCGTTCCCCAGCATGTCACTCCTCTCCACAGTGCTGCGAGCAAATGGGTGCCTTTTGCAAATGGGCGTGATTTGGAAAACTGCAGAGGAGGAGAAGAGAATATCCAGGTGGCTTTGATGGCTTGCTTTTTCTTCCCAGATTGAGAGGTTCTGCCATTCTTGTCATCTAGAGAGTTGTGTTTGTTCCGTATCCTGGCATTTTAGGTAGCACGTACATACTCTAGCTGCTTTCCTTTCTTTTCCCAGTCATAGTTTGGAAAAGCTCTTTCCAGCCTCATGGCCACCAAAATATGTAACAGGCAACTGAAAACCCTTTAGAATGAAGTAATTTCACCTACTTGACCAACAACTAACTTGAGGCATGTCCCAAGGCTTTCGCCTTCCTCCTCACCTTGCCAGGTTCAAACATGAGAGCATCATGTTGGCTCAGGCAGATGTCTAAACGTTAAGGTTGTGATTGAACATGGACTGGTTTGGTTGTGCCAAAATTAAACCTGTAAAATGATAAGCAATTAAAAGCTTATGCCTAAGCCTTTTAAGAGGAAAGTTTCTGTTTTGTTGCATATCCACATTAGCTGTAGGCGCACTCAGAAGATTGAGGAAGTTTTAAGATGTCTGATGCTGGAGAAACCTGGAGGTTACCTAAATACTTGTTATTAATCGTATCTAGGAAGCAAATTCAGTGAGTCTATAACTCATACCAGGCAGCTGGGTTTTCAGATCTCCTTCATTTTTAGGGGTAGTAGGGACTAGAGACATTTTGTGTAATCATGCACCATGCCATGCAAATAGAGAGCAACAACATTAAAGAATGTAATCCCCAATGCAATCCCGAAGTTTGTCTTATCAGAGTAACAGGATAGCAGAACTCCTAACATTTCTTTCTGGGAAATGTGTAGTTTCTAATACATGCATGCACTTCCTTTACCAGAAGCAAAGAGCAATGCCGCTTGTATTTTGTTGTGTCACTGAAGCCATCATAACGTTACGACGACCTGCTACTTAAAAAAATAACTAGCCTAATAAAAAACATCTCACCACAGCTGGGTCATGAGGATATTTTTTCCATCTTTGGAATAAAACAGAAAGCAGTTTTATTCTATCTTTGCGGACTTGATTTCCGTATTCTATTTCGGTCCTGATACTAATTAAAAATCAGCTTTTGACTTATGCCCGGACTGTTCCACAGCCGAGAATAAACAAAATTGAATGCATGTTGGACACGTACAGACCTTGCCAAAGGCATAAATTCTATTAAGTGAACCATATTCGGTTTAGAATACTTCTGGGCTAAGCAATTGCTATGGGTAGAGCCTTGTGTTGTTTAAAAAATAAAATTCTAGAATATCATCTTGGTGATACAAAATTATCTATTTGACTGAAATGTATTTGGATGTCTTGTTTATATTGCACCTTTGTACCATTTTTCAGACCGCTCAGTTCAGCTGAGTTTCCCAAACTTTTTCTGCATCCAGCCACATGCTGCACATTTTGTCTCACTTCGTTGTGTGTTACTTTCATTTACCTTATCTTGCATTTTAATGGTTTCACAACTTTCAGTGAGCCTCGACAGCACTGTAGTTTTGATAGGGGTAAGGGAAAATCCCTTTTATTTGCTCAGTCAAATAAGTAAGAGACCATTGCCTGTACTTGCTTCTTGAGGAACAGAACTTGTTTGTTGATTGTTTGTAGGTCTTCCCTATTCTGACTTTCAGCCCGATCTCAATCTCAACTTCCTCTCCTCCTGCAGTTAATTACCGTTCCTAGGTTGTTCTCTCAACTCCTTTCCTCTTTGGGAAGTTGTGTTCGTTAATACAAAACTCAAACCACGTAAGTCTTCCACCCAGATTCCCACAGCTGTTATGTACTCCCCCACCACCACCACACCCCCCCCCAGCGTTTCTCTCTTCCAGCCTTCAACACTGCCTCTTGCTCTCTTTAAACTCCTCTACCCCCATGCAACCTTGTCACCAAGCTCTTGAGAGTTGCTCAGGCAGAGCCCCTACGATCTGCATTCTGGTTGCTCCCCGTGTCTTATACGAGGGCTTGGTTCATAGCCCCGTGTTCCCATCACCAGTTCCCGTCTTGATTTTCTTCTCCTGAGCGTTGGCCTGCGTGTGTCAGAGATGCAGCTCAACCCTCACTTTGTGAACCACCAGTGCACCTGGTGCTGCGTTCCTGAGAGCAGCAAAACAATTACTTAAATATTTTGAAATGTAGGGATGCAGCCTAATATTTAAAGCTATTGTCCTCTTGTTAACATAGAGTGATGGTCTGATGGGATAATCTCCCAAGAGGAAAAATGCATACACTATAAAACTTATTAATTAAGCTTCCAGAACATGTAAAAGAAGAATAAAGTCAAGAGACTTCAGTGCTGCTGTTGGCTGTGAAACAAAGATATGCTGAAGTTAGTGCTGACTCCAGCTGATAAATCCACCCACGTGATGCTGCAGCTAGATCTGAGCTAGCATGTGAGGGACCAGCTCTGGAACCTCTGCACTTGCCATGCAGTTAATCCACAGCTGGATAAAAATCAGTTGCATTAGATTCAGTAACCTGTTGTTCAGTGAGCAGATTTGGCAATCTGTTGTGGATATCTCATCCTTTTTCGTGGCATTTCCAAATGAGTTCTCAGGGACTTTGGCTTTTGAACTGAAAGAGCCAAGTCATGACTGCCGTGTGGTTTAGAAGAATTGCGTAGTCAGTGCTTAAAATAATTATGTAAGAAAAAGCTAATTAAATTTTCATTTCATTTGATGTGTTCCTACGAATCTTGTAGAGCAACTATATGCTAGAAATAGGCACTTGGTAGTAATTGTGTTTGTACTGAACCTGTAACTAATATGTATAACCTACAGGTATCGAAAGCAAATGTTTTTCATAATGATGCTTCCCCAAAAAAATCAAAACTAACATTTGTTAACCCTTCTGAAGGGATGTCAAGTGCTCATGCACAATTCTGCCATTACTCATATATCTCCAGTGTGTCTTGAACTGAGTGCTTTTATCATAGATTAAGTAACTAAAGCTTTGACTCGTGGTGAATAAGAGCATAATGTTATCATAATATTAACTTCAGCTTTATCCAAAAAACTTGGAGTGCTAAGTCTGGAAAGAAAGCCATATATAACTTCTGCGTTTTCAGCTAGAGAAGAGAAAACTGTGTAAGTACATTATGCGCATCCTACATCTTTCATATTCTGGATAAAATACTTTTGGAAAATCTAAAGTAAATGGAAGGACGAACGTGGGGAAAAAAGCTCCAACTTAATTTTCAAGGAATTGTAATCTGGGTTTCAAAAAATTGATAATTTGTAAATAAAATGCAAAATTCTGCTGAATTTATTGATTTAATAGCTTTGGATGTCCTTTTGTAAAACCTAGTTTTAAAATCAGTTACATCTTCAGTTTGTTAGATGTGTAATTAAGGCATTTGAATGGTAATATTGCCCTGAGGCCATTTCAGAGTTAGCCAGAAAGTATTTAGGTGGTGACTGGAACATTTAACGTTTCTGTAGAGAGTTTCAGCAACAAGTGTTGAGACTTTATAGTTGACATTTAATATATCTGGTAAGTAGTGCTCTATGGTTTGAAGAAGTAGCTCTGTGCTTTAAATATTTGTTAAAATACCGTTTTTTCCACATCTTGATAGTGTTATTTTAATTATTTTCTCCCAGAAGTGTTATTTCCAAATATATATAATTTCGATAGCAAATACATTTTAAGTAATGTAGTACTTTAAATTTGGGGTCAGTGGTGAGTTACTGGTTTTTGCTTAAAGTTGTAGAAAACCAGGAGAACATCTGATCTTAATTACATCTGGAGTAACTGTCTGGCAGCTCCTAAGCAATATTTGTTCCTCTGATTATAATCTGATGCATGGTGCAGAAAGTTTATCATTTATTGCTGCTTTTTCTTCCTTACTTTGTATATCCCTGTTGAGATGTTAGTTCAGTATATTTAGACGTATTTGTTTCATCATTAACGGATTTGTTCATGCTGATTTGAATCGTTGACAGGATTAAAACGAAACCAAAACGCTTTTTAACAAGTTATTCTGTACGTATGATACAGTATTTTAAAAAAATCTCAGCAAGGTATGCATTTTGCACTTTTTAAATGAGTTGGCAGTGCTTCTATCTGATGATGAGGTAGGTGTGTTTATAAAACAACTTTTTAGGGCTGACTGTCATGGTAAATGAAAAATTACTTTCCTGGTTCTGTACATTTTCTTCCCCAGAAGCAGTGAAAACATAAATCAATTGGTAGCTAGCAGCTAATTGCTTAGCACTGACATACTTCAGTCAAGTGGGGGCATCGTTGGTCTTTCACAAATAGGTAATATGGCCAAAAGGATTTACTTGTTAAACTTAAGTGGCTGTGATATAGTAAATTACTTGCTCTATTTTTATCTTAATTTGGGAACTCTCTAGCTGCAAGGTGCATAAACAGCATGTTTGTTGTGTATATATGCTTTTAATTATTGAAATTGAATTTGTTGAAAAAATGAGTGGGCTCAGTTCTTTCCCTATAATTCAGACTTTCGATTTATGTCAGTCAAATTCTGTCTGTTTAATTACATCTAAGAAGTTTATAAAGTGACAATATTTTGCTGGTGAAATGAGTGCATATTTCTTGAAAATGTGAGCTGCAATCAGTACGTTCTCTGCTGAATTTGAGAAACGGTGGACAGTCTGAGAAATGCCAGATGCCTGAAATATTTTATTCCATTTTAATTCTTGATTTGTGCTCACAAAAATGTTACTAAAGGTGTCAAAGTACCCTTTTGGGAAATGGTCATTATTAGCTAATGATACTTGTTAGAAACCACCCTCAGAGAACGATTTACAGCTGAAATTCCCTTTCCATGTAGAAAAACTAAAGTCTGGAAGAGGAAGCTCTTTGGGTATGGTTGGAAGTGGCTGTTTAGAAACACCGTGCCTTAATTACCTTTATGCAATCGCGCGCTTAAACAGGAAGAGCGCAGCCGAAAACTTTACGCTGGAGCCTGTATGAGAGGAATGCATTAATCGTGTCGCAGATGCAGAGACTTTGATCCCCACGCTGCAATGGTAGATTTCAACTCGTGGTAAACTCTGCCCCTGCTATGGCTGGCTTTTGATCCAGTCGTAGTGTTATCTTCATTAAAAGTGAAAGGGCTTGTGGGGATGCTTTTCCATGGCTGCATTTTGGGAAGTCTTTTCAAGGGCGTGTATGATGGGCTGTGCAGGACTATGCCTTAAGTATTTCAGCACGGTGCTTCCACTGGTACAGTTCTTGGCCTGTTCTCCTATGTAGATCTGGAATCCTGTATATCTACATCCTTTGGAGACAAGTGCCAAGGGCGACGACTGGAGATAATAACTTGCGATTTGTGTCTTTTGCAAGTTACAGTCATTGTAAACTGACAGCTGTGAAGAAACTAAACTCACATCAAAGGATACAGATCATCTAGTTAGGTCAATTAATGTTAATTCTCATCTTCCATTAAATTCTTTTATCTTCTTCCCTCTCCTCTTTTTTTTTTTTTTTTTTTTTTCAGCCAAGCCCAATACCAAGTCCTGTTTTGGGGAGAAAGCCAAATGCTAGTCAGTCACTGCTTGTGTGGTGCAAAGAAGTTACAAAAAACTATAGGGGAGTGAAAATTACCAATTTTACTACATCGTGGAGAAACGGTTTATCCTTTTGTGCAATATTACATCACTTTAGACCAGACCTAATGTAAGTTGTATACTCTCTGTCTGCGTAAGCTAACTCTCCTAGAAATATGCAACATTTAAGTTTATGTAAAAATCAAATCCCTGTTCATTTCAGGTATTGAACTGTTTTCACCCTTTCTTTCAAGCAGGGGACCATCCTTTCTAAGAAAACAGATTTATGAATGCTCAAACTTTATGACCTCTTTGCTCTCCCTTGTTGGATAAACAACTGTTTTTCCCCTCTCTGTGATTTGTTTTTCTTCTTCTTAATCTTATACAAAGAACTGACTTCAAGATGATTATGAAAATTGTGCCGGTGTTGAAATGAGATGAGAGGAATAAGCCTGTAGCTCTTTGTACGCTGACAAGGACGGATTACCTCCTGGTAAATTTGGTTGTCAAGGCCGGCCTCTAGTCCCTGCCTTAACTTCTTTTTTAGATGGAAAGCTTCAGGCAATGAAACATGTAATCGGTGTTTGTTTATTTATTTATTTATTTATTCCTTTAATTTTCCACACTATTAGTTTTGTTGATTGAATTGCTGTGAAATTGCTAGTTACTTTATGATATTATTGTATGTCAAATTTTTAGATTCAGTTTGTTTTAAAACTGCTGCTTTTATCAAATACTGTACATACCCACTGTGCCATTTTCCCCCTCAGTGACTACAAGTTCCTGAATCCTCAGGATATTAAAGAGAACAACAAAAAGGTAAGAACTGCCAGGAAAAAAAGACATAGCTTCAATTTTGGCTTCACTGCAGGTTTTTATTAATTTTGGGAAAGTGTGGTTGTTTTGTAAGGTCATAACTGCAGCTCACAGAAGGTATTCAACCTCCTGCGGTTCAAATCGGATGCATTATTGACTCTAGTTTGTCATGGTCTTTAACATTCACAACAAGTGCAAGGCTGGCATTAGAGTTTAATATTTGTATGGCCTACATTAACTGTGAAAGCGGAGGAAAGGGCTGGCCAGCCTTCTGTGATCGCTCCTCTCATTTTTCCAATCAGCCACGTAATTAAAAAAAATGAGAAGCATAGCTGCTCTTGGTTTGTCGTACAGAAGACTTCTCTTTCTGTTGCTTTCACGGGGCTCCGTGCATCGGTCTCGGTCGATGTTGCTTTGATGGTGATTTTTATATTTTTAAAGATGAAATTTTATACCTACTTTTATACTGCACAGCTGAGTGAAGTAGTGGATGCAATATGGAAAGTTTAGGATAACAAGTGTTGAGACAATACTTTGCAAATAAACTAAAATATTAGCAAAATAGTTTACAGCATTGTGCCGAGGAACAGTTTTAAGCCACTCTTTGTACCTTTGTGATGCAAAGATGTAAAAAGTTTCTCTGGAAGATACAGGAACTCAGTTTGGGGATCACCAGAAGACTTTTTATTTCTGCTCACTATTTTAGACACGTTACAAACTTCGGTTGAGCCCTAGGGACGTGTTTAGAAATGATAATTTTCATGTGAGTCACTGATAATAAAATTCCTGAAGATCATCTGAAAATTTTTTTTAAGTAGCGGCCTTCTCAGCACTGTGATTTTATTTTTATACGGTTTTAAAAACACTAAATTGAATTGGGATGAAGGTATAAAAACATACTGTGAATAAATTAATTAGGTTCAATATTATATAGCAAATATAACTAAAGAGTATTAGATTGTAGATATGTGGAATTTCTGAAAGCGCTTTTATAAAATTCATTTGTGTTTATGGTAATTATATTTTAATGTGCCTGCACACTTATGTGTTAGCCAGGGAGTTACTTGTCTTTAAAATAATACTTAAGTATTATAAATAATGAAATATCTCTGAGCTGCTGTTATCTAATGACTGATTTGGCCAATGATATCTTTTTCATAATAATACGGGTCTTACGATACCTAAGTGGATTATCCGTGACATCACAGTGTTTTCTGTGACCATATGTTTTTGTACTTCAAGTTTCGTTGAGTGTCTGGGCTAATTAAGCCGGATTATAAAAAAGAAAAAATAGATTATTAATTAAAAACGTTAGTGGTACGATCAGTCATCTTTTCTTTATGAAACTGTGATGGCAAACGGTGAACTTCTTAGCCCATCTCTCTAACAGGGTATAGTTCCCAGGATTGAAGAAGTAAGGATTGTTGTTATTGTGCAGTTTTTTTCTTTCATCACTTTGCAAGCCTTCGCCTGACAGCTACATTGAGTATCTCAGTTGCTTCCTGCAGATTTATTTCCTGGTCTCACACAGTTCTGCCTGATAACCCCGCGTGCCCTTGGTTGGAGTGAATGCAGCACTGGCAACAATGGCTGCNCCGTG
The DNA here is from genome assembly GCA_013389945.1 of Fregata magnificens. NCBI lineage: Eukaryota > Metazoa > Chordata > Aves > Suliformes > Fregatidae > Fregata > Fregata magnificens. Next base: position 79,416 of record WAAD01030237.1, on the reverse strand, counting down.
CAATTACTGTGTATAATTACGCATTGAAATGCACCGTTACAAAAAGCACATCATCGGAGTTTCTTTATAACGCACACTAGTTAGTCATTTGCCAAATTGGTGCTGCCACTGATACTGAATAAAAAAGGGCATTTACCTGTGACATCTGATCTTGGCCAATATGTCAGTGTGTTACATAGTTGGGAAATGGTTGGAATACTGCCTGTGGTGCTTGTGCTGATGGATCCCAATTGATGTCTGTCAATCAGCTTGTCAGTAAATTAAAAAAGAAAAAACTTCATCAGGAGATAGCTAAATAGGTTTAGTGTCCTGAATATACATATGCGCGTGTGTGTGTGTATGTATGTATTGTAATTTCCACAATATAATTATATCTCTAAACCCCCCCCCCCCAAACCCCCAAAAAACTACTCCAGATTACATTAGCATCAGTCAAAATTCAGATATATTTTTGGTGCATTGTGCTCATTGCAAATTCAAATTTCTGTGAGGAACAAAAGAGAAACCAGGATTATCTTTGAGAAGATTAAAAACATTACAGGGATACCTCCCCAGCTGATCCAAAGAGTTGTGGTTCTACTTAAGTGTCATATATATCTAACTATCCATGTAGCTTTCCCAATAACGTTAACCAACTAATTTTATTTACTACGTCTATTTGATTGTTAGTAAATAATAATGAAAAATGTGTTAAAATTACAGCATACTGGCAGTATAGTCCCTTATCAAGAATAGACATTTTTCATATTGCTAATAACATGTCCTGCACTTTAAAAATGTGAGCTACTAAACTACACTTGGCTGCAGCTTGGAGGGGATGAAAGGGCGAGAAGTGGAAGGGTACAACAGTATGGTTCTGCTAATGAACTTCTGGTTTTAATTACTTTATTGTTTAGAGAAGCTTGTTTCATTTGAGGGATTATTGTGTGGAAATAGTAATATATCTCCTGGATGTTCGGTTGGCACTTTCAATTTTTGCGATGCTTTTTTTTTTTGCCTTTTTTTCCAGTTTTTGACCATTTCTACTAAATTCCTCAATACACTTGCACTCGAGTGATTGTCTTGACAAACCATTCCATTTCACAAGGAAGGAATCCTTTTAAGATATACATTTAAACAGAAGAATTCAGAATTACAGGGATAACATTGAGTCAAAATGAAAAAAATTCCTTACCTTTAAGCTGGCAGCCATATTTTTGTAACAGGCGTTCATGCTCGCTTCTACTCTTTGACTCCACAAAATCATAAGCACGTATTTAATAGTGTGTGTAGGAGTTGCTTGTTGACCTTGGTAGGATCATGCAGGAACATAGTTAAACATGCATATAAACATTTGCAAAAATCAAGGCTTAGTTATGCCCCTGTTTAACAAAAAGTAATTTGACTTGGAAAATTTACTCTGTTAGTACCATGTTATAAACTAGTTACAAACGAGTTAGAAACACTAGGCATTTATAAATACACTGGAATATCAAGAAGCTCCCGGCTTTTGTAACCATGAAGGAGAACCCATCGCACGCTGCTATATGGACATGTACAGAACATACGATTGCTATTTATAGAACTAACGACTGTTTTACAGTTGTGTGCCAGTGTAGGTATCTAGTGCACTTTAGAAGCAGAGAAGGAAGAATGTGTATTGTCTAGAATGAGAAGGAAAGGGGATAGGAAATAAGTATCTGGCATCAGTGGAAAACTATTGTGTTTAGTCCCAAGCATCACTAGAAGAACCGAGCAGACAGTAAAAAGTGATTGCAGCTGTGTCAAGAATATCCATCTTTCCAAATTCAATCCTTCTGCTGTAGCATTACGCATTCTAAGCAAGTGCCTTTCCTAACAACTCTGAAACACTGTCCCCACCTTCATTTTACAGACCCTGGGAGATATTCCTAGGATTTAGTTTTATTAGCATATAAATAAGAAATTAAGAGTATAAAGGAGTTCAGGTCAAGTCATGTCTATGGACTTTGGCTGCCATAGACTGCTAAGCCCATCCTTAGGTCTTTTCATTCTTCAGATGGTAACTCCCACTACCTTCAGTGTGGGATAACAGGTTATTTATGCCACTGAATCAGCACTGACCCACTTAAACAACAAATCCTGGTGTTACCTTTGGTCCACAGGACAACACAGCTGGCTTGCTATGCTTTCATACCCAGCCTGTTTTCTGCTGGCATATGAGCATTAATCATTCCCAGTACCCGCCGTGGCTTAGGCTGACCACCCAAATCCCTGCACTGCTCTCCTTTAACTCTCCTTTCTCTCTGCTCCTCAAGTCTGTTTAGTTCCACCTCTCTTGTCTCCCTCTCCTCCATATCCAGCCTGATCCTGATCCTCCAGCTCTGTGTCCCAAGATCAGATAAGTGACAGCTGTCCCTCTTCTAACATCCGAGTTCTTTCCATTCCCTCCCACCCATCATTTTCCTGCTATTCTGCTCTGTCTGGAGCTTTGTATCAGCAAATACAACATTCCTGTTTTCCACTGCTACTCCTATATCTAAGCACAGCTCTGCTTTTATAAATGGCATAACAATCTCTCATACTAAACCCTCCCACGAAATGATACCCCACAAAGAGCAGCAATGATTTTAGGCCAAATCATTTTGCACGGGGAGAGCCAGAAGGGCTTAAAAATAAATTATTCAGATAATTTCTATGTCTGCATAAACTCTCTGAATCATTTGTTACAGAGATATAAAAATTACTTCACCAAAAATGCTTTGGCAAGTTATACCTGAGCATGAGGGGAAGCATACAAAATTTTGGGAAGATAAATTCCAGCTCTCAGAAGCAGAGTTTGAAAAGTGGCTGAAATGAAAACTTATTTGACTCTCAAGTAGAGAATGACTCCAGTACGTTGTAAGGGGAATGAGAGCACCTCCTTTTCTCAGAGCAAGTAAAATAACCTGGTCTGCGGGAGCTGGCCAGGCCAGACCCACGTTCTAACTCACTGTTGAACATTTACCGGTATGAAAACCAAGAGGGTTAAAAAATCGTAATTGATTTCTCTTTTCTTTCTTTCTTCCACCCTTCTAAAACTAAATAAATTAAGGAAATAGTGTAAAACTGGGGTAGAGTTGAAGCCAGCGATGTCTGTTATTGTCTCCTTGCGAAAGGGCAAGTTCTCGTCCAAGTCTTAAATTTAGCATCCATTTTTGTTCAAAATAGTATAGGGACAACTGTGAACATTTTAGACCCCTTCAGAAGAGGGTGAAAAGGAGCTGCAGAATTACTGGGGGAGGAGAAGTCTGAGTGCTTTAACTGAGGGCATCTACACTAACAGGAGGCCTTTTTAAAGGCTTCCTTGAAACACAATATTGTCTTCCAGGGTTAATCCAGGATAGTAATAATTAATTGTAAATTGAGAAATGGCTTTAATTCTTCAAAACTAGAAAAACCTGATGCACCAAGCCCACTCACTTAAAGGGCTAGCAGAAAGAAGACAATGTGGCCTCACAAAGTGGGAGGCTTGCAAACTGTTTAGCTTTTAGAAATTATAGCGAAGTGGGAATGAAATTCACTCTCTTGTTCTTACGAATTTAGCATCAAGAAATGTTTTTAAAAAGCATTTGTTTGCTGGACTAGTATGATTTATGTTTTGTATCAAGTAATCTGTGGTGATGTTCTTTTTGGCTATCTGGACATAGTTTTTCATCAACACAAATCACTGCAATTACATGACCAGTAGAAGGGAGAAGGTTGATCACCTGCGATAAAGCCCAAGATGGATTAGTGTCGTGTTTCTTATATCTTTGTTCCTTATCTTGAAAAGCCATCCTTAGTTGCTTTTTTCTGGTCCAACTCTTACGCTTTTTTTAATTTGCTTGTTTCCTGCTACTTGAGTGAGAACCATTTAAGATATTGGTAGGTTTTCTTAGTGCAAACAGAAGGGCTTTTAAGTTGCAGTTTCATGAACATCTTTTTACTCATGAAAGTGGCATCATTGTGAGTAACCAAAGATTTTATTATAGTATGGTAGTATGTGGAAAATATTTAAAACAATGCCATTTGAGTGTCTTTACTGGTCATATTCTCTTGATTTGCATTGCTATTAAGATGCCCTGGGAGATATCTGGAAGCCATCGGGAAAAATCGATGAGTTCAGATTGGACTGTGCAACAAAAAATAGTAACTACTGTACTACTGTAATGAAGCCAAAAGAATAATAAGTAATAGAGTTGAACCCATACTGTAATACTGGATATATTTTAGGCTTGCTTTTTTTGACTGAAACTTGCACTTGCATTCTTGAAATGTTATGATACATAACAAACTGCTGCATTGTAATCTTTATTTTGTCTGTTTTTAAAGGCATACGATGGGTTTGCCAGTTTAGGAATATCGCGATTGCTGGAGCCTTCTGACATGGTTTTATTAGCGATACCTGACAAACTGACTGTTATGACCTATCTCTATCAAATAAGGGCACATTTCTGTGGCCAAGAATTAAACGTGGTTCAAATAGAGGAGAACAGTAGTAAAAGCACATATAAAGTGGGTAACTATGAAACAGACACAAACAGTTCTGTCGACCAGGAAAAATTCTATGCAGAGCTGAATGACCTGAACCGGGAGCCCGAGCTGCATCCGCCAGACAGTGCCTTGGCGGACTTTGCTTCTCAGGACGACTCTGTATTTGTAAATGACAGTGGTGTTGGTGAATCTGAGAGCGAGCATCAGACTCCCGATGACCATTTAAGCCCAAGCACAGCTTCCCCTTCTTCTCGCAGGACTCGAAGTGACACAGATGCGCAAAAATCCCAGCAGAGCTCTGGAAGGACTTCTGCGTCTGAAGATGTTGGGAAGTGTACCAGTACAGATACAACGCACACGCAGCCTACGTTGGGAAGGAAGAAATTGCTGATAGCTGACACTTTAGACTTGAGTGACTTGGCACATGTCAGTGATCAAAAAGAGGACGTGTCTCCCACAGTTGCTTGTGAAGATAACGGCAAGAAGAGACACCAGAGCTCTGACAGTACCATTGGTTTCTCAGAGCAAGAAAAGCTGGGACGTATAGGATCCACAGAGAGCACAAGAGCAGATCCTGGTTCACCTGTCACAAAGCCGAGTTTATCTCCTACTTCTAAGCTTGGCTACTCCTGTAATAAGGATACAGATCTTGCAAAGAAACCGCATGCTTCTCCAAGGCAAGCAGAATCTGATTCTGACAATGATGCCAGAACGGCTCTAAATCATGCAGATCAAACTGCAAAAACAGCCCAGGTAAGAAATTCAAACTTTCTGTATGCCTGTGAGTCAGGATGGAGATGCTCTTCAAGTTCTTTCTCCATGTATGTAATTTACACCGTATCTTCAGTATAAATGGCAAGGTGGGCGGTGTATTTTTATTGTTGGGCAATAAATACTTTGACTGAAAGTAGGTGATGCTGAAAAAGAGCCATTAAATGAAAAATTAATTTGTAGGGATTGTCCTATGGTTAATCTTTCCAATCTCTCTCCAGTTACAGGAAGTAACATTGTATTCTCAACCAGCTCAAAGAAGATGGTTTTGAGGCTTTTGCCACCTTTCTTCTAAGTATTGCATGCTGAAGCAAAAATTGGAAAAAGACTTACCAATTCATTGATCCATGTTAAAAAAATGTAAAGTTTTTAATACGTTGAAATATACCAAACATATTTCCAAATCTTACCTGAGAAACCACATGGCCTTGTGAGCATAGCCCACAATGGTGAGGCAGAAACTCCAGAATATTAAGTTATGCTGTTCACTGAGTGGCCTCGAGCACGTTACTTAACCGCAATATCATTTTCCTTCCTATAAAGATAAAAAGGATACGCCCACCTGCCTTGCAGATTTATTGTGAGGACGAACGTTGAATATTATATAAATGCTGGGTATTATCAGTAAATAGTATCATCACAAAAATATGTAAAAAATGTTTTCAGCCCTGTTTACAAAAACGCCAAAGCATGCTTATGATTTTACCCCTGCGAAGAGCTTTCTTGAGTTTTGGCTTTGTTCAGCTTTGTGCCGTTAGCTCTGATAAAAAAAGAATATAGCCAGTCTTTTGGTAGTGTGGATTCCTTCAAATATTTTTACATTTTATTCCTGAGTAAGCGCCATAAAGATTGATTTTATTGCAAGAGAAGCAGTCCATGGATGGGTGATAGTGGCCAAATGTTAGTTCCATAGCCAGCTGATTTCTTTCCTTTAACTAGTGAAGTCTCGTGAAGATTCTCTTCATCATCATCTTTGTGTAGTGGATGAGAAAGAAACAATTTGGCCCATACAGTATAATAGAGCAGGATGAGACAGGATGTCTCCTCTAGGAAGGTTTTCATGTGCAAGGCGTAATAGGCCAAGAAAAGGGAAGAGATGGCTTTAAAGTCGGTTCTCTGTTGTTAGTCTTCTGTGCATTTGCACATGGTAATAAAATCTCAGATGTGAGCATCAATCTTAACCTTGAACACTCAATTGAGGGTTAGAGTCAACCGCCTCAATTTCCACGTGGTTGTTGCAGGAGCACAACCTGCAACATCTGTCCCAGCTCTACCTTGGGGTAAAGGCCTAGAGACACATTTTCCCAGAGTCTTCACAGTTGACCTTGACTAGTAAGTCAGCGCTTGGGAGTATATATTTATGGGAGCTGCGCATGTTGCCTCTGCAGAAGCCCCCCTTCTGTTATTTTTACTCTGCAATATAATCAGTCATGTATACGAAGAAGGGACTTTCTTGTGGATATTCATAAATGAAGTAGAAGCAGATATTTTTGCAGGTTTTGTGCCTTGTACCCAGCCTCTTTGTGTTCAATTTAAGTTATAAATGAGCGATACCCATATAAGTAGCTAACGAAGCATTATATTTGCATACATATTAAAGTAAATAAGTAAACACGTAGCACGTTTAACATAGCTTCCATGAAGCCAATTATTTTTTTTTCCACAGTTGCAGTTTAAAGGCATTAAAAGTTGATAGAAATTAAGTTTTAAGGGGAGGGGAGAGAACTCTTATTTACATTATAAAGGCCTATGACTTTTTTTTTTCATTTTACATTTTGATCATCTTTACTTTTCGCTTCTATAGAATGCTCTGTCACCTCATGAAGCTGTAATCCATGTGACTCCTGACCTTTATTATATAGGAAGGCTCCTGGCTATTAACTACTGTATAAACATTAAGTGCCCTGAGGCTGCCTTGCTGTTAATTATATTTTTTTTTTTTTAAGCAACGAATGTTGTCAAGACAGGAAGAACTTAAAGAACGAGCAAGAGTTCTGCTTGAGCAAGCAAGAAGAGATGCAGCTTTAAAGGCAGGGAATAAGCAGCTAACCAATACGATCATCCCAGCCCGCAATAAGCAGCTGAATGATGTAAGAAATATTGGCCAGTATGGCAGTTTACATAGTTAAAATTTATTGTATGTGCATATGCTTTGGGGGGGGGCATGTCCTTGCAGAATATTTCTTTTCCACGCTGAATTGCTCTGATGTGTCATGTACCCTTAGTTCACTTTTAAAGCCTGTTTCTCCTGCTGTTATGGCCAACAGAAAGATGCCTTAGACTTCACTGGAAGTAGAGGCCTGGGAGCACCATCTTTGATTGGCACTGCAGTTTCTAATGGGACGAAAAACAAAAGTTACTTGTTAAATGATAGTGAAGCAATTTATGCTATTTTTGATTACTTCTCTTTTTTCAGTTAATGTAAATGCATTCCCTGAGCCTGTGATGTCAGCTACTTGCTGCTTCATAAGTGTTGTTGCAGTGAATGAAGCTGCTTGTGACAGTCTTGTAAAAGAGTTGATGGAACAATTCCTTTTTATCACCAAAGTTGATTATGCTGGTGAGATGGGAAAGTGGAGCTGGGGAATGAGCTCCAGTGTCAAAGCAGCTATGGTTGCACCTCCAGTGGCCTCCGTGGTGACCTGGAAGGATGCATACTCTCTGGAGATGAAAGCTAATTAATTTTTATGCAAACCTTTGCAATGCGGGTTTTGTGATTCTAACTATTGCACATTAGAGACTGTACTGGCAACTGAGAATGTAAATGTAACTGAAAAATAACGATACAGAGAAAGGCTTGAATTTTTACTGATTCACACCTTTCAGAGCCTAGTCCTGACAGGCAGATTCTGCTTTTTACATAAATGGGATCATACAATCAAAAAAATGAAGACAGTGATTTACACGTCTCATTTCATTCTCTTAACTGTCTTGGATCCCTGCTGTACTTTTTTTTTCCCCCCCCTTAACAATTCCTCTCCCCAAACTGACACTTATTTTTTCTTCAAAATATATTCATATATGCAGACAAGTCTTATTTGTACAATGATAACATAATGATATATAAGCAATTTTTTTGTTACTTTGTATTTAAGTTTTTCCTAGATAAGTATATTTTAGTATAAATTTCACTCTGGATTTTTTTTTTTAATTAGTTTTTCATAAAGCAAACAGCATTAAAGGAGGGATACTATAGGCAACTACTCAGGCAGGAACAACTGTAATTAAAGTTGCCTAACATTTTTTTATTACAGGCTCCTATTTTCAAAGGTTTTACAACTTTGCTACTATTTCATTGCTTGAGCTGAAATTCTCCCCATCAGCTCTCTGCCTCAGGGTAATTTTTTTTTTTTTTTTTTTTAACTTCAGAAAAACCCTGTTCAACTGTTTCTCTGTATTAGGTTCGATAAAGCATTGTTTTATCCATGTTAATAATGTCTTACGGGAAGAAGGTTCCATCCCCTTGAAAAATCTGTTCAAAACAATCAAAGTCGTGTTAATAGCACAATCTTGTCAGAGAGCCTTGAAGTTCAGAAAAGTTGGTAAGTGCCAGTAAAAATTGTCTGTATGGACATAGCACAGCAAGAGCATCTTTTACTGTCGCCCCCCTAAGGATCAGGGCCCATTCTGTTGCAGATCATAGTATTGGAAAGCAAAACTCTCTCTTTTAGACTCGAACTCCTGCTGAAGAAATCCAAACAGGAGGAAAAGGAGCCACCCCACTGGCATGCAGAGGGGAGGTGCCCTGGGTAGACGGAAAGGAGGTAGATAGCAACATGAAGTTAGACAAAAATAAAGACTGTGTCTAGGCCATGAGAACCAGCTGAAGGTTAGGAGATGGGGACAGAGTTTTCAGGGTGAGAGTCAGGATTGCATAGTTCAGGCAGCTGGATTGCCCATGGGACCTTATTTCATTTGTTACAGAAGCTGAAAAATGAATTAGAGGCCTGCAGGAAAGGGAAGGGCGGTCTTTTAGGGCCACTCTGCAGAGCCAAAGTTTCTTGCTGCCTCCATCAGAAGCTCCTTACAACGTTGCAAAGGTACCTTCAACACAACATACTCAAGGTGGCAGATTCCTTGATTTCTGATTTCCAACCCAAGATTCTTGGGGACTGATTTCTGGAAGCTTTGAATGCAGCCAGCTGTAGCCAAGTCAAGGAAAACCGTGCTGTGAATGAATGGTCCTGGCCCCTCTGAAATCCTGGGTGCTCTGACCAAACAGGTAATGGGCTCTCTTGACTTGAGTTGGCTGTAACGTAAGAATAACAAAAGCTCCTCAGCTCAGAAGGGTGTTGTGGAGGTGTAATTTGGAAACTCTTTGATACGATAGTGAAGAGTGCCACGGAAATGCTCTGGAAGAAAGGAATAATTCTGTGTTCAGAGAAAAGTTTGAATAGCGTATTTTAAACAAGGTGTAGGGTAGACAGTGAATGATGAGGGTAAAGTGGGATATTGAACAGTTGTTCATTCACTGAGCACTGTCAGTCATGGCCACTGAAAAAGACAAGTATCCTGTAGCAAAAAAAAAAAAAGTATGAGGTATGCAATTAAAGACTATATGAAATGAGAGCCAATGCAAGGTTGTACAGCTGGTGTAACTTCGACATTTTCTAACTTTTGAGTGCTTGACTTACCAGCTCAACATTCTCCTAATGTATTTCAGTGGGAAACATGCATTGTGAAAGGGGCATGTCTTTAATGGAGGCTGGTATAGTATTCATACTTCATATAGTAGATAAAGTTAATATATAATAATATATATTATATAAAGCAGTATATAACATATACATATGTTCTATACATATCCATACATGTGTATGTTCTGAATGAGGACTGTTGTGGTTTAACCCCAGCCAGCAACTAAGCACCACACAGCCGCTCGCTGACTCCCCCCACAGTGGGATGGGGGAGAGAATCAGAAAAGTGAGAGAACTCCTGGGTTGAGACAAAGGCAGTTTAATAAGTAAAGCAAAAGCCATGCACACAAGCAAAGCAAAACAAAGAATTCATTCACTACTTCCCATCGGCAGGCAGGTGTTCAGCCACCTCCAAGAAAGCAGGGCTCCATCACACATAACGGTTACTTGGGAAGACAAATGCCATCACTCCGAATGTCCCCCCCTTCCTTCTTCTTCCCCCAGCTTTATATGCTGAGCATGATGTCATATGGTATGGAATATCCCTTTGGTCAGTTGGGGTCAGCGGTCCCAGCTGTGTCCCCTCCCAGCTTCTTGTGCACCCCCAGCCTCCTCGCTGGTGGGGTGGGGTGAGAAGCAGAAAAGGCCTTGACCCTGTGCAAGCACTGCTCAGCAGTGACTAAACCATCCCTGTATTATCAGCACTGTTTCCAGCACAAACCCAACACATAGCCCCATACTAGCTACTGTGAAGAAAATTAACTCTATCCCAGCCAAAACCAGCACAGGGATGTATGTACACATCAACATATAGATTAAAGATAAAATACATTGATTTCTGTTTTTCTTTAACATATTTGATCTTCAGGGAGAGGGGACCTTTCCATTTGACGTAGTTATGCCAGTTTACTACGGGTCATTGCTTATTTGATTGTTAGAAAATGCTACAGACTTATTTCTGTTCAGTGTTTTCTGGTCATTAAGGTTAATAATAAGAACTTTGACTCAAAGCAGTGTTGTATGTGTTGGTGTGCAGTAACGTGTGTTATCCAAATGAGAGTTACGATAATGAGAATCAGCATTTAGGAGTGGGAATTGGACTAGGCTCATTTTTGGGATGGATTGAGAGGGATTCAAAAGAAAATAGTTTAAAATAGGAAGATCTAATTTTAAATGAGAAAACTTTAAAGAGATAGTCCAGGGCCAATACTTTCAAAAGTAACTCTTGAAGTTTGCAATTGCACCTTTTTTGATACCTTCACGAACAGAGCTTTAAGCAGCCCAGTCTTTCAGAGTGTGCTCTGAAAATCAGTCACCCCAGCTAAGCTAAGCCTGCAGAGTCGTTAGTTACTTTCGATAATCTTGTCTCAGAGGCCTTGCTGTTACCACTTTACGTTTGTCATATGAGAACTATGAATCGCTGTTTTCTTAGTAAACAAGTGAGAACAATATACAGTACGTGGGGTTGTGTTGCTGCTTCAGGTCAACAAAAGGGAGGAAATTTCCAAGTCTGTTCCATGGTCATAAATACAGGTTACTTGGTATGTGCTCGCCTGATTTGTTTTGGTAAAAGTCTTTTTAAAAAAAAAAACAAAACAGTGTTCCTGTTTATCCTCTAAGCATAGAGCAAATACCTTAGACCTGCAGCCTAAGCCTTACCCTTCCTTTGGCAGAACCAGTATTTGGGGGGGAGGGCGTGGGGGGGGTGTGTGTGTGTGTGTGTGGTGTTCAGTAGTCATGTGCTCTGGGCTTGCTTTTCTTTTTTTTTCTTTTTTTTTTTTTTCCCCTTTTTTTCTTTTTTTTAGATCTCTGTTGTCTCTTTATTGACCATTAACTCTCATGAAGTACTGGCTGTTTTGCCATGACATGTCCACTCTCTTGGCTCTTTATCGCTTTTTCTTGAGTCTTCTTTCTTGCTGCAATGTGCTTCCATCTTCTCATGTTTGTGCTCTGTGGTTAGGCCCATGTCAGCATTCTCACTTGCTTTACTTTTTTTTTTCTTTTTTAACTCAGAAATTGATGAAGTTGTGGGAGCAGAAGGTTAAGGCACTGAATTTGCTCGTATACCTGTTACCTCAATCCCATTTTCCTCTGAATCACGTATTTCTCATTGCATCCCAAGTTGTATCCTCTTCCCCTTCTTTAGTTTCTGTCTTCTTGTTCTTTCCTCTCTCTCAGACTGTATTTCAGCTGTCTGCCCTGGCCATTTCAGCTCCCCTTCTCCTTTTTAACCTTTCTTAATACCCACTCTCTTTGCTCTTTCTTCCCTTAGATATCTTCCCTCTGTGCCTTTTGCCCCATCATCTTCCATTCCTGTTCAACCCGCCTGATTTAGTCCCATCATACTCTGCTTGCTTCCGCTATTTGTATCATATTAGCCCCTTTTCTTTTCTCCTGTTTCTGCCCTACTTGCAGCGCGGTAGAAGTTTTTTCACTGTTAGGTCTGCTCATTTGGTGCTTCTCAGAAGCCTTCAATCTGCAAGCTGTATGCATGCCAGCCTGTATGGAGGTACGTAAACCTGTAGGCAGGTGTTTAAAGTCTAAGAAGAGACCGCATGGATCAGAAACTCCTTGAAAACATGCTCATGGTTTGGGAGGATCATAGAAATGCCCTTAAAATTGATGCTGCCTTTTGGAGACTGGAAGAATTAGCTTAAGAGCTCTGTGAACGGAGTTACTGATCCCCTCATGGATCCCTTTCTCTATGGTAGGTTTATAAACAGCTCAGCCTTTCTGCTTGCTTTCTTGATGTAGGTGTGCAAGTAGTGACTCTCTTACAAGATGCTTCTGTCATTTCCAATCTGGTATAGCAGCTGTAATCACTTAGCTTTTAACCAGGAGAGCCTTTTTATTAGCTTACTCATTTTTATTTAACTCACCTTTTCTCATGATGAATATCACAGGGCTAGAAGGGACATATCTGCTCCCGCCAGATGCTGTAAAATATCAACCTGTAGTGATGGTTGTTAGCAGCGGTAGCTTGGCTTGGAATGAGATGTTGGAAAGGCGAGGAGACTGGAGCTGGTCTGTGCAACCTAACTGGCAAAGTGGCAGGCTCACAAGAAGTGGGAAATATTCAGGAGTCACAGGGCTAAAAGGTCTTTCCAGCCGGGAACCCTCACTTGCAGAATGTGGAGTGGAATCCATAATTCTAGAATCTCAGCCTAACTCCACTGTCAGCAAATATTTGCAAAGGCTGGTGGCAAAATGTTTGTCTTATTCTCCTTTAATGACTGGTCCACATAAAGAATGGAAATTTACTGCAGCTGTCGTTACTCTGTAAACTCAAATGACTATGGTTATGGAGTCAGCATGATTACAGAGAATGGAATTACGAGTTAAGAAATGCACAGGCAACTTTAATTAACCTCCTTTGTGTATATGCATTATGATGCAGTCTTGTGATCACATACTATTTTCCCCAAAGCAATTGTGTCTCATTTAGCTCAGAGGATTGAGGTGATGTAGAAGACTGTTTGTCCAGAGGACCTCTGTCCTTTTGGTTGCAGAAATTGGAAGGTGTGTGGCAAACGAAGCAGGGATAGCAAGGAGCAAAAGGATGTGGTCACGGTTAAGGTGCTTGAAAGAATTAAATGTAATGCTGCCTTTGCCTCGGAGTTCCTGATCAGTACTGCTAAGTCTTTTGAACCAAACTTCTTCCAAGTGGTCATTAATTGTGTACCCTTACTTTCCAGATTGCCATTTGAAGCGAAGGGTTGATTTGCAGATGTATTGAGCATCCAGGTCTGTCGAGGAAATCAATTGGAGCTGTGCTTGAGACACATAAAGGGCTGCATAAAGCTTAGTATACTGAAAAAAAAGCAGGTAATAGGCTTCCCAGAGTGAGCACCCTGTATTAGATCCTTTTAGCTGGATCTCTGTGTCTCAGTTCTCATCCAAAGAACAGGGTAATAACACCACCACAGGGTGTTGTGAGAAGGGAATGTGATTAATGCTTTTGAGGCACTTAAATACCGTAGTGATGAGCACTGTAGAAAAGCCCTTGAAGAAATTAATAATTCTGTCTACAGAGCAAGATTTGAATATTGTGGAGTAAAGAATGGTGCTACATATTGATGGGCCTACATATTGAACAGTGAAAATAAACTGAAGTATTGAACACCACTGGGTGGAGCTCAGATCTGGGCTGAATATCAGGGGATAGTAAAAGTAAAAGGTAGTGCCACAACAAGGCTCTATTCTAAAGGATACAGAGCGGGATGAAAATTAAGATTGTGCTCAGGAGTTTTATTTCTGGCATCTCCTAAATCGTGTGTCAAATTCTTTTAACTTGTTTTTGCAAGGTAGGTAGCTTTAGCAGAGAACGCTGTATAGCGTAGGAATTCATGAAAAATAGTGCTCATCTGGCAAAGGATGTGTTTTTCTCCCTAACATGGGCCACAGATTGTTGCTGAAGTTATTTGGGGCTTGCTTGAGCTAAGGATTCCTCCTTGGTGAACTTAGGTGCAGGACTGGGCCCCTCATATGGATTTGGCCAAAATGGATTTTGCACATTTAGGATCTAGCATAGGTTCTGGGATGCAGAAGTTCAATAGCGTTGATACCTGGAGGGAATCACTCTGTCTTTTGCCTCTTGTGAAATAGGAAAATAGTAATTCTTTCTCCACAGCAGCATTCTGAGGATGAGCACACTAAAAATTGTGGGGACTCCATTTATACAGTAAGTATTTAAACCCAACTTAATATGGACTGAAGGGGTGTTTTCAGAGAGCAATCCTGACGTGGCTGCTGTGCTTAAATGCAACTGTTGCTAGCCTGCTTTCTCAACAGAGAAAGATTTGGTTTTACTTATCTCTGCTACCATTATTTCATATTCATTTAAGCTGAACGACAGCTATAGCTGCCTAAATATATTTAAAAAAAAGGTTTGAAAGAGCAGTGGGCACTCTATTCAGCTTTTGTAGTTGAATTTGCAGATATGAAGTACCTCACCAAAAAGCTGTTACCTCCAAACATGCAAACCCTGTCTGTATACAGAGGGCAGCAGGAACGGGCTATGCCATGAGATCGTTTCTTTCTGCTCAGAATATTGCTTTTTATTACTCCCTTGCTCAAAGGACTTGTTGCAGCTGTATCTAATTCATATTTAATAAGCTCTTTCTACTTCAGGTGTCAATCTGTTTTGCCCATTACTTTTCATTTTCATAAATATCTGAGTGCAAAATGGTAACTTTTTTTGCATCCACAGTGGACTAGTGGAAATGGAAGTCTTTTTAGAAAAGCTTCAGAAAGTGACAAAATCTGAAAGGAGATGAGTTTGTATACTCTTACTTTAATTTTGATTGCATACCTTTGCACAGATATGGGATATGCCAGCTGCAATAAAATAAAAATAAAGCATTCTTTTAAATGCTCAGAAAAAAGCTTTAATAAATGGTCCCATTTATTGTTCATGTCCTGCAGTAATCTGCTGCCCCTCTGAGCTAATAAGCTCCTAACTGTCCCGCTCTAATATGTGACCAAAAAGTAAACTCTAGTCAACATGACCAGAAGTGGTACAGAATGCAAATTCACAGTAGACAACAAATATATTTTAATTTGATTGAAAGATGCCTTAAACTCAAGTTATCATTGCAAGTATTCTTTCCTCCAAATATTTTAACAGGTTCTTGAAAATGAGTACCAGATAGCTTTATTTAGTAGTTTTTATTTCTACATGAAACCAGAATCCCTACTTCTCTTGCATTAGGAAAGGCATCTAGCTCATCAGTGGATTTTTTTTATTTTTTTGGTCGTCTCCTCGGTTGGAAAATAAATGTCTGTGACTGAGGTGGTAATGATAATTCATTTGAGGAAACACTCCCAAGTTGTTCCCATCTTGTTTTTCTTAAAAAACAAAGAGAGAAAAGCTGATCTTTATTAATTAAACATCTAACATGAATTTATTGAGGTGTAGGACTTTGCAGATGGCAACCTTGGTCTTTTAATATTAATTGGAAAATATTGATTGAAAAAAGACTAGTCTGTCATGCTGATAATTGTGACCAGATTTAGATACGATCACTAGATTTTCCTGAGATTACAAAGAAGCAGTTACCATCTAACTGGTAAAAAGATTGAACATTATTTTGGTAATCCCTGAGCTTTGGTAACTTATTCCCTGTTGTTCATTTATATGTCTTGTCTGTATGCCACTATAAAGTGGTTAAATATGGTTTAAGCTGATAAGACTGTGCTGTATAGTATTTACATTTCATGAGCGTTCCAAGTTTTATAGCTGTTTTAACAATATACTTTTCTTTAAATGAAGGTTAGACCTGCTGACTGAACACTTCAAAACCACAACTGAACTGATATTTACTTCTTTATAACGACGTGCTAAGGTTGAGATAGCCTGATCTCATTTCCTTGATGGCAAGAACAAACAAGCTGTTTTATTTAACATTACTCAATACATGAAAAATAAAAGAAATCTGTAACTTTCCAAGAAGGTTCTACATCTTTTGACTTCATACTTGATCTGTTTAAGCACTTTCTTACTATGAAGTTGTGATATTTCACTGTACAAAAATACTGCTATAGACAACTCCCTGACGTAGCTGGGAAAATAAATCAATTAGTGCAAGTAAACTCCTTTCTGAGAAGAATTAGTATGCACGGTCAGTTTTACACCAGGAGGGATTTAACGAATAAAGTGTAACCTTTGATAATGCAAGACAAATGTTACCAGTCTGAGTTTTAGATAGAAATGCTTGAGATTCGCAGCTGAATTTTATTGCTGTTATTTTCATAAGCTGTATCTATTTACACCACTTAAGCATCCAGCCTAAATATATAAATACGCGGTTATTTATCATGTGGATGTAAATTCAAGGTGCTGCGTAGTCTGCAGCCGTAACATTAACTTGCACGCTCACAGAAAATAGGCTGTCAATTTATTAACTGAATTTTAAGATCGTCTGAACAACATTCATTCAAAAACTTAAGCATCTTCTACCCGTTTAGAAATATTAGCAAAAAAAAGGTCTCAGTGTTTCAGAGCTCTCCCTTTGTGTACGAAGCGAGACCCGGGTTTCTTAGCATCTGGAATGCTCTTTTTCTATCGCTGCTAATAACTGTGGACGTTTTCTGTGTGGATGTTCAGTACACGCTGTTGTGAATCCCAGGATGATATCGCCATTACTTAGAGCTGCATTTTGCGTTGCCTATTCTGTTATTGCTCAGCATGCACAAGGGTAGAGTTAAAATCTTTATTCATTTCATTTAAAAATGTTTCTTTTGTTCTCCTTATCATGTTCTGGCTTTCCCAAGGATATATGCCTTGAACGAAAAGTCACATGTGCATTACTAATTGTGTGCCATTGTATTTACAGTTCCTAGTGGTGGCACTGTGAAGCTACTAATTCTTTTGCTTCACTTGATGTAAAATAATCTGAGTGTCTTTGATAGCAGTGAAACAGTATTAATTGTTTTGTACATTTCTTGGTCACTCTTCTTAGGTGGTCTTCATAATCTATTAGAACTTTCAGCCAGATTTTTGTAATGTCATGCCTCCAGCAGTGATTAAATTGGTAATTAATGAACAGTCCTTGGCAACATAAACCACATCCCGTTAATTTTCCCTTTTGAGTTTTTAGAAGTTGTCGTCTCTGTCAGAAAGCATTGCGCCACCTTGCTACGGCCCCTTGGCATGAAACCACAACGGCTTGATTTTTTGCAGCCATTAGTAGATCAGAGCAGTAATTTCACAGTATTTTGGTCAGGGTAATTATAGTACCAAGTACCGAGTAGAGTTGGGAATTCACACAAGAAGTCCAGAAATACCAGGTGAGCTTCCTTGTGTTCACTGGGACGTTATGATTAGTTTAATTGGGCTTTGTTTGATTTCAGCCGCAGAGGCTCTTTGTGCCACGGCACTGCAGCCACTTTCCACTTTAGTGTTTCTGACCTGCATTGACAGGAACTGGTGCAAAAATGAACTCTTTGAAGTGGGGCTCTTTGGAGAGGGCAACTAAAAAAGGGGAAAAGTGATGTGTAAATAGTTTACTGTAGCAAAGCTCAAAACCGGACCGACTACTCTGCGTTTTGCAGGTGATGTGATTCAAGTTCTTTTATATTTTCAGCCAGAACGGATAATATTTCTGCTATGTTCGTGCAAATGTTTAGTAAATTACTGCATTTAAAAGCGCAATCTTTTTTTAATCACTGGCTTCTATATAGCACCTGCTGTTCCACCTTCCTTTGAAGATACAGTCGTTTCTCCCACCAGAAATACTGCGAATCATCTTTTTAGTCCTGCAAACAAATCTGGGCGAATGCATTAATGAGACTGCAGCTGCACTTAGTAGTTCACATGTCACGAAACAGTAGGTAAAGGCATTCATACTTGAGTGACTGACTATAGGTGTAGTGGCCTTCAGCAGTACATTGTGCACGTTAAAGTTTAAGTAGTCACTTGCCTGTTGGCTTCTGAATGAAAGGACTGTCACTGGTCACTTCTCCTGAAGCCTTAATGAAACCAAATAGTTTGCTACGAGTTTGGGCCTAACCATTGGGGTGTTTCATGCAGTCTTGTCAGTTGATGTTCATGAATTGACTTGAACAGAGATCAAAGTGTTTCTCAAAATGGAGAAGCGGGGAGAGAGACAGCTCCTTCAATTGCACCACAAGAGCTAATCAAGCCATCAGTTCTTTATGCACTCNGGGGAGAGGGGGGCGGGGTGTCCCCTCCTCGGCCCGCTGCAAATAAATTACGTGCTTCACTCTTCTGGAGGCTCGTTTTGATAAATTTTATACTTCAGTGTAAAACTGCAATGTTGATTAAATATTTGGGGTTGGAAAAAAAAAGTTAAGGTAAAGGACTCAATGGGCATTATACGCCTTAGCGCTGATTAGAGATCCAAGTTTAAAGCGAAAGAGAAACTAAACTCAGCGTGATTTTTTTGTTTCTTTGATGGCTAATGAACTTTTTTGCTGAAACATTTTAAATTGGATTCAGAAGATAGTTTTTTGAGTGTCAGTTAAAACAAAGTCATGTGAAAATGCCTCTCTCCCTCCCTCCTTCCCTCTCTCTCTTTTTAATTGATATGATTTAGGCAGAGGAAAATGGTAAGGGGGATTTTTCTATTGCAGAAGCAATTTTTAAGGGATTTAGTCTTATTTAGCCTGAAGGTCTTCACACTAATGAGAGCACTTAAGTTACGTCCAGGCGTTGATTAGACAGCTCATCTATCAACTGGAGCATGAGAATTTGTATTTTAGGTACCTTTTATACCTCATAAATGTATATGCTTTTTTTTGTTACTTTAAACTTTATTTTCCACAAATTTTTAATTACGTTCTTTCACATCCAAGGTGGCTGTAATGCAGCTGACGGAGCACGAACGGTAACGGGGAAATACTCTACATTTGATGAGAAATAATATCGAAACTGTATCTGTCGAAATCGGCGTGGCAAATGCAAATTGCTACCCAGATACATTCCTTAAACCGCCACAAGCCCCCTTAAAGTCTAAATACATCTCTTCAGGGAACGCGGCGTCGTATATATTAAAAAATGCCCGACCACCCCACCCCCACCCCCCAAAAATCGTGAACGCTCTCTCTACCTATAGGTTTTGTTGCCGTGTTTAAAACACAATAGTGTCTTAATTATTTTCTGAACCATTCTGAAAAGTACAGCTTTTGTAACTTTTTGACATTTCAGGTTACAAAAAAAAAATTAAAACGTTGCCACCAGCTTGCACTATGAGCAGCCTGTAATAACAGTTAAAAAAGCTTTCTGAACTATTTGACAAGATTTCTTAGTGCTGAGGCCATATGCTGTAGCCTTTAAGCTATTTCTTCCTATCAGTTTCATTATCACCTGCCTCTGAGTCTCCAATATCATCAGTAAGCACATGCAGAATCATAATTATGCCATGTACAAGTTCTTTGATAACATGTACAGTTTTCTTCTTAATTCTTTATCAAATGCATTGATCGTGGCATGTGTGCATTGATCCAGGTCCACCATCTGGCTGTGTGTGATAAGCACAGTGGCATCTTTGCATTTCCACTGTCATTCATTGCGCTACAATTTGGCTGCAGGGGAGTAGTGGCTGGGATTAGCCCTGTTCTGCTACTTACTTGCATTTTAAGTTGACACCTCTACAGCGGCTCAGACCACATTACAAACTGAAACACATACGCACGACTTAGTGATGTGACACTCCTCAATAAGCTTACTCCACTAGCTACTCAACAATCTGTAATTGGATTTGTAGGAATAACAGCAAAAGATTTCCTAAGAATTGCTGGGGACAGAAGGTGAAGTTTTCTCATTATTGGCAAAAGGCTAGGTATAGATCCTAGGCGATTGGTATTTTCCATTAAAAACAAGCTGCCAGCAGTTTGCAGGACATTTTCAAAAAAACCCAGCAAAATAAGATCCAGGGAGGCATGGGATTTGCACTTGTTCTATCCATTCTCATCACATGCAAGTGGACTGGGATCCCGCCACCCTCCCCCGAAAATTAAGAGAAGAGGGGGGGAAAAAAAACAACTTTCGGAGGCGCCCTGCAGCCCGCTCCGCTTTGTTTGGCTGGGAGTGAACCGGGAGCATTCCTCAGGAGGGCACGTCCGTCCTCCTCCCTCGGCGCGGGGTTGCCCGCCCGAGAAGGAAGCTTCCCAGGATGGCAGTCTGAAAGATGCTGCTCTCCAGCTTACGCATCCCATACACTTGCCAAAAGTCTTTGTTTCATAACGCCACTTTTTTTTTTTTTTAAATTATGAAGTCAAGTTTACACAAGAGAAAATCCCTTAAGTGGAGCTCGACGAATGTTGACTCCTACAATGAGTAAGCACCTTCTTTAACTTCTGTCTGTAACTCAGCTGTGGAAAGGCACAGAAAATACCACCTTTAGACTTATTGATCTCAGATGGGACGTTATGCCCTGTCTGGATGATGGCATTATTTCAGAATATTTCTCAGCCTGCACGCTTGAGACCTTGTTTGTGGGTAATGCCAATAGCATTGACAATTACGGTGACAGGCGTAACAAGCTTCTGGATCCCGATGCCTTAGGTGATTGTTGTCCTTAATTATACTTCCCAGATGAGGGAGAGCACAAACTTGCCTAAGCAGAGAAAATTCCAGGGAAGAAGTTAGTGGAGGGCTTTGTCACTGCTTTTGGTTTAGATCGACTTTCTCGATGATCTTTCTTGGGAGCCCCGTCGGTAGGCAAGGCTGCCCTCGCATTGTTTGCCGGGAGAGCGCCTCGCTCTTAGTGTCGGTGCAGGCGAGCGAGAAGAGGAGGAAAACAGAAAGCGTATTTGGAATTAGATATTTCAGCCTGTCCTTAAAACTTGCTGTAGAGCCAAGTGCAGTGTGAAATGGAAATGCTTGCCTTGATCGTCGCGTAGATGTGCAGCTCCTAAAGGGTTAAACGGGTTAAATCTTATTTATCTGAATAGAACTGCAGGGCTGTTTTGCAGAATGCTCTAGCACAAATACCTATGGTTCGCTTTGACGTTACAATTTTTTTGTTGGTTTCTTTACTTTAAATACTTGAACTGTTAGACCTTTTACTTTTTTCTCTGAGAAAGATGTATTTGTACCAGATTAGAAAAGCTAAACTGTTTCTTTACATTGAATAATCAGCCTGTCATGACAAATCTATCTCCTTCTGCATGAGTAGGTGCCAGTTTGACTAGCTTCTTTTAGGCTCACACTGGGTTTTAAGCTGGATCCATGTGCATGACTGGCAGTGCATTTGTTGGGCCAGATCTAAGGAGCCAGAGAGCGTTCAGCTCCTTTTTGCCTACAAAAGAGCAGCCAGACAACCAGCAAGAGGCCTTGGATGTAGCACAAGGTGATACTTACTTAGTCAGCCATTCTTTTTTTCAAATATATGGGGTTTTTTTCATTCAGTAAACTAAGAGTTTCACAATTTCACAATGACACAAGGAATTAAATTATCAGTGGATTGTTTTTCTACAGCCAGCATTCTTCACACCAGAAATACTGTACCAAGTGAATTGTAGGTTTTCCAGAACAACACAGATTGTATTAAAAAATAAATAAAAATAAATAATTGCTGGCTAACGTTTCTTTAAAAATACCTCCTGGGCTTAAGGAGATGTTTTCCATTTTACAGCCACACAACCCCATTTTATTGTGAATTTTGGGGGCTTTGTCTTCTTAAAGGGGACAGCTTTGTTAAGACATTGTTTGTGATTCTTCCAGTTTTAGATTTTGGGCTACTTCTCTTTTCATTCTGTCTTGTCTCATTAGTCCGTCAGTGCCATAGATTGTAAGCCAATAGCTGCTTCTTTATGACAAATGATTTGATACTTTTTGTGATATACATTCACAAAAAAATATTTTCAAGCTGCGTATGGTTTATTGGTAGTAAAGTAGCTGATGTAGACACCCGGCAGAAGGCAGAAAATATCTAAGGTGTTTACGTCTTTCTTTGCTGACCACATCCTACGATCTGACTAGCCACAGAAATCTGAAGCCAATGCACTTTTGTTTATGTCGAGCGTTCCCTGGTTAGCAATTCCTATTTTGCTCGCTACCTGTGTATTTTGAGCTGTTCTGAAACAGTAGTAGAGACCAAACATAAATGTGGTCCCCAGGGTGATCAAAGATTTAATCTGACCAGATGGGACAAACTTGAGAAAGATTTTGACTTTCCACTCTGTTTTGCAACAAGAAAGGCTGATTTTTTTTCTCCTGTCCTTTCTTTGTTAGAAAAGGCAGAGATCAGGCCATCCCCAGAGAAATGAGCAGGTGTGGCCATTTACAAGCATGTCTGGTTATATTATAAACCACCATAAGAAAAGTTTGAAATGGTTTGAAAAGATCTGCTAAACAGTTTTAATGTTTCATCCCAAATCCTATTTACTCAAACAAGAGCCGATCAAGGTCACAGTAAAACCCAGCCTGCCCAAACCTTTAAAGCTCGTGTAATTTTTTTTTATTATTATTTTTTTTATTCTGTCTTCTCTACTAACTGAATAGGTACATTTTGGTAATCCTTGCCTCTGGACAAGCACAGAAGTCTTTTTCTTTCTGAATGGCTAATAACAGAGCCGTTCTTCCTGTCTAATGATGAAAGAGGTGGCAGTCAAGTTCTTTCTCTTAGATGTACTGTGCACTCGGGGCAGACCACAGCCAATTTTGAAACTTACAGCCACGGGAATCGCTCCCCCTCATAGGTACAATTCTGGTTTAATTTTGTTGCTGTGGAGTATCACTAATTTACCACTTTTTTTTTTTTTCCCTCCAGTCTACGGACACTGTAAAGATTTTTTTTTTTTTTTAACATCAAATAAATGCAGTTCACGGGGTTATATTTTTTTTTATAGGGAGAGGTTAATACGTTATCAGACTTCTGGTGTAAACTCAGTTTGGATCCTCCCAAAATTCTGCCAAAGGATGACTGAAAATCCCTGGCAGAGGGGTTTTTTTTTGAACATGTGAGAAGATTGCAGAATTTTTAGTGATTTAAGGAGATGGGTTTTATGGGGGTGGTTGGGGTTTTTTTTTCCCCTGCAAGACTCCACCACTTTCAATACTTTACGGAGTTGGTCAGCTCTCAGCTTCTGCCGCCGCTGAGCGACATTGCTGGCCGGGTAATGATCTCAGAAACTGCCCCGCCAGTGTTTCACATTTTAATTCACCTTCCCAAATCCACGGCATCATTTTTGGCCAAAGTAGTGTCAGTCACTGCCGTCTGCGGCGAGTACAAAAAGGACCCCCTAATGGCAGCCATTTTTATTTGTTTCTTAAGATCCAAAGGCTGCTGAAAGAACAATTGGATAAAGTTGAGGATTGGAGAAGCTTGATTTTCTTGTTCCAGTGAAATGAAACTCCCGTCCTCTTTTTCTTCGCCTTCCCCTTATAAGCCAGAGGCTGCTAGGGGGTTGTAGCTGTGTCAAAGCCGTTGGGATGCCACTGCTGATCACTTTAATTACTAGGACTAAGGAGGATAAAATTAAAAGTAGCACCATTGAAGCAGTGGAAGAAAGCTTGCCGAGATGTCGGTGAACTGTGAAATATAAAAATTGCATACCAATACGTTTTTATAGGAGGGAACAAGGAATTACATTGCTTATTCTTGAAGAGTTTGTCCTTAAATGGTGAAGTTTTTCTCGCCGTGCATCCGCATGGCAGATCTTTAGACCATTACAAAGTAATTGGGGGAAAATAACAGAGCAAACTTTAATGTCTCTTTGGCACGTCAGGTTCGTGTCAGAGGGTGAAAGATTTTACTGAGTTTTCTCTTCAACTGTACAGGAAAAAAAATCGCTGTATGTGTGTCTTCACGGTCCTTTCTTGGTGCAGAGCTTCTCTTCGTGTCTCCTTTTTTTTTTTTTTTTAAATATCTATGTTCATGCCTCCATACCTCTCCCAAGTGCTTTCCTTTCCAAAATCTAGGGGATTGGTTTGCTTTTTAATAATTGCTGTGTACCTCAAAACTTAATCTACCTACTTTTTCTGCTCTCGGTTTTATTGCTCCTTCCACCAGTGTTTCCTCTGCCAAGCTCAGTAACCGAGGGTTCGAATACCTGGATTGAATTTAAGCAAGAACTAGGCTGGGTTTTCTCTTATCCGCTGGTGATGATTGGCTTAATCAGCACAAACACAAGCCACAATAATCTGTGTTTGCTTGGAGATCCCCGGGATGTTAATGACTATGCTAATAATTCAGGATACAAGTTCTCTTTCAGGAGGAGGGGAGAAAAGGAGAGGGGGGAATCAGCCTGCTCAGTTTAGGGCACATGTGTCACAAACACGTAACTGGCCTTATTTTAAACTACGTGGGCTCTAGTAGATTAAATTGTTTGACGTTAAACCACAGGGGAATCTTAATATAAATTTTGCACATTCCTTCTTAAAAGTCATTTAAATCAAACCCACAAGTTCCTATATCCCAGGAATTACAAATAATAGAGATTTGAGCGGTTTTATTTCATGTAAAATTCAATGTAATTTAAGTTACCGAATACCGCGGGTCGAAACAAAATCGGTTGCTGTATCAGTTGGCTGGCTAGAAATAAAATTAAATTGATCTATTATCGTGCGTAGGCGCAGGGGGGGAAGCTTTCCAGTTGTCTTTCTAATGTGTACTTTACCAAATAAGTTTTTGATAGAACTGTTGCTCTCTGCCTTCTGGGAAGTTAAAGGGTGAGAAAGCAAACAAAGCCAATGTGCCATCCCGCTGCCTTGCAGGGCCCAGGCGGAATTGTCTTTCCAAGGGAAGGACATTAGGAGAAAAGTAAATCAAGGCAATCTGATAGGGAATCAGGGTTCTGTCACTCAGAGACAAGATACTGTGCTGTGTCCATATACTTTGTTTACTGTAGGGTTTTATGAGTTGTAACCTGCCCATGCAAGCTGTTAATGAGGCTAAATCTTGCTGCTTGAGGATTGAATTACAGCACACCTCTGGGCTAATGGTTATAAACAGAAAGTCCCATTAGGGCTGCATTCTGATTCAGTCATTTGCATTTTTTCTATTGTGCCGAGAACAATGCTGAGTAAATAGCTACAAACAAACAATTTACATGGAAATGGGTAAAATGTTCCTAATTAGTATTTTGTGCTTGTTTTAGTAATGATTGCTTAAACTAAATAGCACTTAGCAGCAGCTCTCACCAGCATCTGCAGGTGTGGGATGCTCAGTTTCTGGGTTGGTGGGAAGGCTGCCAGGACGGCTCTCCAAAATTAGGCAGTTTGTTATATTCCACTTAGTTCAGGTCAACTGCCTATACCTGGGTTTTGTCCTGGTCATTATGTCAGTAATACGAACTCATCGGCAGATTTGACTTAAAGCCAAACGCTGACTTTGTTGTGCTTATGAGTGTTTCTGATATTGCGGGGAGGGGGAAAACAGTCCTAACTTTGAAAAAATCGTATTTTTAAGGTGAAAACTGAAATTGTTTCCCTTATGGTCTAACGGATTCTTATAGACATCTTTTTGTTAATATTTTTTTTAGGATGGTGGGTTAGTCTTTTCCAAAATTTCATGCTGTAGAACTTTGCTCATTTATGTAACTGAAATATTATTGTGCTTCCAGGATAGTGACGAGCTTTAGTGGGATAGCGCTATCTGGGATGGTTCCAGTATGATCTCTTTAATTACTGACCAAAGCCCCACTAGTAGGATGTTTTAAAGCGATGCAGAGTCTTTTCTGCTCTGGCATCTATTGTTCTTTCATTAATTTTCATTAGTTTATTTTTTTAAGAAAAAAAGATGTATCCATTGAAGTCAAAGGATTAGATTCCTTTCCATGCCCCAGGTTCGATGTCACTTTACACTTCGAAGTCAGCTTGGTGATTGGAGTAACCGAGAGCAACATCTGGCTTCTCATTTGAGTTGTTTGAGTAATATTCTCTCATAGAAGTAATGCAATTTAGTAAAACCATTTTTACAGCGACGGTAAAACTTTTTGTAGTTATTGCTTTGAGAGAAAAGTGTCTGAGAATTTTCATCAAGGTATTTTCATCGAGCATAATTTATAAATGCTTTACATTGCGAATAATTAGGTTTCTAATGCATTAATGATTTGGGGAATGCTTTAAAAAAAAAAATCTGATTCATGGATGTCTTTAAAAATTGTGGTGTGACACCCAACTGATACCGAGCATCCTATTTATAATGTGGGCCAAGCACCATGCTGTAAACCAGTTACTATCATGACGATCAGATTGAGAATGAAATTGCATTTCTGTCAATTACTGAGTTGGCAACTGTTCAATATATCTTAGCAGCAAGATGAAGAGCGGCGTCGGCAGCTGAGAGAGAGAGCTCGTCAGCTAATAGCAGAAGCTCGATCTGGAGTGAAGATGTCAGAACTTCCTAGCTACAGTGAAATGGCTGCAGAAAAGTTGAAAGAAAGGTCAAAGGCATCTGGAGGTGAGCTGAGGAACCTTGTATCTTATTCCTATGGCAACCTAGAAACCAGAGACCTTTTTGGGTATCACTTTTATTCACACTTCAAAATGTTGTTGTTCATCAGGTGCATATATCAAAAGACCTGGCCGTAGATATGTTTCCTAAATCAGCGTTGTGTCACTTAATTTCCAACAATTAAAAGAAAAGCATATAAGTGACTGAAAGAAGATGATGTTATGTGAACAAGTAGCTGGTATTGGTCCATTATTTACAGATTTGTCATTACCCACAGTTTTTTAGAATTTTATGATTGTTGGCTAAAATCTCTTCAATGTATATTTTTCTATAGGAGCACGGACGTAATTTTGGGGGAAAACAACATTAGAAATACTTAAGAAACTTTACTTTGTATTAAATGTGTTCAAAAGACTGCTTGGGAAGAGAATTTTAAAGTCGGCCCACAGGAGGTGGAGGCAACAACCTTTTGATTTTAAATGGCAGTCTTTTGACATACCACTTGCCTTTACAGGTTTTGAGTTGTAATATTGCTATAATGTTATTAAACTGACTTTGAAATGTCATTAAAATTCATATACCTGCCAGTGCTATGAGCTGGAGTAATGTAGTGTCACTCAAACTCAAATGGGTGCTGAGCACACGTTTCAGACCAGGCTTCTTGCTCTTTTAGTGTCTTCTACATATTCTAAGGGGAAATTGTGTTTCTCGTACTAACACGTAATTGTAAGCCAAAGTGTCAGGAAAATCCAGCTTTACGTTCACAATGCATGTAGATTTGACAACAATATTTTTTTCTTCTCTACTACATGTATTTTATATGCATATATATTTAAATATAGTCTTATTGCACCCTAAACCCTGCACTTCTGTTCCATTTAACGCTAAAGAGAAAAGCGGTTAGTTGTACGTCCCCCTTTAGGTCTGGTCTTCGGTTTTCCTCTCTTTGCCCAGTAAACCAAGCTTGCCAACATAACTCTATTTCGTGATAAATAGGGAAATTACATCCTTGATGGGGAGGGAGCAAGACAGGCTGAGCAAAATGGCACAGTACTTGTATATGAAATAGCCTATGGTGTTCTTCATCCCTCTTCACAATTTACAACTCCCCATCCTACGTTATTTAATTACTTCCTCCTCCCTGTTTTATCGTGCCTGTACATAGCTGTTCCTGCCATCTCTCCCCTCCGAGTAAGGTACACTTTCTGGGTATATCCTGAGTGCTCAGCTGGGTAGCAGTTACTCTGTTTTGTTGGAGTAGCTCACTTGTAGTGTTGCTAAATATCCCACTACGCTGCTTTCTGGGATGTGGCCTTCCCTGTTCATGTTTTCCTCTGAATTTTGCCATTGTTCTTCCTGCCCTTCATTCAGTTTGTAAACAGTCTCAGAGGTAACTGTGCATATATATATTAATAAAAATGTATTTATATATATAGATTGCATATGCACTCAGAGAGTTTCAGTGTTATTAAAAGACGAGACAGTATCAGTACTGATGACAACTTGTTTATAAAGTTGTTACCACTATACCTGTTGGGTTTTATCCAGTATAACAATTTCACTGCTTTCTACTTTTGCGTGTGCTTCCAGTTATCTCCTTGGTTTATATTTCCTACCTTGATTTTTCTTTGTTCATACAGTAGTTCGGCCAAGCTATTTGCTCTTTGCTTTTTTCATGTCAATGTGCATTTTACAGCACTTTCTTCTACTTATTCATGCTCAAAAAGCTTTCCTTATGGCACATCTTCCACGTGCTTCTACCACACCACTGGTAATGTCAAATGCCACACTAGATCTCCACTCAAGGAATTCATTCTTCTAAAATGGAGTAGTTCTGTGAAATAGCACCAACACTTTATAAACCAAATAAATGATAATTATTTCTGGGTTTTGTCTTTTTCGGTTTTTGATATCCACCAAAAATTAGGATTTAATAGACAGTCTCCTTATTATAAATGGATTCTGAATATTGCCCCTGATTGCATTCACATGTAGTAGGTTTTTTTCTGTGTATAGTCCTGTATTCCCTATACAATACCCAAGACAAGCTTATAGTCATATCTTACGTCTTCAAGCTCTCTTGTCCATTATGCTTCATTAATCTCTTCTTCTGCATTGATTGCTACGTTTTAATTTACAAAAAGGGAGTGTACCAAATCATTTTCCTCTCTCTCAATTCAGTTATTCCAGAAAAAAGTGATATCTCAGCTTTGGGATTTTTGGAGTTTTTAAAGACTAACTTCTTGCTCACTATTGTAGGTGAAAATGGGATCTCTTTCAGTGTTTCTGTATGCTCATTAAGAGTTTCATGCTTTGGCACTGGTGCTACATTCTCTGTTAAAAGGCTTTATTTAATCACGGTCTGAAAAACTCAAATGCCTATGGCAAGTTGAAACTTTCCTGGATAAGCAGCATCCTTTGCTACGAAATCCAGTCTTTTTCATAGGTTATTTGACGTGTGAGACAGAAAATACTTCTTCCTGCCAACCGCCAGAGGGTTTGGGATGGCAGCTTCAAATTTATTCGATGTCCTACTAGCTTCAGGCTGATAAGCGGATGCCTTGAGATGGGTCCAGGGACAGTATCGAGATAGGAATCCAAATATCCCCCCTTTTCCCAGCAGCGACGGGACAAAGGAATTGACATCTTATCTAGGTATTGTCCCCATGCAGTGGGACACCCGTCTACTCTTTTGGGATTTGGGTAGTGTGTTTTCTTTACTCTCTGGCACACCTCCATCCTTTATTTGAGATGGCGTCTTTGTAAGGATGCGGCTCGCATCTGGAGGTGGTGAGTAGGCAGAGGAGGGAGGGAACAATGGAGAGGACAGGGGGTAAGAAAAGCATAGGCTTTGGTGAAAAAAGTGCCAAAAATAGGCAAAACTGGGAGGGGAGAAGAGAAAGAACGGAAGAACGGCACAGAAAAGAGACATTAGAGGAGCAGGGAGGGAAAAACACAGGAGAAGCAGCATCCAAATGCATTGTAAGACAAAAAAAGTTTTCAAAAATTTTGGAATTAATAACAAAAGCTGGAAAGGTGTACTGCAGTTAAAAAACTTACCAAAGAGAGCCAGCTGGCATTGCATTGCCCTTGTACACTTAAAATTCTCAGGGTACGTTACAGATTTTACTTCTGAGGCAATGATTTGGAGCGAATGCACATGGTAGCTCAGGCTTACTCATCATGCTTAGTCTCCGACTCATAAAACAGTGTTAAGTCCTCAATATTTTTAACAGGCAGTATTTGTCTCTGTTGGCAGTTACTGCTGTACTTTCTTGTCCTGACATCTGATTTCTTGTACGCTGAACCAATATTTCGACTCTGCATTTCTTCCATTCCCCGCCTTCGCTTCCCTTAGTACTGTTCAGATGCTCCTGTCGCATCCTGTAGCCTTAAAGTGAACTCTGTGCCTGTAAATAAGTAAATAAACTAAATATCTGGTTATCCACAAGCTTGAAGGATTTCCCAGAGGCAATCCAGGAGGCATCTTCCTTCCCTAAAGAGCAAGTACTGTTCATGCAACTCCAGTGGCAGCTTACATATGCTTCTCCCGCTAATGTGATCCAACCCCCATCAATGCTTTTACCTCTCTATGAAAATTGTTCCTTTTTAATTTCATCTAGAAATTGATGCAGTCTGCTGCAACTCCTTCACATGTGGACAAGCTTAAGCCAAGTCAAGAGAATATCAGTTTAACCACAAATTAAGCCTGAGCTTAATCTAAATAGTAGGACGTATGAGCTATAAAATGCCTCTGGATCTTTTTTCCAACAATATTCTGGCATTTCCATTTGGCTCCAAAAGATTCTTACTTCGCTCACTTCAGTCC
Source organism: Fregata magnificens (assembly GCA_013389945.1). NCBI lineage: Eukaryota > Metazoa > Chordata > Aves > Suliformes > Fregatidae > Fregata > Fregata magnificens. Next base: position 48,844 of record WAAD01030237.1, on the reverse strand, counting down.
AGACTGCAGTCCAGGCTGGGTAGGTGATGGTCAGTGCTGTTTAGTGGTTGACTTAATCCTTTATCTTTAGTTTTGTTCATTTCTTCACGACATAGTAAAGCTTTGCTGTCTTTCTAAGATCCACATTTACATATTTTTCAAGGAAGCAGTTCTTTAGTACTCTTCTAAATATGTGCCCTGGTTCTAGACCAAGTGCTTTAAGTTTTCCACACTAGTAATTTGTTCTTTTCATAAAAGATATCTGTTATCTCTTCGTCATGTTGTTCCTTTTATCATTTATAATTGCAAAATCTTGTTGTAACATGCTCCCTAAACACATTTCCCTTTTTAATACACTGGAAGAACATTGGACTGGAAAAAAAAACCCTAGAGTAATTTAAAACAAGGAATCTGTAGATTTTTGAAAGATATTTGAAAATTTTTGAAATTACTTCAAATGAATGCTTTTAATTGATTTTTTTTTTTTTTTTTTTTTTTTTTTTTTTAATAAAGTGTCAATGTCCTGATAATCATATGCAGTCGAAGCCTGCCAACTTTAAATTAAATACTAGGTCAGGTCATTATCTGACACTAGGAACTGGTGTCTTCGACACTCCCATCTCTTTTGTTACCTAAAATGGTGGTGTCAAAGGCAGTGCCTCTGATCTCATCTTGCTATATTAAATTAAAGAAAATCAAATAATCTAATCTAAGTATTCCCTTAGTATCCAGCAGCCTTAAACCCTGTCATCTTGTTTAGATTGTTTTGACACATCCAGCATCCTGCTGGATGCCTGGTAGTTGTGAGCCGACCTTGTGAGCTGAGTTCTTTGGGTGCTTTGGAAAGTCATTGCGTGCTTCTAGGCTCAAGGTGGATTTGGTTTCCTTCTGCCACGGCAGTGTCCCTCTTTCTTTCTCTTCCACCTCTTCCAAACGTCCACGGCCCTTTGCTGGTCTTAGCCTGGTCATGCTTTCCGTGTGCCATGATGAGCTCCAGGATGCATTTGAGAGTACTGTGGCCTGAGTGCCACTGAATTTCTCTGACACCATCATGAAGGATTTAAAATCATGTGAGCAGTCCAGCTCCTCGTTAGAAAAAGTAGAGATGCTTTGAAAAAAATTCAAAACTTCCGAATTGTTGCTGTTGCTGCTTTACCATTCTCTTTTCTCTTCAGTCTGCTTTTTGCCCCATCCCTTTCTCCACTTCATGATGAACACACTGTGCCCTTCTACTTTGTTTACCTGCCTCTGTGCTACCTGAAACAACTAGAGTCCGGATCACAGAACTATCCGTGTGAATTTAAGTGGGAACAGAAAGGATGTTGCAGAGAGTCCTGAGTGTTTCTGCCGACCCGGTTGTACACCTGAAGCACCATCTGTCAGGTCCCAGGTCTGGTTGCAGATCCTGGTTTGGCAGGGAGAGGTGGTGTTCTCCATCCATCTGGCTCAAGCTGGGACAGTTTGGAAGAAAGCTGACTCTTCCAGGGACCATGGAGAATTAGTGGAGAGGGGCCCAGGGAAGTTATGGTGGTCAGCTGAAACAGAGGGGCCCTACTTCACAGGCTGCTGCTCCATCATACACACAACAGATGTTGAATAAGACACTGAAATGGAAACTTCTTTGCTCCTGTCTGTTGCAGCAAGAGCCTTACTCTGCATCGGCAGAGGTCTGCGACAGACATTGATTAATTACAGAGGAATTGAAGGAGCAGCTCGTTAGAAAAGAGTAGCAGACATATGAAAAAGTCAACAGGCTCCTAAAATGGGAATTATAGGGACTGTGGAGATAAAGAGGTAAAGAAAAGAAACAACTGTATGACCTTCGTGTGAGCAGTGTGGGCCTGAAGTGCAAACTTCAGGTCTGGGGGTGAGGTTTAGTGTATTTCAAAGAAAAATGATGAGTGATCAGCACCAATCCTGATCCAAACTTCCGGTATTCAGGATTATGGCATCTTGGTGCTATGTTTAGGATCCTTTTTGCTTATATGGCGTTTGAATGTACCAATGTCCTGTAATTATAATTAGTATGTTTTCCTATTGTGAAGTGTTTTAAAGTTCCTTTAGTTACTATATGCGTCTTCTTTCTCTAGACACACTCCAGCCTTCTGTTTTTTGTCATTTTTACACGCATGCATACATACATAGGAAAAAAATGTTCATATAAGTCTGAACAAGTGTAGATAGCATTTGATATGAGACTTAAAAGTGAGTAAACACAATGCAACTACATGCTTTGAAAGTACTAATCTAGCTTTTATGGACTTTAATTTCATTATATATTTGTATTGAAAATGTGAGTCAGGTTTTCTTCTGGGATCTGCTTCACAATTCAGCACTTGCTATTTGATCTTCCTCAGGTTACTTACTCTTTCTGTGCCATAATTTACCTACATCATCATCATAATTGTAATTATAATAATTGCCTACTTCATAAAACATTATGGGGCTCATTTACAAGTGATATTCATAAGCTGCTCTGAGAAATGTGGTGGAAAGATCCCATAAAAAATATAAAGTATAATTACAATTATTATTTTATTTAAAATGTATGTAGCTTACAAACAGTGCTGATTCAAAGCGGTGCAGTAAGGCAACAATCTGTGAGTGTGCTCTTGCTACACCTGAGGTCAGCCAGCGCTTGCTAAGTGTGGTGTTCCAGGTGGTAGTTTTCCTCCTTGTATCAGAAGTGGTAGGAGAGGCTGACACCTAAGCAAGGTACAGTGATCACTGCTCTGTGATATATTGTGCAAAGTAGCAAGTCTCACCGACCTGGGAGCTCAGTACCCGGAGCTGCTGCCTTTCTCAAGAGACTGCAGCTCCCGGGTCCTTCTGCTGGCCAGACCCATCCAAACCTGCCATTTGCTGGCTTCAGCACCCATTCTGCATTACAGAGAACTGGGAGCCTAGGGGAAATTATTTTGACTCGAGTTATAAGCAAAAGCACATGTGCTTTTCAGAGTTAGCCAGAGGTTCAGCGTAGAGAACAGCCGCTGCTGAGGCCAGATTCTACCTTTATTGTAGCAGGAGTTTCCAGCAGAGCCCCCTGTGTGTATATTGAATTGCATCAGTTTAAAGATAAATCCATGAGTGGACAGAGTGAAATCTCCTTCCAGAGTTATTTAATGCTTTGCATTTTTATTATAACTCAGCTTATTCTCTAAAGCATTCATTTGTTTTTTTAGTGATGTGGTGCATGTACATAAGAAAATACTAACCTTAATGCTGTATGTTCCTACAGATGAGGATGAGGATGATGATAATATTGAGATAGATACTAACGAGGAGGTTCCTGAATGCTCTGTTACTGGAGGTGGAGATGAGCTTACTAACCTAGAAAATGACCTTGATTCAACGGGTAATTTAAATAATGGCTATTTTGTGTATTTTGCGTGACTAACACTCCATCATCATATAAGTACTGATGTGCTGCTTCTCGCTGCCATAGCTTTATTCCTTTGTGCCTTTTCAGGTCTTTTAAACCCTAGTGCTTATTCTTTTTTAATATTTTGCGTTCATGTTTAGTTGAAATTTAAAATCAGCAACAAAATCATTATTTCCAACAATGGCAGATTTAAATGTCTCTTGCTGTTTGATGGGGAAGGGGACCCCAGGCCAGACTTGTAAAGCAGAGCCACCTGAAATCACCCTACCTGGATTGTCCCAGCAAAGCAAGGTAGGCAGGCCAGAGGAGTGAGCAATCGCGTTGGTGAGTACAGCTGCCGCTCTCTGCACTGACATCCTGGTCCATGTGCTCAGTGAAGAGGAGCAAACATGCCTCTGTGTTTCCATGTAGGCTTAGTATCCCTCTGGTTCCTTCCTGAGGACCAGTTCTTGTATTTATACCTTGTTGCTCCAGTGGGGACATGGAGGTATCAATTTGAACAGAGTTAGTCCTATTCACTTTACAAAGTTCAAGTAATAGACTTTTAACAACACATTTTAAAAGCATTCATATTCTTGTAGAAATGCTTGTATAATCTTAGCACACGCTGGTCAAGCAATAATAAATCATAGTAGTGGTATTTCCCCTTTCAAAAATTGTAATCGAGCAAAACTGGAGTTCAGGTTCCTCCATAGATGATAGATACGTCAGGGTCTTACAAGGGAGATGCTTATTTAAAAAGGTGCTAGATCTTCAAAGATGTGAAGGTAGTTGCCCATCAGTAAGGACCTCCTCTGCTCACAGAGAGTTGCTGAAGGAGTTTGTTCTCTGTACAAGTCTGCCTGTTACCAGCGGCCCAGGGGATTGCTGAGCGGCTCTTCGTAGTATGGTCTGCTTCTCTGCCAGGGCGTTCCTGCTCCCTACAAGTTAGCTCGAGCCTGGAGAAATGTGGCAAGCACAGGACAGCACTGGGATAAAGGCAGTACAAGACAGAACTTCTTACAGCATCTTCTGACTTGGTTCTGCCCATGCCAAGTGGACCCAAGTTTGTAGCCCATAATATATTAAATCAAAAGACTTCATTTAGTGTTTGCTCTTTGTAAATTAAACCAACAATGATGTGTATATAGCACTTTCTTTCTAGTCTTTTTTGAATGTGAAAGATTTGAGTCATGTTCTTTATTTTTTTTTTTTAATTTTAGGATTTCCAAACACATAAGAAAACATATTTAGTGTTTCCAGCATTTGAATTAAGTTGATTTAGAGCAGAATCCTGTCAAATAATTTTCCAATAAATACTGGTTCATTTTAGGAGAAATAGAAAAATCAGTAAATTCCTGTCACATAGCCCCAGTGACTTATCAACAGAAAGAATTCCGTGGGCCTTTTTTCTTGAGAGAGACCTTGTCAGGGATACAAACCCACTACCCAACGCTTCATCTCCACCATGGGAAGACATTCTGGAAAAAACCTGGGACATCATTTTGCAGTTCAGTCTGCACAGTAGCCAGAGGGACAAACGAGTAAGGAAAGGGATGGGCAATAGTACAAAGCAGCCTAACGCTGTGATAGAAATCAGGGTACACAGATTTCGGTGGGATTCTGCCAATTCATACCAAGTTCTAATAAAGGCTGAATCTCTTGGGGGCGCCTAAATGCAAAACTGTAAGGGACGTTTCACATTTGGGATCATTATGACCATCTTAATTAATTTGTTCCCTGCTGAATCTTAGTCCTCCCCATCTCTCTCAAGAAGAGAAAAGGTTTTTTTTTACTTTTACTGCCGGTTGTTGGTTTTAAATATTGCCTCTGTCTGTATTTGTCAGTACTGCTACCATATGCTGCTGTGAATGTATCTGATAAAATGTGAACCTCTTATATCATAGTTATTACATGATGTTTATGTATAAACCCACGAGAATGTGCATGTACTTACATGTGAGCCTCAATTAAGGGCACCCTGACTGGGTGTGCCAGAGGAAAGGGAAACTATCCTTCGTCATAACCCAACCCAGCCCATTGCTGCTGGAGGCAGGCATCATTCGATTGCCAGCATGCCAAAAATATTTTGGCTAACATAAATTGGAGCGCTCCAAACCTTGGAAGGAGCTGTGCGGCAAAACAGTCACGGCTGCGCTTCCCACACCAGCTAGAAGTTACCAGCCCACAGTGAAAAACTCAGGCTGTGCCTATAAAAAAACCAGCAACTGCTATTTTCTCTGTGTTTGACCGAAGGCCCAGATGTACGTGCATAATATACACAGGTGATGCTGCCTTCGCTCCGTTTCAGGGGCGATTTCTCGCATGGTGCTGCATGTAGAGTATGTCTGGGGGCTTCTGCGCCAGCGTTTTTCTGCCTTCCTACCCAGGGTTAGCTCCATAGATCTGCACTGTCGTTTGTTATTAACACCTTTCTCCTTATTATGTGTGTATGTGTAGGTAACTGTGTGTGTAGGTGTGTTACAAATTCATATAGTCAACGGTCACGTACAGAATGAGCATTATTGGGAGGTAAAATTCTCGACTCTTATTTCTTTGGGCTCTGATCCAAGTTGCTAAAACTGATGAAAAAAATTTGGGGGCTTCATGAGACTTTGAATCTGTCCCTTCGATGCAGTTACGAAGAGTTTTACAGCTCTCACGGCTTCAACGCATTCTATAAATCATAGTAAAATATTACTAGAAAGCTGTCTCTTTTGATACTGAAATTTTAACGTTGAGAAGCTGTGCCAAGGAGCCTTAGGATGAATTAGTAGTTCATAAACTTGAGGGGTTATCAGTACTTAGAATATGTGATAAATTGTTAGATGTCATCTTAAAATAAATGGCTCTTTAAGTGTGTTTTTATACTAAAGTACAGGTACGTACAGGTTGGGAGTAACTTAAAGTAAACATTGTCTGCTTTCTGTGTTTTTTTTCATCTGTTCTCTTCAAGCACATTTACTCGTTCAGCTGAGTGCTACATATATTTTTTGAGAGGACTTAGGCATTATCTATGTACGTTACACAAATCTATGCCAATTGGAATCGCAAAAAAAAAAAATTTCCTTCTAGTTTTTACTTTTTTAGTTTGAAATGATAGCAAAGTGAATGAAATCTACCTTTTAAATTGCTACATTGTTGTAGGGACTCTGCATTTAAATGCATCTCACTCTGTTGTATGTGGTATTTGCATATTTAGCAGAACAAAACAGTAAGTTGGTGGATTTGAAGCTGAAGAAGCTCCTAGAAGCTCAGCCACAGGTGGCAAATTCACTCTCCAGTGCTGCTCAGAAAGCTGTAACTGATAGCTCAGAGCAAGACATTAAGGTAAGTTTTGATTAATGCTTTTGTCTCAGTACCTGTGTGTTCCGATTTCGGGTTTGTACTTCGTGAGGAGGAAAATGATTTCTTATCAAATCCTTCACAGTAAGAAACGCAGAAAATCTTCATGGCGGTGCAGTTGCATAGTTTGCGATGCACTGGGTTTTTTCCTGTTGATTAATCAACGCATTTTCCTTTTTTTTTTGACCTTGATACTTGTCATTGGCACAACAGTAAGAGATATAAGAAGCATTTCTCAGGTCTTATTGCTCAGGTTGTCACTTAAATCAGAAATACAGCACGGGCTCCATCCTGCTGCTGGTGCAATCAAGCAGCAAGACTCTCCCTGAATTTAACGGGAGGAGGATTGGACTCTCAGTGATTTGCTTCCCTCCCAAGCCTGACCCTCTGTTTTTTCTCCACTAAAATTAAGGTGTGGTACACTCTAAAGGCATACATACTTGGGTGCTTGACAGCGGGTGCTCCTGAGAAAAATAGACACGAGTATGCGGTGTATGCGCTCCTTTTGCCTATTCTTAACGTTCACCACTTCAGCATAAAGCGCGCACCAATCAATTTTCCATTTCATTTTCTTAATTAGACCCGTTGTGTTCTTACTATTATACCTTTTTTTAAAATAGTCCCTGTATGTCATTAATATCCCTATGGCTCTGGGGCACTTCCAGTTGGGTATAACTTTTCACCCACCTGCAGTCTGGGGGGAAAGCACTGCTGACTGAAAGGATTTCCTTCCCCAGATACAGAGATGCTTTGAAGTCCCAAAACAATGACTTTCATTGCTTTTCCCTTACACTGTCGGTTCCTATAAATTGGTGATGAAAGTGTGTGGCAGCAGCAGAGGACTTTCGGTCTCTATCTTTGAACAAAAGGAAGCCTGGATCAAGTCTGATTTTTGCGTTCAATTTAGCTTTCTGCAGTGGATTTAATGCAAAATGAAGCTGGCCCAAGAATAATACAATGGATTGAAAAGGCTAACTGAATTAGTGGGCTTAGAGGAATACATTTGTAAAGTGGCAGAAGTCCCCAGTCATAAAAAGGTTTCTTAAAATGGGATTTACTGGCTAATCACACTGATATTTTAGCATGTTGCCAGGCCTAAAAAATTAGTCATGTTTGTTTGTTTTGGTAAAGACTCTGGTTTAGGCTGTCAGATGGTTATTGTGCTAATAACAGGAAACCACCTTTTATTTAACCAGAATCATAACCACCCTATTAGTGCAGCTGAAAAGTTGTCCAGAGCGTATGAGCGACACTTTTTCAAGCTTAATTCGACAAATGACGCGCAGGCCACCTCTTAGGGTAATTTGGTATCACCTAACCTGACGAGAATGGTATTTCTCTTTATGAAAAGCTTCCGTGAAGGAGTTGCTTTTTTTAAGGTACTCCCACAAAAGGTGCAACTTCACAGTTTATCTCTGTGTACGTCTTTCTAAGGAGGAGTTGGAAAGCGGCATTCTAAGGAATATATGGTGTCCATCTGTTCTCATGGAGCTCTCGGCATTGAGGTGGATTTGTTTTTTAATAAAATGCAGTTTACACGTTTCTAAATGAGGCATTCTGTGTTTGTGGAAAAGGATAAACTGTTACCTTCCCTTGGGGATTGTGTATCCCCGGCCTCCTTGAGGCTAGAGAATAGGCCATTGGAGAACTCCCTCATTACCGATTGTCTCAATGCAGAGGAAGGGCAAAGTCTTGGTAGCTTTTGATAACCAGTTTCAGCATTCAGCAGGCTTAGCTATTAGTCATGCATCTTAGCCTTTCCCTATTTACTTTCAAAACACTTAATAAAAATAATAAAAGATTAGGTATAAAATGAAATATTTGTTTGGTACACAGCACCTCAGTATCTGCAGTTTCCACACGCTGCGGTGGTTCAGTCTTCTGGGATATTTCGTGTTGATAGAACCATTTGAATTTGTTACCAGTATTAACATAGGAAGCCCTGGAAAAGATAATTGTAGTTTCCTTGGCTGTAAAGGGCTTACTTACAAATCTGGCTTTGGAAAGTTATAGCTGATGAAACGCAGTTCAGCGGGGTAGTATTATAATCCTACCTTTTAGCCTTCATCCAGCATTAGTGGTTTATCTCAATGGGCATAAAATTAGAAACTAGTTCTTCTTGTCATACAAGTCTGTGGGACTACAGAAAACGACAGATTTCTTTACCGGGCAGGGAGACAGGCTAAAGGCAACACGCTTTTAAAACGATACAGATCGTGTTCGGGGGTAGAGACGCTGCTACTTGGCAGCAGCATGCGCAGCGCTTGGCAAATCAAAGTTGGAAAGGAGTGATTCTTCATTTAAAATCAGAATCACTGGCAAATACCGGTCACAATTAATAGGTCTGGCTGTTAAGTAAGTAGAGAGTCCTGCAGGAGGGTGCCCACATAGCAAAAAGCCAGTCGTTGCCACCACACGTTAAACAAAAAAAAAAAAAAAAAGGAAAAGTTAATCACTCTTCTTTTTTTCCACAGCTGATACTTTCATCCTATATAAACCACAGCCTGAGTTGTGAAATCCTCTTTGCAAAAGCTGCGTCCTGTCCCCTCGCCGAAACGTACCTTTCGAATTCATGTCTTCCCGTTTGTAAACAAAAGAAACTGTTGTGTGTCTGATTTTTTTCCTAGCAGAATGGAACAGAGGAACATCGTGCTGAGCGATTACAAAAAGCAGCAGAACGGTTTAGAAATCCCGTTGTGTTCAGCAAGGACTCTACCGTCAGGAAAACTCAGCTCCAGTCTTTCAGTCAATACGTGGAGAGCAGACCAGGTAGGAGAAAATATAAAACCTGTTTTCCCATCTTATGATTTAATAGTATTTAACAATAAATATATGAAAACCCGATAATGTAAGTCCACATTTCAATACATAAATATCAAGCTTTATAATAATTTTACATGTCTTTCCCCTTTTTTCAAGAGATGAAAAGGCAGAGATCAATACAGGAAGATACAAAGAGAGGAAATGAGGAGAAGGCTGCGATAACTGAGACTCAGAGGAAGCCATCAGAAGATGAAGTGCTTAATGTATATTAATTTTTTGTCTGGTTTCATGATTGCTGATAATTCCAAACTGTATGTGGAAATAGTGCCTTTATTTGTTAAAATGAGATGTTAGGTTTTTTTAGATGTCAATCTCCAGTGCATTCAAAGCAGAGTGAGAGGGGTGCACTGTTGAATTAGTCTGCAGTGTGGTGATAATTGTCAGATAAAAAAAATGAATTTTTCAGAGTTCCACAGGCCCAGCTTCCTTGAGACATTTCCATCAGGGCACTTCCCATAAAGAGATTCCAGTATTGATCTACCGGGAGGATTTTAATTATTACAATAGCAGATACCGCAGAGCTGCAGTTAGAGGGAAGAGTCACATGAGACCTGCTAGAATTTCTCAGCCAACCCATTTTGTTGGCTTGGGTTAATGGGTGTTCAACCTTTCCATTATCCAGATCAGCCGTGAATTACTAGCTGAATGATGTTTGCATTAATATAATATATATGGTAATTTCTTCACTTAATTAACGGGGAGGTTCAGCTCAGTAGGGGTATGGGCTGATCATGTGTAAAATTGATTTGTGAGGGAAATATTTGATAGACCGCAGGGAGAAAGCTGGTTTTGATGGACAGCTGCGGGACAGAAGCAGGAAGAACAAGTTTTAACCTGAATTTTTTTTGTCTGAAAACACAACACAGCCTTCGATGGTGGTCGTTTGTTGCTCTCCACAATTTATCTAAACACATTTGTCGTTTTTGCTGAAGCAGTCTAGGGCTGAGTAGCGATTTTGTACCGCTGTCATATCTACGCCAAAACATCGAACTTTTTACGAGCCGGAGTTATTTTTAGCCCAGTTGTACTTTTGCAGAGCTGAAAAGGTCTGGCACAGTAAGTTCACATTATATATGCAGATGATACACATGAACTCTTGGGATATTTCAGCCTGACACAGCAGTTCTTTTCATCTTCTAATAACAATTGTTAACAATTATGCATGCTGACATTAGGGAAGTTTTCATACTATTTTTGATTAATTATAGTTGATGAAAGGCAATATATTGCACATCACCCCGTCTCCCCAGACTGATATCCCCCCCCCCCGCCTTCAGGGGCTGCTCTCGGGGAGTTTTGTTGTTGTTTTTCTGGCTATACGACAGGTAGAGAAGGCTTTTCCATTAGAACCGATACTGTTGGCTGTTGTGTAGGAAGAGAAGGACCAAATTAATGGGGGCATAATGTGCTTAAATTCAGATACCCCGAATTTCAAAGTTCTGTGCTCCTTACTGGTCCTGGGAGCTCAGCCATGCCATTAGCCTTCACTTTGAACATGTCTTTATTTGAAATAATACGCTGATTATTATACCTGTTGCCTGAATATGAAGCCGAATTGATGATTTCAGACACGTTTACAGAAAAACAATTGAAAACGTTCGGTGAAAGTATCTGAGACCCTTACGCAGGAACAAGTTAGCCTCCAGTAAGGAAATAAGCCTTATTAAAAAAAAAACCAAAACCAACCCGTATATTTTTCTGTTCCCAAAGGACAGTGATTTTAGTTGTATCCTTTACAGAGTGCAGATGAAACACGGAATAATTTTGCCAGGGTTTTTTTTTTCCTGACTTTAAACCAAAGCTCTGGGGCAGGAATAGGAGGAAGGAGGAAGAAGTGGATGGGGTTACTTGGAAGGAGTAATATTTTTTTTCCTAACTTATGCAAAAACATGCTTCAGGAGTGACATTTCAGCATTGTATACAGCCCGTAATAACTCGGTACAGCCAAAACACTGTGTGAAAGTTGTTGAGCCACATGAGAATAACTTGGAGGTACTAAATGACTGTTCTTGGGCTCCTAGCGAGACAGCCAAACAAACCGCTTTGGAAATATTTGGAGATTTGTGCGGTCATCTGCGGGGCAATGCTGAGAAGTTATAGGGTACAAGAGGCAAACTTGACTCATTAGTGTTTCCACAGCTTTCTCGGTAAGGTTCAATGCAATTTATCAACTTGGCATCCCAGGGTAGCCTCCTGGCTGAGTGTGAGCCAGGGCAGAGGCAGGACAGCTCAAGTTAGTCCCCGTGCACCTGAGCGTCTGCCCACTGCCATTCATCGCCACTTCTCAGGATAAGAATCGCCGTTAGAGTAATTAGCACTATTTTTACAGATTACCATGTAGCAGGGCAATTGCCTGCAGTCAGAGAAACCCAGAGAGGCATGATAGCCCAGGCTGGTGAGCCTCAGCATTGCAGTTGACCCCGAGGAGCTAAACAAGCCAGGGAGCTTGTTTTGGGTTGGGTTTTAATCTCAAAAGCCCACTTTTTAATTGTCATTAGAGACTTCTGTGCTACTTCTTCTAGCCCCTAAAGTTAGCATTTTAAAATTGAATAAGACTTGAATGGAGTAGAAATGGCATGTTAAATAGTGCTTTATTTGGATTACATTTCCTTTCATTATGCTTTGTTACAGCAGCTTTTATGTACTTAGAAATAAATTAGAGGAATTTCAAAAAGCCAGCCAGGTAGTAAAAACCTGCAAAATCAAATGTTCCCTAAAGAAAAACTGGGGTGTTTTAATAAACAAATAAGGACATTTGGCAAAATCGTAAAGTTTATGAAATGTAAGTGTTAGCTTTTTGGTAGCGAGCATGATATTTGGTTGTTTAGGTAAGTGCCTTACTGAGTGTTTGTGGAAAGGAAAAATGCAACTTACAAGTGATGTTTTTTCTTCTTGTTTGTTCTCTTTAACAGAAAGGGTTCAAAGACACCAGTCAGTATGTTGTAGGAGAATTGGCAGCACTAGAGAATGAGCAAAAGCAAATTGACACCCGTGCCGCGCTGGTGGAGAAGCGCCTTCGCTATCTCATGGACACAGGTACGGTGCCCAATTACACTGTAAACAGTTTTGGCAAATTGAGCGTTCACAAACTCTTATAGAGTTTTGGAAGTGTGAATCTTTGAAGCCTGAATGTTCAGCAAAACTGCCTTGAAAATAAAAAGGCTGCGATTTGCAGCCACCTCTCTGGGCCCTGGTGATAAGAGTGCCTTCATGGGAAGTGATAACTTGCCCTGATACCGTGTGAGCCAGCACTATTGAACAGTGTGCTCATCCATGCAGAGTTGGAATACACATCTGTGCCTCATTGATATGCCACTGCTTNAATCCAAAAAAAAAAAAAAAAAGAAAAAAAAAATAAGATCTTCACTGTTCTACTGATTCAGTGGGAAAAAAAAAGATTTGGCCAGCTAAAGCCATGTACTGCATGAAACAGAGCACAGTACATGGGGGAAGGCTCCATTGACTAGATCACTGAAATTTGAGAATACTATCTGGTTACTGATGCTCCACAATTATTTTATTTATTTATTTATTTTCAGGAGAGTGGGTTTTAAAAGTCTGTAATACTTGGTGTTGTAGGTACAGTTGAAAGGATTAAAATATATGGGCCATTTTTTGTTAAAAGTGTGATGGTTTTGACTTCCGCGATGAATGTTAGATGGATATTAAGTGCTGATGGTCATCAGAGATGGAGAGGTTTAACTGCATCAGTTGGAAACAAATGGTGCTTTGATATTTCAAAAGTGAATAATATTGCAGGTCCAAAAAGTTTTCTTCCAGTCCCATGAGGAAAGAAGTTAGTTGGTCCAGATGACTTTGTGGATCAATTGTCTTTATAAGTTATATGTATATCTGATGTTATAAACTTGAAGCCTGTCTTTAACTGAAATAACAGATTTTAAAGTAGATTTGAATCCAGTGTTACGTTTTGAAATACAGATGAATAGGCTTTAAAGTTCAGTACTTTGAAGTGAGCTTGCCACATGCGTCCAAATATTAGGGTGGTTTTTTAAATGTATTTACTTTCTCATGTGCGCAGGTGGTTTGGCTTTTTAAAATAGTTTTGCAAAAACGTGTAACTCAAACTATTTCCGTCCTGGATGAATGCTTGTTTAGCAGGACTTTTACCTGTTACGGTCTTTTGAAGTACTTTTTCAAATGCATTACATGACCTTTAGTTATTTAGCTAGAGAAAATGTGTGTATATTATCCTGCACTTTCTTGTGTACTTTGGTGTATTTGTGAAACGTATGTTCTGCAGAAAAGAGCCAGTACAATGTTTCACAAGTCTTGTATGAACTCTGAATACCGCCTCTAGATATATATGCAGTCATCAGCATAGCACTTGGGGATTTTTAAAACTCTGATAACCATGTTACTATTTGATTGATGTTGTTTATTCCATTTTAAAAGAGATTTCTCACGTTTCTTATGTTTTTCAATTTCTTGTATTTTGCAATATGACAAAAGTTGCTGTGTTCTTTGTGTCATACACACGATGAGATGATGTTGCTTTTAAGTATCCTGCATAAAATCGGGAGTCTAGCACACAGCTAGAGTGGCTTATACAGCGTAGCTGTAAGGCTTGTAACAGGAATACTAATGAATACCCGTCGCTTCTTTTACTGGGGATAAGGGGACAAGTGGTGCAGCCATAATAAAAAAGTTACTTTTATATTCTTGATCATTTCCTGAGCATTCAGGATTTAACTTAAAACAAATTATTTGACAAGTCCTTGATAAAGATCCTATTTATGTTCTCAGCTTAAAAACATGATTTAGGAGAAAACATGCGAGAAGTGGAGTTTCTTACCTATAGTTAACTTTATAGCCTTGAAAGCAGGGATTCTCAAACTTCTCTAACTATGACTCACATCTTAACAGAGAGCCTATCTCGTGTACGACCTCCCCTGCCAATCAATATCCCATTTGTCGTCAGACAACATCCCTGTGGCAGCAACTGCAATTGCTTACATGGAAAAGTAGTGTTAGGAGGGTTTGGCTTGGTTTGGTTTTTTTTTTCTTTTTTTTAACAGTCCTTAATGTGATATGGTAGCGGAAAAAAGTCTGAACATCTCTTTTTGCTATGCCTTTAAAACATTGTTGTGTCAGCTCTGTTTCTGTGCCCCATGTGCAGTCCCCTTCCACCGGCTCCTCATCTGCCTCGCTTTCCTGCAGGCTCTTCTCCTGCCTGCTCCTTCTCTCTCCCTCTCTGGTATGTACTGCAATTGCTTCAGAGGATCTGCTGTATCTCATCTCATTAGTGGCTCTCTTTGTCAGGATGGCATTTGTTTTTCTTCCTTACCTCTCTTCAGGAAATAATTCCTAAGACAGACAAATAAGCAGCTTGTGCCTCTGTCTTAGTCCCAGCTTCTTCTGTAAGGGTCTGGGCTGCTTCACCAGAGTGTCTGACTGTCTGAGAGAGAAATCTGGAAACAAAAAAGATGAGTCAACACCATATGAGCTGCCAGCTTGCCGCAGACCACCAAGTGGTCTGTAAAGCCAAGTTTGAAGGAAGAAAGTAACCACAGCCTGATAGCTAGAAAAACCCTGAAGGGCTGTTGATGATGATCTCGGGCTTTTGCAAATACTCCCCTAGGTGTTGGTGCATACCAGGAAGATGAGAAACGTGAAATGCCGCCAGCTCTCAGAGGTGTGCTGAAAAGTCTTTTGATATTTGGTTTTTCTGAAAATGCAGGCTTTAGGAACCAGGAGGTCACATGGGCAAGTGTAGCTGAAAGATCCTGAAAACACAACATGATGAAGGACAAGAACCACAAATGAGTTGGTTTTATAATTAACATTCTCTTTTAAGCACGTCTCTTTCTTAATTTTATACTGCTTGGGGTTGTAATACCGGAGAGCCTGAGGCAAGTAAGAGTCTCTGCTGACCTTACTCCTCGACAGCTGAAGCAGGGTGCCGTGTTTGTACAACTCTATGGGGAAGGGCTTACACTGAATTGTCCTAACGAATGTTTGCAGGATGATTGTCCCCACCAGCGTAGGAGCACATTTTGTGTAGGGATTTCCAGCTTTGTTTCCACGTCGGCCAAAACCATACAAGATAAATGAGACAACTGGGAGACTCACATCATGATTCAGTCATTGCCTTGAAATTCAAGAAGAAGGTGGAGCATGGTCTGCTCATCCCCGTTGGGTCTGCTGGGGACTGGACCATCTTTTCCTTCTCCACTGTGCTTGGCCCTGTTCTTTATTAGACTTTTACTAGGAAGAAAGCTCTCTCTCTTCCTTCTCATCTTCCTCCAGCACAAAACTGGGGGTGGTTTTTTTTCCGGTGGGAAGACTCTTTGCCACCTGGCAGCTCTTCATCCTCTGAGTTTGAGAGTCCTTTTTGTTGTTCAGCCAGGAGGGATTGTTTCAGGCTGCAGCTTGAATATCTATTCTGGCTACATTTATTTCACAGGAAAAGACTTTGTCTCCTGCTCCCATATATCAAGGCATTAAAACAGGTGGGAATTTCCTTACTACGGACTCATGGTAAGACCAGAAAGATACAGTGACTAACCCCTGGACAATGCAGGCTTTGGTAAATGTGGAAGAATTCATAGCTTTCACTGAAAGGGAAACAGCTGTAAGCATAGACAAGGTATGTCCTTGGTTAGATTCCAGCTCGTGGCACTCTTTGACTTCCTTAGACGCTCCACTTACATTTTAGTGAAAGTTTCTGGCACTTAGGATTGCAAATAAAAGTTTGAAAATGCCACCCTGGCTTTACTAGGGTGACAGTGGCTGCGGGTAGCTGCAAGGAGTGGATCTTAGAGGTTCTCCGTGCCCCACTCCCTTTCTGCCATGGACCAGGAGGAGAGGAGTCCCCGACACAATGCTCTCTAGTCCAATCCCTAGGACGCAGCCCAGGTTGCGGAGGGATCCCTTCCACTGCTGCCCTTGCATCTTCTGCCCTGCGTTAGGAAAAGGGCATCTAATGGAAATGGGGCTGTAGGAAGAGAGCCCAGGTCCTCATCTGCACGTGCATCGCCATTTTCCGGCCCTGCAAGGCAGCCTTTTTGGCTGGAGAAGCAGAGTTTCTGGCTCTTGGCCGAAGGGGAGCTGATATTTTCAAAGTTCGTCAGCCAGGCAAAGAGTTTGGAACTGGCTGAAGCTTTGCATTTCCAGTGCCAGCTGCTCATGATTTGACTAGAAACACTTTTCTAAGATGTGTGAAAAAATAAAAGTTATTAAAATTCTCTGGTTGCTGATTTCCATTTGAATCTGAATAGTCACACTTTTATTAATATCCAGTAATTTATGTCACTGGTGGCGTAACCTCAGTCCTTGGTCTTTGCACTTAAAATGAAAATGTAATCTCACCTTGTTCCAGTGAAATGTAGTTTACTGGTACATTGCAAAACTGTGAGGGGAATCAGCGCTTCAGTGCTTTGAACTCTGTAGAATAAGCTGATGGCACGTTTGCTATCACTGTCTGGATATATGTAAGAGTTACCTATATAGAAGGGATTTTGCAACATGCACGGCATGAAATACACCGTCACAAGAAATTTGGTGGGTGCAGGAGTTTAGAGAAAACATAGCACAGAGGTTCAAGTAAGAGGAATGAGTTGTACGATGGAGTATAAAAATCACATAATCTAATATCATTGATTTCCCTTCTTCCTCTGTTATAATGGCTTGACATTAAACGATGACAGGATTATCTTGCTTTCTTCAGGATTGTACTTACCCATGTTGTGCCTAAACTGTTACGGATAAAATAGTTTTGTCTCTACTTCTGACAGCGCCTTTCTCCATTGCACATTCTTCTGTCATTGTATTTTAAGGTGTCTATCATCTTGATATCCAAGTGCCAATTAAAATGCAGAATTATCACTTAATACAATTAAAATAAAAAACAAAGAAGCCTAGTTTACAAATCTCTGATCTAAATTTAGCTCTTTTGGTCACTATGTTTTCACTAATTGCAAAAACAACTATTTGAAAAAAAAAATTGCAGCTATCAGATATTTTGTTATCTGACCACAGGGTATGAAGTGTTTTTAATTGTTTTTCTGATTAACTGCAAGCTTCCAAATTCAAGTAGAAGCATATTTGTATTTTCCATATGAGATCCTGTACCTTACCAATGGATGAGCATGTTTGTGGTACTGTATAAGGATTAATGAAATAAAAAAACCAACCCTCTGCTGCTGCTGATTGACCACTGATGGTAAATGTAATTGAATTAGCAGTGCACTAAAATAAATGTAGACAAAATAAATATAGACAAGAAAATCTGGTGAAAGCTTCTGTAATGTTTTAGATTAATAGGCATACAGAATTCTTCACATTTTTTATTACGTTGTCCCTAGATGAATTCAAAGTAATTGGGGTGGTTAATTTTATTTACACAGAGCCGTTCACAGCGCATTAAATAATAGAGATAATTGA